>JAODLC010000065.1:4287682-4311059 GCA_026781145.1 Hippopotamyrus pictus | reverse complement strand
ACCCCCCCAATAACGTTGGATATTGTGGTCTTAGCAGTGTGCTAGCGATAGAGGGGCAACCCTAACCCTGCAGTGTGATGCTCAGTGTGAATCTGAGAGACACAGGCAGGACTATCTTGGGTGGGGTTCAGTCGCACCCCCTGCACCTGATTTCATTGCCAACCCCCCCCCCCCTCCGTAAACCTGGGCAGTCCCCGGCATCCAGCCTAACTCCACTCACTACAAATTACTGTCCCTGTCATCCATACACACTTCATTACCTTTTCAATCTTCATATTTCTCCTGAAAAGGGAAACTCATTCCCAAATCAAGGAGCAGGTCTGCTTC
The DNA here is from genome assembly GCA_026781145.1 of Hippopotamyrus pictus. NCBI lineage: Eukaryota > Metazoa > Chordata > Actinopteri > Osteoglossiformes > Mormyridae > Hippopotamyrus > Hippopotamyrus pictus. Next base: position 4,310,732 of record JAODLC010000065.1, on the reverse strand, counting down.
CCATCCTCGGGCCAAGCGGCCCTGTGTTGTGTCCTAACCCGACCGGCTTTCCTAATATTATTCCCGGTATGCTTTATATTCCTAATCTAGCTGCAAATATACCCTCAATTTGCGGGCATAGCTTCATGACCGCTTAATAATTCTCTCGGCTGTCAATGCCACAAAAGAAAAACCTCTGGCTGGCCGATCTCTAACCTCAGTATTCTGCGACCCGTTTTCTCAGTCATCGGGAATCCATAAAGCCGCATGCTGGGTCCCTCACTGCTGAGTGCTGAAGAGCGTATATTCATCCGGGCCCCGTTTATTGTCCGCACGCAGCCCACCATCTGCGTTTGTCAGGGAGAAGCCTGCGGGGACCTGAGCGTGCCTGTCGACGGGAACGGCATAATGAAGGCAGCTGCGCGTAGCGTCACGCCACCGTTTAGGTAATCAGAATACAAACAGGTCCCGTGATACACGAATGTATTTACTAGTGTTGCTTTGTCAGAGTTCGTTTTACCATCAGGCACTGCCCTGGACAGCTATAGACAAAGCTTGATGGCTCACGCTAAAAGGGTGAGCAGAGTGGGGGGGGAAATCACCCAGGGTCCTCCACTCCACTGGAAACCTCTCATTTAATTAGTTCGTTAATTTTCCTTTGGGAGGTGATTAGGCCCCAAGCACAGATAAGCTGCCTTCCCTCAGAGGAATTTGGAAAACAAAAGGACGAGATAAAAGGCCGTCAGGACCGTAGGCTCCCGTCAGACACATGGTGTCGGCTCGTGCGGAAGGGTCACGCAGGCTCAAGTCGTTATTTACAGTACCTGTCATGTGATGCGGCACACTAAATAACAGCCTAAATGGCGGGTAGGCGGATGACACATAGGGCAGGCGAGTGCAAGGCATTCTGGCCCAATTTGCGATTTTTAAGCTCTTTCAGCCCAATCTCCTTGGGTTGAAACCGAGCTACGCACGTAACAGGCATTATGGCCTACTCTGAAGAACAGAGAGCATTATGGGAGAGTTTAATGCATTTATAGCTGTAACCGCACTGAGGAATGATGAACCTACCATAGTGCCTTTCAGTTACTTTCCTCTGCACCTGTAAAACTGAGCCCCTGGCCTTGCAGAAACTGTGGCCTTCTTGTTTTTCTCTCCCCTGGAAAAGATGGTATGCTTGGTATGCATTTTGCCGCAACTGGAAGGTAGCAAGAGTCAGGCAAAAGCTATAGCTGCTAACCTGTGATTCTACAGCCTGATACAGTTTGGGTACAACCAGGCACAAGGATGTTTGTGTGGTCAAACAAAAAGGAGCATTGAAAGACAGGTAAACATCAATGAAGGTGCAGGGATCAGGGCTCAGTACAGGGAATCTCCCACATTCATCATGGTTTATTTAAAATCTGTCCTTGTTGCACTTACAAAGCATTTTTTGAGCTTTCATCTTCCCATATAAGTTCACCTTGAAGGATGAAACGTCCTGCTGTTTAACATTTGTCGGAGACTGAGACGGAGGAATGGTGACGGGAGACGTTGCTGTTTCTATGACCGAAGTTCTCCTACAGCGTACAAAACCGACTGGTCGGAGAGCTGGTCGTGACTCTTTAGACAGGTAGGTCGTTAACTGAGGCATGTCTGTAATTCAAAAATATCATATTTTTGGCTAATAACACAATTTATTATTATTACTACTGCCATGACATATTAAATGAAAAAACGTTAATTGGCTGTGATGCAATGGTAGATGCAATTATTATATTATTATTCTTACAGGTACTTTGCTTCTGGGATCCTAAAAATAAATAGATATGAAAAAGAACAATTGTACCCGATTACACATAGGCTAAATAACTGCCATACATGTTACATTAACAAGTGTTTGTATAAAAACTGCAGATTTTAATGATTTGAGCTCGATTTCATCATCTATGAGCGAAATGACAGTTCTGCCTGTTTGCTGAGATGCTTATCTACAGGTTTGTGGAGGTACCACCTGTGTCCTCTGGAGTATCAGAAGGTCGACGACTATCAGAGGTTTGAGAAGCTCTCCTGGGCCCAGGATCTGACAAGCCAAATCCTGCTGGGTATTTTTTTTCCCCACTGTTGTGACTGAGGCAAAGTGACAAGTGACCCTCCCCTGGTACCGGGCCCGGCCAGTCACAGTGTCGGGCATCTAACAAGCTCTGACCCCGATTCTCGTCAAGCTCAGTCCCCCTGGGACAAGTCGGGCCTGCTGATGGCACTCGAGGCTCCCTGGGGGAGTCTTACTGACAAGTAGCCGGCCTGAGACCAATGAGCAGGGGCTGGGCAGCATAAATCGATAAAAATGTGTCCTTCAAAGAACATGCCAGGAAACAGCCAGGAGCCCCCCCCCTCTCTCGAAGCTGAGCATCAGCCTTTTCACTAACACAGTGTTTCCCAATCCAGTCCTCGTGGACCCGCAGATGATCCACATTTTTGCTGCCTCTCAGGTCCCGGTAGAGAGCAAAAATGTGGACCAACTGGCAGGGAGCTTGGAGGGAGCAAAAATGTGGACCAGCTGGCAGGGAGCTTGGAGGGAGAAAAAATGTGGACTGTCTGTGGGTCCCCAAGGACTGGGTTTAGAAACACTGCTCTAATGCAGAGAAGACTGACTGTTAAAAAAAAAAAATTGGTGTGAAACAAAGGATTGAAATTTCCAAGCATTGTAAAGGGCACAGGGACACAATTTATTTCTCATATTATGCTGCTTTTGGTTTCTTTTTCTAAGTCTCATCCTAAGTCTTCTTCATATGAAGTACAACAATCTCAGCAAGATGACCGCTTTGCTTCTGCTTCCACAGGCACAGGTGCAGCCCCAGCGAGGCTCTCATCACGGAGCACCAGATAATACCATCGTGGGTCAAATTAGCGTGATTAATTACTAGTCTCTTTTCATTATAAGCATCGGTAACTGCAGACTCCATAAGAGCTCAGGTCAATATTCCGCTTCATCGCTAAACACCTCTCTATCTCCCCCCAGTCAGGCTAACGGAGCTCGTTGGTTGCTGACCAGCAGGGATGATGGCCCATCTGCGTCTCGGGAGACCAGGTAGGCCTGTCCGCCAGGATCTTCTACATTTACATCCTCACTCAGTTCCCCGCTGCCAGAGGTGGAAGTTCAGATCCAGAAAGTAGAAATCCAGACCAAGATTTTGTTTCAACCAACCAGTTGAGTAATCCGTGACTTTTTACACTTAACTGGTTGGTTGGCGCGAAATCTTGGTCTGGATTTTTACTTTCTGAACCTGAAATTTGTACCTCTGCCTGCAGCCATCTGGCTATACCTGTCCCGCTCCCCACTTTTACCCCTGGTGACAGCTGACCATGCTGGGGATTGTGGTAGAACCTCAAATTTTCCCTGAAGTGTATAGCAATCTTACACACATCGCCCCCCCCGGATTAAACACGGCAAAGATGACCTCGCCGAATGCACACTGCAGACACACGAGCCTATTCGACTTTTACCTGCCTCTCTGCTCCCTTCCTTTCCCCTCAGGATGAAAATGAAACAAAACCATGTTTTATTTCCCGTTTCTATGAGCACACTTGCCACGGCGTGCTGCTTTTCACATATCCCGTTTCTCTCTCCGCTGAGACCTACACACAGAGTTGGCGTCAGACCTCAGGGTCAGCTGATGCTCGGCGTCCCTGGAGCAGTCGGGGGTTAAGGACCCAATGGCGGCGTCAGTCTGCCGGCACATGGGCACGCGGCCTCCGACCACCAGAGATGATGCGTTCCAGATTCCCACATTTGGGGAATTTTCAGGGGTCAGTGCACCCGCCGTGCAATGGCTAAGCGAAGAGCTACCTTCATGGTCACGGTATCTCCCATGCCAAGGACGTATCTGCCAGGGATGACACTAAGAGGTCGGCTCGCTCCACAAAATGGGCCCGTGTTCTGGACCTTCCTCGGCATCCTGGTCGGTCAAGTCGACACCAGCAGCCGCTTTCGTTCGAAGCTCCTTTGGGCCTTTTGCTTGGTTCTTGCATCCCTGCGCTGAACCACGTCTCTCTGTGTACAGCCCTGTGCTTATTTTTTTAATGGCGCTTTAATAATGCATGATGAGGCCTGGCTCAGCCGCATTAACGGTCTCGCTTTAATGAAACCAATTTCTTTAAATAAACGTACTTTGTCAATAAATTCCTCCGAGCAGCGCGCCCACGCACGGGCTCCCTGCCGTGTCGCGCCTCCTGATTGGAGGGGATAGAAATGGGCGGGGCTTCCCACACCGATAACCCGGCAGTCACACTCCCTCTAATCAGCTACGATGCCCCGGGCTCAGGGGAGGACGGCAGGAAGTCAGCAGGCTGTGACAGGAGGAGCAGGACACTAAACCTCATCACCGTATTTACGGGTGATAAGGGGCACTTGGTGTTGAGTTAAGGATTCACTGTCTGTCAGCTGCTCCAGTGGAACGCTTGAGGTGCCTTTATTTACATTCCTAATTGAATAATGGCTCTTTTTAAGGCCTCAGAAATGACAGGCTGGGGCCTCGTGCCTGGACAGTCACCTCCTGGTCTGCATTATCGGTATATTGGTTGGACCTCTGAGGGCATAGATTCCTCTTGTCTCACCACGGACTGGTCAGTAGGTTGGGGGTGGCCTGACCAGTAGCAGCAGGTCGCTAGTGCCTCTAATAGACCTCCAGGTCATTAAAATGATTCGATGAACTGACTTTGCGCTACAGATTACCGTTCTGTGGTGCTGCTACTGGGAACGTGCTCATAATTCACTGGCGGTTTATTTGAAATGTGGCCTCGCGCCACATAAATCACACACGCCGAGAGGAGCTTCGGTCACCAGAGCGGCGCCCGCTTTAATGCTGACCGCTGCCCATGCGCTCTGTAACTGATGGAGACTTAGAGGCCAGGAAATTGTCCTTGTATTTTATTCATGGAAAAGTGATGGGCAAGACATATCAAGGGGTGGGGGTGGGGGGTACACTAGCCCCCAAAATACTCATGGGGAAGGAATTATTCCGCAGAACCTATGCAGTCCTACCAGAAAAAACGTGTTCCTTCATCCTTATCCCTTGCTGCAGCAGGTAAGTGAATGGAATTTTAATGAATGGTTTTAGCTCTCCCCGCCCCCCCCCCACCCCTGCTGTAAAATAAAATACAGCCGCCCATGCATTCAAGCCCGGGCCATCGAACGCATTTCAAACCAAAGTCGCCTTGGTGACGGGCGACGGAAGGGATTCTGTGATTAAAAAACCTTTCTTAAAGCTGAATGTGTTTTTTTTTCCTTATTTTGCTGAGGAAAGGTTCTACATTGATTTTCTGGAGTGTAATAATAGCATCCAGTGAGCATTTGTGCCTACGTGCTGCTCGACGATTGTACAGAAATGGAAACCTCACCCAGAGCGGGCGGGACGAGGGGAAGGAGGACGCATGAGTGCATTCGTCCCCCCCCCCACCTGGGGCAGGTAGCGATGGAAAACTGCAGCTAGGTCCAACTTTGGCGGCTTACCGTCCTCCACTAATCTCCACCTCGCCGTCTGTCGGCACCCGAAAGCGCCCCTTCATTTCACTGGGATTAATTTCTCTGCCTTTCATTGATGCTTGAAGAGGTCCACACTTTGCATACTGATGAAAAAATCGCAGTAAACAATTAATGATGTAGCTCACGGCAAGGCAGTGGTTCAATGCGGGGGGAAGATCTTTCCGGATAGAGCAAAAGGGCGAAGCCAGGATGGAAATGCTCCACCTAATTAACACTATGCCCTAAAAAGGCTGGATATGACAAAAAAAAATAACATCATGATCAGTGTCACCAGGCCTCGAGGAGGGTAGGTGAGACCTAGATAATCAAAATTCATAAAAAAAAAAAAATACCCATGGCCAGTCCATCCAGGGTCAGGAACTGAAATGTGAGGAAGTAACATGAGTAAGGAACCTATTAGATGGATAAGAGATCAGATCTGAATAATAAGCATCCAAATATAAGAGGCAGGTAATTAAATGTAAAAGGACAGTAAGAGTCTATGACAGGACAGACTCACAGCAAAACAGCATCATGCAAACGCTGCGTAGTGGCTGCATGGATGGCAATGAGGATTCCATAGAAAATGACTCTCATGTCATTAACTCTCCAGGTTGGATCATTGAGGTTGTCTCACGGTCTGCTAGTAACGTAGCACTAGGGTACTGATGGATGACCCCACGGCAAGAAGATCAGAGCTCATCTACCAGCAGCTCGTCGCAGCTCCGTCTCGGGCTTTGATTGCTGTAATTTATTACTGTCAGGACTGCCAGCCTGCGCTGTAAACTTACTGCAGCAGTGCGTCTGTTACTCAGCCACAGATATTCTCTCATGTTCCAGCTCTTCCTCTCTGCACTGCCTCCCTGTAGGTCAGGGTTGTGATCAGAGCTGCAAATGGAACGGCAGCTATCTGTGGAGTCGTTCATCAACTGCCATGTTCCATATCACCTTCTACTGGGGGCAAGTGAACGTCATCTGCTGATTCCTCCAGCCCAAGAATGCGAGTCTCATACAACAGTGCTTTTCATTTTGCGGTTCCTCAATGGTCCCTCATGATCTTCAAGAAATGGCCCAACTCTTGTGGGAACACCTCAACTAACTCTTGATCTTCACAAATCTTCACTGATCCATCTAATGAAATGATTCCACCAGGCATTTCTGTAGACTTAGTTCCTGTTAGATTCTCTTGGTGTTATTTGAATTTCTGATCTTAGATTCTGACAGCATTTTATATATCCCTCGCTCCACTACTGTTTTGCATCGCTTACTGCTCTCTGGCTGGAAGCTTAGCCTAGCCACACTCTGACCTAAGATGACACCTTCACAGTCAACATGGAGTAGGGGGTGATCAGTGTTGATGTTTGACCTCACTTTGCCCCTCCAGTGAAGAGGGTGCATCATCCACTGAAGCAGGAGGGGAGGGGGATCAGGTAGGAAGAGCCAGCCGGTGAGTTTGGGGCTTTGTTAGTGGGAGTTTTGGGAGCCCCTGACCAGCTATGTCTATAATCTCCCGTCTCTCTCCCCAGTGTCATGTGATAAGATGCCGAATAAGACTTTCTGTCTAATTTGTTGTCAGCATTTCAGAAGTGCTCATATTGTAAGAAGAATTGTCATGTTTGTGCTTTTGTGTTAAAGAATACGTACTGCGATCAGATCCTTACAGAGGTATGGCAGACAGGCTATCCCAGAAGGCAGTGGGGCTGGCTGCTTCTCTGATCCCTTCTTCATGCCCTCCTGCCATCACTCTTTTAGAGCAGTGTTTCCCCGTCCTCTGGGACCTACAGAGAGTCCATGTTTTTGCTCCCTCCCAGCTCCCAATGGCAGCGAAATTGTGGACTGTCTGTGGGTCCCCGAGGACCGGACTGGGAAACGCTGCCTTAGAGATTGAAGTTTGAGCCGTGGACAGCTGACATCTCTGGGGCCCACAGCCCCCACCGGCCACTGCTGGCCACCCTCCCCAGTTTTGACACAGGAAGCGTGGCTCACCATGTGGCCTCGCCCCACCGGAGATGGGGGGCACACCACCGCGCCAAGCATATAATTATGTGCCAGGACCGGCGCTTCTGAAAATACACTCCCATCTGTCAGGCGGCACGCTAAACGGGAGACTGAAGGCCAACTAATTCTACAGGGCTTCCACTCCTGCATCGCAGGGGACATGGAGTAGCTGTTAGACAGCCAGAGCAAAACCTGGCCGCCTGGCCTTCACACAGGAGCATGACAGACGTGGAAAGTCCATGGGTACTGTGAGCAAAAGCTTCTTTTGAATGACAAAAGACCTGCATGAGCTACGTGGAGAAGCTGACAGCCATCAGGTTCAGAACCGCTAAACCCCTCCTTTCACCAAAAATCCACACCCGGAGAGGGAAAATCCACGTATTATGAAGCCAGGTGTGTTACAGCCACGTTCCTCACGGGACATCAAACGCATCGATTCCGCATACTCCTTCCGCAAACCCATTTCTTTCTTCGCCCGCAGATGAAAGCACACACGGGGCTCTGAGCTTTCCCGAATGCAGATTTTGCAGAATCTGTAATATCCATTTCCCACCCGCTCGCCCCGTTGGACAGAGCAGATCACGTTTACGCTGAGTTAAGCGGGCTGATGTTTCACGTCAGGTCGATATGATGGGCTGCTCGTTAATGGCGCTCTTCTGGGTCTCCCGACGGAGCTGCTCATGCGCGGAGCTGGTTCCAGTGCCGTGACCTTGATTTGCCCTAGAGGAACGCTGAGGTTTGTACGGCTGGAAAAGGAGGCTGTTTGAACTGTACTTGCTCAGAGTCATTTTTCTCAGTGAAAGCAAGGACTAGGAAGAGATAATTCCCCATCTTAAAGGAGTGGATTTGAGGAAAGAGGAAGGATAGTAAATAATAAGCAATAAAGAACTTCAATTTCAAGTGATATTATATATATCTATAAACACACACACACACACACACACATACACACAGACCAGGCAGGACAAAAACACTTATAAATTTCTATTGAATTCTATGCATCAGGGACACTTGCTTTCAGTCCGTTCATACAGCATGTGGCCAAAGGATCAATAAATCTTAAAAGTGAACCATCAGTTTTAAAACTGCAACCAAAGCAGGGTAATGCATTCACAACGACCATGTGTGACACTGGCTTCATGTGATGCGGCGGTAATTGTTTCCGTCTGAATACCTGCACCACGTTTTACAGCACCAAAGGAATTCTCATTCTCAAATGTGCATTACACTGCTGTCGTTCACCATCCGTGTAACTGCAATATATGAACCTGCGCAGTCTTCTGAAACGCAGTCCCCGATAAACAGCTTGACATCCTAATGCTGTGAAGCTCTAGTCGAATTCTAATGATAAACAGGTTGTTCATCTCCTGGTAAACATTAGGAGCGGTTCACGGCTCAGACCAGCCTCATCTTTGTGTCTCAGTACCACATGGGAGCCGCGGTTAACAGACAGACACAAACGTGCACTAAATACACGAGGTTCTCACAGCACCTATTTTTTAATTCCCATTGCAATGAATCATATTCTTACATGAAAAAAATATTTGAGAGGGAATTATAGCCAGTGGGCATAAGACCCTCTCATTCCGAGAAAATCCTGCACTAAAACACCGTCAGCGACTGGTCGGCCTTCAGCTGACGCAGTATGACCTACGCCGCTGCTTGTGACTCTGTACACCGGCCCTTTAAAATGAGCCAGAAGAAGGAAAGTGAGAGTCAAACAGACTAGTTGGTTTCACCTTCTATTTAAAAACGCTTGACGGAGGCAGGTACATAAGGACAGCAATTTCCGCGCAATTCAGGGGGAAGAGATCGGGATGAGAACGAAAGATCAGCTCGGATGCAGGGCCAGTGATTGGGACTTAATGTACGGAATTAGTCAAACCAGGCGATAGCAATATTAAACATCATGGATACAACCAGGGTTAGCCAATAACAATGGGCAAATGGGAAACTGGACGGGAGGGGGGCTGAGTGCATTACTGCCGCCCGTTTGACATGAGGCCGTGAAGGTATCAGTAATCAAACCTGCTAGCGGGGCTCGTGCGATAAGAACGGGACTGGGTAATTGGGAGGAATGAATATCCCCCCCCCCCCAACACACACACACACACCCGGCCGGATGAAACGCAGAATGAGGAAATATATCAGGAAGGAACTCGCTGATGGATGACCCACTCTGCAGCCTCTGTGGGACCGTGACTATCCTCCTCTGGGGCTGTCATTGGGTCCTGGCGGGGGAGGGGGGTGCAGATGCAGGGGTGAGGTAAGGTGACAAGTCCATTCATGTTCAGACATGCTACAAATCCAGCATCTTGGAAACAGCATCATGCATGACATATGACACATCATAATCCTGCTAGAGAGCGACATACAGATAACAATCTAAACAAATCTGCAGACCACAGAAGACTATCTTCCTCACGATGGACTGAGCACAGCCTCCGAGCCTTGTGTTCTTAAGCAGCATGCATATGTGTAACTCAGAAGACTGGATTTTGTGGGTCTCTCCACTATTTCCTGAGAAAAAAATCCTATTCATGATTCAGGCTCTTGAATCTGAATCTTAAGCTTTTTCAATAATTAATATGTGATTTATAATAAAAACTGACCTCTCTTTGTAAATGTATCTTGGCAGAGCAGTGTAATGACGTGTTTGGTGTGAGGTGCACTGGAAGGGCTCACAATGGAAAGGGCTACCAGGCCGAACGAGGAGCCACACACTGGAAACAGTGAGTCAGATGACATGGTTTATTTATCCCACTCTGCTTGTCCTGTTCATTGACGGGAACATATTTCACACTGCAGAATGAAACAGAACAACAATGCGAAATGTGGATTGTTATTCGCCAGGGTAATAGGATAGATTGATTTAGCATCTTTTTGGTGCATGTGTTTGTTTTTAAAATCCTGAAGGACCAAACTGACATTTAGAGTTGACTCTTGTGCGAAACACAAACGAGTCGGCTAGCGGAATAAAGACTCCGATCACGAGTTTAGCTGTGCGGCACAGCATACTTAAAGATGGAAAAGGGCCAACAGAATGGGAAGAGCAAAGGGCATGCACGTGTCTGTGATCTCAGTGACCTTCGTGTCCATAGATTAGCAGGAGGGGATAATGTATTCTACGTTTTACAGCCCTCTTGTGAGTGATGTATAGCAGTTAGCCTTGTGCTGCATCTGGACACATCGCACCATAATGATTTTTGACAATATGACCCAGAGTTTCTCCTCGTCCATCATGTGCTAGTCGCCTGGAATCAAGATAGCTGAAGGCTGCCCATGTTCCCATGGCTCTTGGGGTGTAAATGAAGGCCTCGGGGGGGGGACATCATCGCAGTGAGATGGTCAGATGCATGATGGACCCAAGCAGCTGCTTCCAACATCTTCCCGGTGTGGGACGGAAGCCCGGAGCGGACAAACTATAGCAGGAAGCCGGGCCGTACGTGACACGCCTGCGAATAATCGACGTCACCACATGGGGAACATCTGTTCACAGACACATGCTAAGCTGCGGGGGTGGCAGCGCTGATCTTTTTGTGACGTGATGGATGGGGTGGAACTATCAGCTCGAGGGAAGATGCACCCCACACTTGCGTTTCTGCAAAACTCTGCTCTGTTATTTATTTATATTCCCTGTTACTGTCATGGGAGGCATCTGCAGGGTGGCAGATAGTGTAAGTGTCATTTATGTGGTCAGTCTTTTCTAGGAGACATTTATTGCAGCGTTACGCTGTATCTCATGACCAGAACCAAGCTCAGTCTCCATTCACATGACCTGCAGATTCCGTAATTTCCCTTAAATTGTAATGCATGTTCCAATCAGCGCAATGTCAGAGGTCAGACCACAGGAAACGGCTTCTGAATGTGCAGTGCGAGTGACCCTGTATCGGGGGTCCAAATGGCCAGGTTCTGTGATGCCCTGCTGCAAATAAGCAATGACACCCTCGACGGCAACAAAACGGAAATCTTTAGTGACAGGTGAGCAAACCGACTGTCATCCTCTTTCTGCCGTTGTTGAGTGAGTCTCACTGTACAGGCACCTGCTGTCCACAGACCGACACTGACTATTTCATCAATTTTTTTATCAGTCATAGAAAACCTGTAGTTCTGGGCTCAATAATACTGTAATTTGTAAACATCGTTAAGACTTACTTTATTTTCTCCTTACTTATGAGGCCAAAAGCGACAGTTGGAGCCCAGCTATGGCCGTCCGTGCCAGCTGACTGTCGAGACGCGGCCGAGATTACAGCTTAACACTCCCCGCTATATGGACGGCCTCCAAATCCGGCATAATTACACTCTGGGAGGAGTTCCTGCCCATAATGTATTTCTAACATTCCCTCTGTGCTTTCTGTGGATGCCCCCCCCCCCCAGTGGTTTGTCTGCCACCGTAAGTGTTTATTATGTGTAGATAATATGTCCATTGTTCTGCTATTTTTCAAAACCAAATGGAACAAGAGAAATGACTGCAATCATCATCCACACTAAGAGATGCGGACATAAAAGATCGACTCATCTGATGACGACAGAAGGATGCCTGGCGATACTGTCAATGCGTGAGAAAAGATTTTTATTCGTAAACATGACCCTCCAGAACACATACGCACCTAGAATACTTATATGTAAATATGCTCGATTAAATCTTTGATAACCCATCAGACACAGTAATGTGTATATCCGCCACTGTGTACTGTATGTGACCCTGAATGCCTTCCTTCCAAAGTACGAGCCTCGCGGCCTGGATGTAGAAGTGTGACCCTGACTCATGTAGAAACCAGAGAAACTGCCGGCGATGCCATGGGGGATCACAGAGTAAGCAGGTTTCTATCTCTTATGCCAATCAGGCGTAAATACCCAACAGGCCAGAGCGGGTAACTCTCTCCCACCACCCCTGATGTTATCGCGGCGTTGTTGTGATTTCAACTAAAAAAACATGACCGAGAGGTAAAAAAAAAAAACAAAAAAACACGCCAGGTGGAATTTCATACTCAAACCCTGCTTCCAAGGTACAGTTCCTGTGGAAACTTTTGCTGTTTGCGTTTGTGAGAAGCACACCTTTGCCTACCAGGGGTTTCATGTCTGCCGTGACCTTGTCGCTATTGCTGACTAAAGGAGTACTATGTGTGATTGACTGGGCCTCCATAGAGCTGTGCTCACAGACCCGCTGGGTGGGCAGGCTAAGCACTGTACAGTAGGTCCTTCAGGGGTGGATCGTTTTGATGTTCTGCTGCCTGGGTTGTGTACAGGTTCGCTTACTAGGTGTAGTTCTCGACTGGTGTGAAATCAATTGGACAAGTTGGGGATGGGGGGGGGGGCATGAGGTGCTGAGTGCCACCAACATGATGGGGACAATGACACCTGTTAGCTGAGGCCCCCCACCCCCGCCCAGTGGAATTTGGTGATGAGCCAAATAACAGACACTACCTGTATCTCTCCACTCAGGTGTAAGCAAGGATGGCTTGTTGTTTCTGGGACCCTACTTAAAATGTCATTTCCCCTCCCCTTGTGTAGTGACTGTTTGTGACCAACAGGGGGACCCCACATAGATGCGTAGTTTCAGTGGTGGTAAACACCATCCTTGTGGGTAAGGTATGCAACATCTATTCATTATCAAGGGCCAAGTTTGTCTATCCATAATCACTGACTGTGAACATGAAGATTGAATGTGAATTCATTTACGAGCCACTTTACAGGGCACTTTACTGGGCTCAATCAAAGCCTTTTGATTTTTCACCATGCGGCTCTGGAAAAGCGCCCAGCGGTTGCCTCAACACAATCAGGTCAGAGAGGGGAACGGCGCGATTTCACTCTCAGTGGCTCGAAACATGGGTCGACATGTAGGCAGCACAGCTTGGCGTCGAAGCCCTGAAGCCATTTTCACCATGTTTGACCGGCGTGTCAGCCTGGAGATTACGACGCAGGAGAAGGCAACGTTCTTCACTCTAGTCCTCACCGGTACGTCGTGTTCCGGCCTCGGATCCCAACCCCAGATCATGCCGGCGAGCCTGTAAAATATTTCACTGGAGCTCAGAGTGCAGAACAGCCCGCAGCCTGAAGCAAGGCATCCAAAGGCTTCCTTGTGCCTAAACATGTTGCTTTATTACTTACATTAAGAACCTTTGAAATGATGTTAGTGGCATTTCAAATGAATTGCGCTGATTTAATATTTATGGCAGTCTCAGAGTTAGCCTGGAATGAAAGATGAGAAACCTATTAATTCACGTCTAGCGAGACATTAGCCAGATTGCCTAATGCCTCTCATGTGATAATAAATGTCTTGTGGCTTTGACATTAGTGACGCTTTTCCCTGCTCCTTGGAGTGTGTGTGTGTGTGTGTATAGATAGACATAGACACAGACATAGACACACACGTACACTTTAAAGAGTCGGCACTCGCTGCTGGACACTGGTGCAGAATGGGATGCTCCTTAAACACAGTCGTGTTTATTGAAGGTGTCCCGCCCCTGTTTTTCAAAGTGCTATGATGGAATGTCGATATTTTAAGTAGGGAGGGCCACTCCAGCCTTTAAAGCATGAGCGTGTCTAATTTCATCTGCAATCAGCGCCTGCCTCATCAACCAAGGATTCCACGCAGCCAGAGAGGGCAGATGTGTCAAACTCAGATCCAGACGAGCGAAGTGGCCTCTAAGCTTTTCTCTCCTTTTCCATGCTTTGGGAGAATATCATCAGTAAGACGTCATTACATAACATCACACAGCCTTTGCAGTTCTTCGCATCAAAATGTCAGAAATAAGCACTGCCTTTGGTATCTGAAAGCAAAATGTCATTCCTTCATTTACAGGATACAAATCCCCGATCTGCTAAAAACACATTGCGATACGAGCAAAAAATAATATGCCACCGGTCACAAAATCAGCAGCCCAGAAAATACAAATAATTCACTGAATAAACTCCAGTGCGGTCGCCTTACACCTCCAAGGTCGGGGCTGAAACTGTCATATCAGGATTTTTCATATTAAACAACTGAAAAATATAGAATATTACTTGTGACAAACATACTGTTATACTAAAGCAAAATAATGCCACCAATCACAAAAGCAGTGGTTCGGACAAAAAGCACATTTTCACTGAATAAAGCAATATACTAGCGAATATACTACACATGCTACTTTTTGTCACTCCAGGAATTTTTTTAAGTTACGTTCTATCTAACCCCATGGGTGCTTTGCACCTTCTTTCTGCCATGAAGATTCTTCCGCCCAAAGCTCTGGCCAGCTCTGGGGGAAACGCAGAAGTCTTATGCCCTCTGTGGACTGCATTCAGCATAACAGGTGCATTTCTACAGGAAGTGTTACACGGTGGGGCGGAATATGGAACCGAGGGGCAAGCTAAGAAAACAGATTTGTTTTGAGGTGACAGGACGTCATTCTTAGAGTGTCAGCCTACTGTTCCTTCAAGAGACACATGTGCTGTTTGCCAATGTCACCTCACCTTCATCCCTCCTTTCTGAAACAGCACTACTGTACACGACCGTACTCTCTGTCTCACATAAAGTGCTTTTCACTTTGGGCATGTTGTCTATCCTAGAATCATTTTCTGTATTTATATATCGCTTCCAGCAGTGTAGCCGAAAAGGTAGCAAGGGTCCACAATCTTTTAGGAAGGATTAAAAAAAATGTATAATAATTAGTTGTTCGTGCTGAACTGAGGACGCAGCAGGGAAAACACTCCCTCTCATTGATGAAGACAAACGCGCCTTTAAGGTTTGTTAAGTACTGCCAACATCACATCCTCTCACCTGGCCACAGGATGGCCTCAGCCCGGCGCCTCAGCACTGTGCCTCTGCCGTCAGGGAGACGGGCGAAGGCAGTGTGCCTGGTGAGAGGCGGAGTGCAGGCATTTTTGGAGCCGTGTCTGCATCGCCATGGTGATTGAGCACCAGCCTCTGGGACAACAAGTGGTGCTGAAAACCAGATGAGCTGAATACACTGCTGTCCTGTTAGAGTTTAAACAGGGTCAGACGGGTGTATTTATGGGAAAATGGAGGAAGTGCTCAGAGTGGGGTACGGAGTTACATTGCATCCTTTTTACTTGGACCGCAGTGTCCTGTATAATGGCAGATGCCCCCCCGGCTAGAGTGAAACCCTCTGTCAGGTCAGATACGCCCATGGGGCTTGAAGACACATCCATTATCTGTATGCCGGTGGTCAGCTTTGCACTGTGTCTGACGTCAAAGACGGGACCCAGAGGTGGCGATAACATTATATGAGATAAAGCAGAAAAAAGTCTTTTGGAAGTGGATTCCTAGGGTGTCTGGCTAGAAGAACGGTGTCAGGCCCCCGGGGGGAGCCTGGAAGCCAAAAGGCGTCCCTCCATTACGCCCGGCGGTCGGCTGCTATGGGAGTCAAGGTAGAAACCTGAGTGGCGAAACCAGGTGAAGAGATGATGGAACACAGGTCGCCCGCATCTCGCCTTGTAGAAGTGAAACGAAATGGATTAAGGGCACCTTATTTTCGGAGTTTCAGTCCTGCACTTCTGCTGTAGCTGACAATATGTGACTTTCAATGGCCTGTGCTAATGAACAGAGATCTGATTAACCTCTTCTCCTGGAGAGAATCATGTGCAGATAGTCGTCTCTGTAGCCACCTGGTTTATTCATTTCCCTCCTTCTGACTGTATTTACCTCAGAAGGTCCCAAACAGTCGATGATATATAACCACGTCACTTAATCCTGTCACACCTCAGGTGTCTGCGCAGTTAAATGAGGACAGACTATGCTGAACAGGGAAGACTCCGACTTTCTATGTGCCGATATTTCTATGTGCCAAACGATAGCTATGGAAGCTAACGGTGATTCCTACACACGGTAATAATACCAGTGTATCCACCATTCCCACAGGCAGATCGTTATTGGTGTCAGAGACCTTGTGCGCTATTCAAAGACAAACTCATCACATCTCAAGTGCTGTTTCGGATGAAGAAACACAATCGGCTTCCCAAACATGTTCTGGTGCGGCTACACTTGGCCTGTCGTTACGCAATTACACATGTGGTTGTAGCGGTCAGAGCCGGGTGTTACCATTATGTAAGCTGACAGCCAGTGCTAATGGAAAGGGCAGCCGTCCAAGGCATATGGGAACAGCTACTCGTGAGAGGGGACTAAACAAGGCGATTTCGACAATTTTGACGAAAATGTGACACAAGCGTTAGATTTTATGGCAGAGCTGCATAGTCAACGCAAGCATAAATTTCAAGACCTTCAGCAGCAGGAAAATCTGAAATGAGCTCCCCAAGAACTCTGAAGCCGAAAAAGTTGAACAGAAAGGAAATTCATCTCCTTTTCAAAAGGTCAAATTAAGCTAAAAGGACTGCAGCGTGCTTTACTTTTGTGTAAATCCCCAGAGAACACCCACATTTCACTCCTTAAGCCAGACCACAGTTTCTGCATTGGGACATTATTAAATGGCCGCCGTGCTGTTATATACGCATGTAACCATTGGAGAAGCATCCTGCCTGACGTGCCGTGTGTAATCAGCAGGACGTGCAGTGGAAAGCCGCAGTTTTATCTGCAGCTCGCTGCTGCGTCGCTGTGCTGCACGTCGCCATAAATCACGGGCCGAGCTGCGTGTCGCCGCAATTCGCGGGAGCAAACATCTCTAATCAAGTAACCCCCCCCCCCACACACACACACTTTTGTCCAATGTATCAGAAATGACGTTTTTGAGATTTAATGGCAGGCTTATAAAAAGCTGAAATAGCTGCATGCAATATTTCCATAGCAACTGTAGGGCAGTACAATGCAAATAAATTGGGGAGGGTGTGACTTTGCAGAGCATCTGTTCCACTGAGTAATAGGTTTGCACTTAATGAATAAAAATAACGACAAAGCAAATGGATCAGCTTGATCACAAGTTCAGCTGAGACTCTTGTATAGGTTTGGGGTGGTTAACTGTTAGTCAGATAGGTAGGTTACTGCATCTGATGAGCAAGAGTACTTACATTTGCAGTTACAGACAAGACTGCAAGATGTACTGTGACTGTGAAAAGATCCTCCCCTTTAAGGAGCTAATTAGACTTTCATTTTCTAATATTACAACGAGAATATGTCTGCACAGATTTTGTCTGCTCCATTTTTTGTATTTGGGTGAAGGGGCACGTGTGAAGTCGCCTTTTCCCTGGATTCCTGCACTTCTCCATGTGACTTTCTCTCCGTCTCTCTCTCTCTGCCTGCTTGATGTCCCCGGTGAGAAGAGCATCTGCATTACGAGGCGTCTGACCCCCCCCCCCCAAGATGGAGCCCATTGTTCATACATTGATTATCTTTTTATGTATGCGCTTTGGCTTTTGCCGCTATTAGAGAATAAATAGGATTAGGCTATAAGTTTTGTCTGCGCATTTGTTCTAATGCAAACGGAACCGGGTACATTAAAGGGAGGGAAAACATTCTCAGTATGACAGTATTAATTATGAGTGGTGGGGGCAAATGAGAAAGTTAAGATGATCACCACAACAAACACAGTGTGAGTGTTTCCTTTGTGCGTCTCTAATGACCTTGTTAGTTTAGCCTGTCTTATATTGCGTTGGTCATGTTGTTTGTCCAAGAGGGAGTAGAAACATCAGGGGTGTTCGCTCATTACCCGAGGTGCTGCTTGCAGTTTTAGAGGTGTAAGCTTGATGACTAAGCGAGCTGTTAGAGTGAACGGTGATAATGACGGTCCAGCTTACAGTGGACACTTGTGTGAAGAGTGCAAGAATGAGAATGCAAGTCTTTGTACAGGGAAAAGCACTTCGGCGCAAACTGAATGGCTGGTCTTCATCAGTAATAGCTTAACAAGAAAATAGCGAATCTCACACGCCACTAGCTCCAAATCCAAAGGGAGTGTCACGGTCGGCGAAATGCTGCTGACCTAATAATCGTAACACAGCCTTGGGATGGGGCTTATTAGAGATAATGTCGGCAGCCAGACCAGATCTTACCAGTAGGTGTGAAAATGGACTTCCTTGTTTCTCTGGAGACGTAAATAAACAGTAAAGGTGAGGAAAGGAGATCGTCTCGGCTTAGAAGTTGCCCTCAGGTGCTCGCATAGAGCTGGTCTTGAATTTCCCATGGATAACACTTAATGTTAGAATTTCAGTAGCGATTCCAAACCAGCAACCATATATTGCAGGCATGTAACTCACAGTCATGGCAGATTCAAAGGGACCGAGACTGACCTCACCTGTGTTTGACATCTGACAGATTAAAGACTTTGCTGTATAACCGGCTGGTCTAAGGCCCTGGGCTGAAGCCCTGCAGATTTCGGCAGAGGAAGTGATTTTCGGAGCATGTCAGGCTCCAAGATGAAGTGACAGTGGTGGTCATGGTGGAGGGCTTTTGTCTTGCTGATTAAGCACAGAGACTGTGACATTTTGGAGCCAGCTGAACATTTTAAAGTCGTCTCATGTTCCGGGGGATGGTAGGGTAGAGGAGAAAAAAGCCATTTATGATTTCTAAAATAAGAAGCACAAGAATAAGCACTTTCTCTGATGTCGGATGGCAGTCGGATATAATTAGGTGTCTTAATCTTGTAATCCATCTGCATGTCCGGCGACGGCGTTAATGGAACCTCTGAGCGCTGGTTTTGATTAGCACCATGGACGCTATGTGGGGGAGCATAGAAGTCCAGAAAACACACCAGTTTGCTGCTCCCCCAGATTAATGGGCTTCATAAGTCATCAGATCTGACAATGGGTCCTTATCATAGCATTGCTACCCGAGGAACAGGCATTAGCAAGCCTTGTACGGGGAACCCTGTGCTCCTTGCGGTCGGGCCTCCTGGACCCATGCTCTGCTCCTTGGCTGCTAACTTGCACATCTTCCATCTCCTTAACCCAATACTGCCTATCTACATGCAGGTGGTTTGACTGAGCAGGCCCTCTTACTGTATGTGTTATTGAACATTATGATGTTTATTGCTAAGGGTGGATAGTTCAGGTCCAGAAAGTAAAAATCAAGGCTAAGATTTACTGGGCCCAAAGTATTCACTTCTGGTGCATACAGTGAGGTTTAAATCTACTGTATCTGGGACATCTTTTCCAGCACTTAAACTGTAGGCTTAGTCATTTCCAGAAGTGTTTGAGGTAAGCAGCAAATCAGCAGATTAACTTTTTTGAGATTGAACCAGCAACCTCGGTCACAACCCGAAGTCTTTAAGCAATATTCTACTTTTCACACAACCAGAGGCAGCCCATGGCAGGTCAAGATCTTTACATAAAACTGTACCCTATATAGCCACCAAATCAACAATACTCATGGTCACATGCAGTTCCTATGGCTCTTATAGACTGCTGCAGACAAATAGGGACCCAGCTAAGCGACCAGTTTATTGCAGTCTGGTTCAGCTGCTTTTGCCAAGGTGAATGAGATAAAAAAAAAAAAAGTTCGTCTAGTTGGTCTGCATCTTTTTGAAGCACCAAGGCTTCAAAGTACTGCTTTGGAATCAGCTTCAAAATAAAGACTTGAAGACATTACAATAAGTCTCATGCCAAGTCCAGATTGTTAGTACTAGCTTAAGTATATAACTGAAGAACAGTGATAAGCACACAGTACTGTACAACACCACATACATAAAGATGAATAAACCTTGCTTCAACCCATTCCTTCTTTTCGTACGGTTTCATTCTCCCCAGAAAACGCCACATTTCTGGCTTTTAAGAGAAACAAAAATAAACTACTTTTTGACAAATTGATTTTTTGGCAATTTGAATAAAAGTCTCTCCTTGAACTCTCTTAAGCAATTAACTGGGGTAATTTAACCGAGAAGTAAACCGATCGCTGAACTAATTGTAGCCGCCATGGAAAATCCGCCGAACCTCTCACAGGACCAGCTGCATTCATAACCGAACAGAAATGTGCCCTATTTTCACTCTCTCTTCGCTGCCCCTTTTACAGTCTGGAGTTCATGAGCTTAAATCTTTCCAATTTTCAGCACAGTGGCTGGAAGGGATTTCAGAGCTGCTGCTGCGACCGTGTGAGTCATATCTCCCTGGCTCAGGAAATTGTAAACTCTTAGCCACTGGAACATTTAAATCTGTGTTCACCTTTGACCCCATCCGGTACAATCAATAGTGTCGCATGAAGATAACGGACTAGACCATCATGTTCTTCAGCTGATCTCTCTAATGAAGTGCGCTCCCGTAAATATACTGCATTGACCTGCGACTCCAGGTTTCTACCCCAGTCTCCTCAGCCATTGGGGACTCTGCATGTCTTACGGATACCCTACTGATGTCCTGTTGATGGTTGCACTATTAGGCAACTTGAGAACAGCATAAAAAATTCTGAAAAATAAAAATTATTCTTTTGAAACACTGAAAAAGATAATCCTCCTGGTATATGCTCTCGCGTCTGTAATTGTGTCAAAATCCCTTTCAAAGGACATTTGGCATGTCAAACTGGTGTGAAAATGATATTTATTTTTGCTAGTCAGCCATAAAAAGACTGGGAGAGAATACTGTACTTGTTAGAGTATAAGAACTATATTGTAAATTTATAGAGGTCTGCTGCTGTTTTGTGGATTTCACCAAGAGTTTTGCGCTCGCTTTGTTTGCTGAGATTTTTGTATATAGCTTCTTGCATCTATCAAAGCCAACAAATTAGATTGGAAAACCTATAAAAAAAATCTCAACATTAACAAATCTCTCCCTGTTTGATTCCTTCACCAGATGGAGTCCAACCTCTTGCTATATAGTTTTCAGCATGTGTAATTATTACAGCAGTAGTCCAGCATTATTGATGACATGACTTAACAGTAATGGGATGGTGTTGAAAACAACAAGCAGGACGCTACTAAAGTGTCACATCCACCTGAGCCCCTCTTACACCATCTTTAATCATTGCTTTATTCACAAGAGGAAAACAGTCTTATCCTGGGTGACATAGAAAACTAAGGAGCCCTCGGGAACTGAACAGCTCACCCAATTTAGAAAACTTTAACATGACATATAAGGTCATAAAAAACACAAAAAGGGTAGCAAATATTAAATGCTCCTCAAACTGCTTTCGGCTATCGCGATTGTCTGCCCTCTACCTCATATCAGCGGCTTAAGGTCCTCTGTGATTCATGGATTGTTACAAGCCTAACCTTCAAAAGCGAGAGCAGACAAAAATACAGATGTTGCTTGGAGACAGCTCATCTCAGATGGGGCCGTGAGAGGGAAGAGGCAGGGCAGGGTCCCGCGGAGTTAGGACGCCAGGGCCTGCAAGCCTGTGAACAGCCTGGGGTCTCGTCTGCCTCGATGTGATTCACCTCCCCCCCACCTTGTAAACATCCGCCTCGACCCCTTGCACCACTCGAGCTTGTGTGTATGACTCAGTCCAATGACCCCCCCACCCCACCCCACGCGCGTGACACCAGGAACACCTCTGTTGCAGATGCCCATCTGAGCACATTTGTGTACAAGGGGTGTCAGAACTGGGAGGGACATATATTCCCCCTCAGTATTTAATTTGGTATCATTCACCCCCTAATAAGTAGACTTCACTATTTACTATTTAATTAATGAAGTTGTGCCCCCTCGATATCAGCCAGTGATTGGGCTGTCTTGCTTGAGTGATTTCCTACAATCCTACTGGGCCTTACCGCGATCTTATCGTTATTCCACTGCTTCCTATCACCACCCCTATGTTTTAATGTATCCCAGCACACTGGATCCAGCTCAGGCACCACCTTCCATTCTCCTGTTGCCCAAATAGAAAAGTGCACATATACAAACCAGAATGGCCGTAACCTTCTCAAAATCCCGATGAACAATGGGGTTGGGTAGGTGAAGCCAAAAATACTCCTTATTTGAACAATTTTGATAAAGATGTCACATTTACCAGATGACCTCACCGAACTCTCCGATAAGCAGAAGGTGGGGCGTTTTCACATCAGACAATTATTTTTCCATTTATCTGACAGGAAAGTGGTGAAATTTCGAGGGAGTGCAGTAATGCCCGGGGTGAGCAACAGAATTTCTTCCGATACACAACAGTGAGATGAAATTCCTGCAGCACAGACCTATGAGGGAGAAAACCATGCAGAAAGGTTTATTATTATTTTTAAATACAGCCTTTCCTAAAATGTAATTCCTCGCCTCTAACCATGTTTACCATTGTTTCACAGGTTCACAAATGGTCCGATGACTGACATCACAAAAAAGGCATTAAGAATGACTAATAATGAGGCTGCGGTGAGCGCCTTTTATTGCGCCGCAGGGCCCGTCGGAGACGCCGCCACTGGTGCAGTTGCGGGGCGGGGCCTGAGTGGGGCGTAGTTCTGCAGCTTGTTCATCATCACTAATTTAGGCAGCACTGAGAGAAGTTTCAGTACGCCTCCTTAAACTCTCATTTCGCTTCCCTTTGTTTTTTCCAGAAGTTTCTACTTGGTGAATGGACAGTGAGCTCAGTTGAATGAGATGCCTATTTGCCTACACCGCCATGACAAAGCAATTCTGTACTAAAACCAGAATTTCAGTCAAATAAGAGCACTTTGTTTTCAGATACGTCCTGCTCAGAGGTGTAAAGTACTTGAGTAATTTTACTTGATTACTGTACTTAAGTATTATTTTTGGGAATTTTTACTT
>JAODLC010000065.1:4274440-4287582 GCA_026781145.1 Hippopotamyrus pictus | reverse complement strand
ACTCAAGTGTGATTCTGGCTGAATACTTTTACTTTTAATTGAGTAAAATTTTCACTCATTACTTGTACTTTCACTTGCGTAACATTTTTGAGTACTTTTTACACCTCTGGTCCTGCTCCAGGTTGAGGTGAGGTGGAAATGGTAATAAAAAGGTTGTTTTTTTTCCAAAACTGAGCTGTGGAGTACATTAATCTTTTTGAAGTTTACCTTCAAAAGCCTGAACTAGGTGAAATACACAAAGTAACGGCAGAGAGTGCGAGTGGGCTGGCGCGTACGGCGTGCTGTGGGGGGCGGGGCACATTTCACTTTTACTCCCTGGATGCGTAATAAGCAGACGGTGTTCGAAGCAGCGTAAATACTGTGACCGATAACAACACCATTGGCTGCCACACAGCTGGACGCATGGCATTTCAGAGGGGCTCCTGGGATAATTACTCACTCAACTGCATGCTGCAAACATGTCATTTCCCAGCATGCACTGAGGCATAGTGTGATCCAGACTATAGGTGCCAATTGACAACTGATGGGTCCTGCTGCATAGCTGACATTTCCATCGGTGCAGTGGACTGGCCTTCTGTCCCCCTGTTGCTCAAATATAAAAGTGCACATACAGGAACCAAAACGGCGGTAACCTTCTCAAAATCTCCATGAACAATGGGGTTGGGTGGATGAAGCCAAAAATATAGAGGCTGGGGCCACATATCTTGCTGTTTATTTGGACCTCCCAGCACAATTTTGGTAAAGACATCACATTCGGCCTCATGAAACTGTCCTATTGCCAGTAGGTGGGGACATATTTACATCATACGTGAGGGGAGTGGCTTTAGTGATGTCACTGCTGTGATATATATATATATATACAGTATATACACACACAGACGCTCCTCTACTTACGAACTTTCAGACATACGAACGAAGTGGATTGTAAGTTCAAATTGTGTTCATTGGGCTCCCGTTTCCTGTCCACATCAATTTTTTTTTCTGCTTGCCAATTCCTATCTTTAGTACGACTTCTGGCCACTACTCCCGCCACACAGCAGTGTAGTGTGTGTACTCCCAGCATCCTGTTCTTTGTACTTGCATATACCCTTAAAATGATGTTGAATAAGGCCTTACGAATATTTCAAGTTACAAACGGCCGTTTGGAATGCATCTCATTCGTAAGTAGAGGAGCGTCTGTGTACACACACACACACACACACACACACACATATATATATATATATATATATACATATATATATATACAGTAAAACTGGTCTAAGTCACTGGCTTGTAACTCGTCAATGTGCACAAGTCGACGCTCAAGCAAAAGTCCCGATTTTTCCGAATGATATTTCCTTTAAAATTCCTTGTGTAAATCACCGCTTGTAAGTCATCAAATTCCCTTAGTCGTCACCTAAATCCCGGTCCCGAACAACACAAATGAATGTACCTGTAAGTCGACAGCCCAATCGCTGCATTCCCACCGTCTGCTTCACACCGCCTGCTTGTCACCACGGCAATGTAGAAACGGGGAATCCCCACCTATCGCACTAGTCGCTCCCTGGTGTTATATTTACTAGTCGGCAAAACGGCGAGATAGACATAAGGTGTATCTCATCAGTTCTCGAAGTCGTCACTTTTAAGCTGGTCCCGTGAGTGTCGACTTAGGTGTATCTCGTCAATTCTCTAAGTCGTCACTTTTAAGCTGGTCCCGTGAGTGTCGACTTAGACCGGTTTTACTGTATACACACATTAAACACACATATACATATATGTATATACACACACACACACACACACACGTTTGATACAATAATTCTGGTGTGCAACATTATAAAGTAGTGTTAAGTTTGCATGCACCTTTATATTTAAAAGACCCACCAATACCTGTTTTGATTTAGGTGCCAGCAGCCAGCAGGCCCAGTCTCTGCTTCCTCAGCATCATCCCTTCATTCATTTTCATGTATTTTATGCCTCCTTCCTTCCCCATGGCCCGGCATTGTGATGATCTGACCTGGGCTATAAGGCACTGGAAAATGACAATGTAAATTCTCACAGCACCAAAAGTCCTTGTTTATTTAGAGACAATTACTGCTTGACTCCATGGCCCCAAAAAAAGGTAATAAAGCCATCGACTGTGTACCAGTGAATTCATTCCCCACATTTAATCTTCTTATTTCTAGCAACAGTTGGTGAGTAATTGCGCAGCAGTAATTGTTATTATACATGTATTTAAGTGACATTATTAAAGCATTGACACATTTTATGTATTATTAATGGTAAATCCTGCAAACTGTAATGAAGGCGCAGCGACTGGAAATCAATGAGCCTTTATTACTAAAGCAAATAGCCCTGAAAGGTCTGAAAGTGAACCTTAGGGCTGTTTCCAGGTTAAGTCTCTCTGCTGGATGGGTGTGTCACTGTATCCCCCATCCAGTATCCAATCAAATTAATTTTCCCAGCCACATTCATCACTGTGACTCGTGCTCAAATGCAGCAGGGTAGGTTTATCCAAAAGCTGCATAAAACAGGGCATCAGCCACACCTAATCCTGAACCCTTTTCCTTTCTAATTGTGAGCCAAGTTAACCCAGCTAATTTTTTTATATGCTTTGAATAATTAACTCGCTTTAATTATTGAGCATGCATGATAAGTCCTCAATGTCAGTTAATGAATAATGGAATAACAATGATTCAGGGACACATTTCTCTGTAAAACCTTTTTTCCCCCACTGTCTATGTGTCTATACACAGGCAAGTAATTAAAAAAAAAGAATGATGTTGTTGACCTGCATAGCACAGCAGAGTAGAGGGTCAGGAACGGGGCTGGACTTTAAGATGCTGTCATACACCAAGTGGACGCTTGATCCACGCAGATTTAAACAGCGATATTGTTTGTTTGTCTGCATCCTGATCATTTGTACGTTTTCGTAGCTTGTTCAAGGCCACAGCAAGAAGGCCCCTCCTGAGTTCTGATGACCAGGTATCTGTTCATGAGTGAGGGACCCTAATCTCGTAGCTGTGTGCCTGGCTATTTTCAACTAGCATACCCTAAATTCTTTCGCACACTAATCATGGCAATCACATTGCGAACTTTTATGCCAGTATATCGATGGGAATCAGTGAATCTCACCATTCCTACAAAATGGCATCGACATGTCCATAAACGTGTCTGTGTTGTAACTCTGGGACACAGGTTATAACTTTACATTCTCTATGGCATCTATCTATTCTACATGTCCACTGTATTCAGGTCTATCCAGTCTGGGGTTAGCCTGACTTACAGTATGGTGGGTGCCTGAATTCCTCCTGCATCTCTAACCTCACACAGTCCCGCTCCCCGATGTCCCCTTCCCTGGAACTTTCTCACCTGCTCTATTCAAAGCCTGCCTGCCTGGCTGCTGTTCCATGTAAAAACAAAGTGCTGACCACCGCAAGAATGTTTGCTAAAGTATGTTATCTCAGCTTGTTTTTTGGGGCAAAAAAGTCAGATCAGTGCCTGTCCTCTTGTGGGTGATTATATCCTCCCATTATATACTGCTAAACAACTGCTGAAGAAGCTGATTGTTATGGTTTAAGCCAGTCCAACCCATACAACTTTCTACGTATCAGCACAGCCTGATAATACAGTCCAAGAGTTTCAGAATGCAAGTTTCAATGGCCAGTATTCAAAACAAACCAACCAAACAAACAAAAACAAACGAAACAAGCAAACAAAACATGTTAAAAATACAAATGAATATTTGCATCAAACAGATCACAGAACCTACATATTTAAAAAAGAAACTCCAAAATGTTTGGTAATTCTGACAGCATAACAATTTACAATGTGCATATGATTACTTTCAAACAAAAACTCCTCACTGCTGCTAATTAACTGCAAATGCACCATGGGATTTAGGTAATCCAAACCCTACCAAAAACGACAACATTATAAATTCCATATCCATTTTTGCAATTAGAATTTCATCTGACAAAGAGTTCCTTAAATTAAAGTGACTGGCAAAAGTGACTCCTGAACCAATCCAGCGTGTTCAGAAAAATTTCCCCATAATTCAACAGAAAACAAAAACAAAAGCAACTCTTACAACTTCCATTACATCTATATAGCAACATAATAATTACGGTCTGCTATAATGTAAAATGCCTGCATTTATGTTTCAAATTCAAATTCAAATTGAATTTAGCTGCAACAGTTCTCAAAGCGCTACTGTGCTCTTCAGAAGAAAGTAAATCTTACTCTCCAGGCCAGCAGGAGGCATATAACTTCATTTGGGAAGTTTGAAGAAAAAAAAAATAACACATTTTATAGCCAATGAAAAGACAAACTGCCAGAGAAAAACCAGCAACGCGCCCTGAAATTAACGTTGTTACACCTGCTTTATGCATGGGACTCTGATACCCACGAGCAGCGGAGGTTTTGGATTGAAAGTGATAATTGCAGTAGCGTTGTTTGTCTTGTATTTCCAGGGTGATGGCAGCTCGCTAATTTATTGCGATGTACTCTGCGACTCAGCGAGCTGCCCCATATTCAGTCATCACACATGCAATGGTGGGGGGGGGGGGTAAGATGATATACAATGGCATATTCAAAAGGTCGCAGAAACATATTATCTAGATGAATCCTGTGAAATGTAATGGGAAAACCTTGTAATAATAAATTGTGCAGCCTTGGCGACGCATTGATAAAAATCTGCTTAGTGTGCCGCTTTCACGTACACTTAAGTACAACTTTTCAGAAATGGTGAATCCCAGGACAGAAAGGCTATAAGCAATTACCCCACACCATGCCAAAAACCTCGTTAGCTTATCTGTACGCTATCCGCGAGACAATGAGGTCATGCGGGCCACCTCTGGATTGCATTTTCTAGGAATCTGAGCCATGAAGATCATCCAGCGGGTCTCCTGCAAGCGAGTGGTCAATAGTCAGACGGCGTAAAAAATGTGCAGCATCGGCAGATTAGAGAAGCCTGTCATTAGGACTGCCGCACACACACACACACATGCACACACACACACACACACACACACACACACACACACACACACACACACACACACACACACACACACACACACACACATCCACCACCAATCGCATTCAATGGGGCACTACTAAATCAGTCTCCCGTCTGGAGGTGTTCTAGCTTACTGACACCATTAATCACTGTGGCAGTCTCTTGCCTGTCCTGTATTGACCCCCCCCCCCCCAACAGCATATCTGCGCACTTTATTGCTGCTGCCATTTCATTTGCTGTGTGTCACAAGTTTCACAGATTTCACACCATCTTCTAGTATCAAGGTCCAGAAATCCAACAAATCCATACTCACTTAACTGACAGGAAACCACACCTTGTTTACTTAAGAGCCCAGCCTACTTCATGCGTCCATCCAATTTTACTTGCCTCTTATCCAACAAGGGTCACGGTGTCCAACCCCAGAGGGTGGGGCACGCCCTAAATGGGGGCTCCCAGGATCACACCTCAGTGTCTGGTCTCTCCACCCACCACCATCTTAATAAGCACCCAATTTATTTTCAGGTCAGTTTTTGTTTGGTTTTACTATAATTGAAGCAGGAAAACATTCTGTGCCAGGTAGTGACAGTAATAGGTAAAACTAAGGAGTGTCACTGTATTATTCAGCCTGCAGGTAGGAGACAATGTGACACGGTTTCAAGAACTAAAAAGAGATTCAGCACTGTACTGATGCCTGATTTACACACTTTAGATGGTCGATTTGAGCTTCTGTGTAACAGTGTAGCCTTCAGCACTAATGCAGCCACTGGCCAAGGTGATGTTCTGTTCTTCATAAAACGACCAGCAGATTCACAGGTCAGGTTCAGCACAGCAGTATTTAGCAGTGCTCCTAAAACTTGGGCACACAGTCATCAAATTTACAAGGAGGAATCTGTTTCCAGACCTAAACAAAAAACAAGAAGTAAAATTAACCCTCAGAGGTTTATTGAAACAGCTTCTCATGCAATAAGATTCTTATGACTTGTTATCATACATTTCTGGTGTAGGGGGCAGCATGCTGACATCGTATCTCTGATGGACGTGATGCCATGCCTGACTGATGATGCTAGACACAAGCTCATACATTCAGCTAAAGGTCACAATGTGATTTGGATTTGGAGTCTGTAAGAATCTGTATGGAATCACATACACACGCTTTGGGAAATGCCAGGTGTAAAGACAGCATACTGATATCGATTGTTTTTTCCTAATGCTGTTGTCAGGTTGATACTGTCCTGTGATGAACTGTTGTCATAATTTTATTATCCTAAAAGAATTTGTACGTTTCAAACTCGACACCCATCACACAGCTCAAATTAGTCCAGTCATGTATAAAATTGCATGCATATTTCTAATTTCAGTTGCAACTGCTGAAACACAATGCATATTTATACCCTACTAAATATTCATAACACATTTGTAATATGGAAAGCAAGGTGTCCCCTGCCCTGTGCTTCCTGGGACAGACTCCAAGCTCCCCCCAAACCTACACTGGATAAGCAGCTATGGAAGAAGGATGAACAGAAAGTAGGAAAAGTGTAGTGAGCATACTGTATATCTCGTGTATCATTTTAATCTAAAAGCTACAGCTGGAAGCATACGCACATTTTTGTCTGTTTCCTCTAAATCTGTTTCCTTTAAATGTCCTCTAAACAACTACTTGAAAGCACTTTCTAGTTACAGCAACAGCAGGCAAAGGACTTTCAGTTTATGGTCAGCAGAAATGTGAATTTCACCGATGAGTTTTTTTTTTCCATTATTTTTTTTTTTACCCCTTAGACGACAACCCTTACGCTTCATTGGTTGTGTTAAAAAATGTATCACGGTCTCAGCAATAAGCACCCAGAATAGAAAATAAATGATTAGTAAATATTTAAGCTTAGATTTTAAACAAAAATGATAGTCCGGCAGAGATCTAAACTCATTACCGCACGTATTGTAATGGCCGAAATCTCTGCGTGAGGCACCTTAGTGTTCCCTACCAGCACACTAAATCAAGGGTCACACTCCCTGTTACTCAGACACTGGCTGTTACTCAGACACTGGCTGAAAAAATAAGGTGCATAGACGCCAGTGTCTAAGATAGTAAAAGTACAGCAAAGTACAGTAAGTGTGTTATCAAACAAGGCAGGTACTGTAGTGAGATGCAGGAAAGTCACTAGACAAGACAAGCATGTGGAACCACAGGGTGCAGCAAAACAGGACTTTGTTGGTCAAACTTTAAAACAAACAGAATTTAAAGAAATATCAAGAGATAAGTTCCATATATAGTTATAGGGTACAGTTCACGTACTGTCCAATCCGTACTGAGGATTCTGACATATTGCTCATTTTGAATACTACATTTTGCCTACTACACAGCAAATAAGTATTCAATTACATATACACCTTGACACTCAGTTCACATATCTCACCTCTATGATCCCACAACCAATTAGTTAATTAGTCCAATCGGGGCCAGCAGAGGGCTTTAAGCAAAGCCTCTGTAAAGCACTAAGCTGGCGACGAGCCCTGATCAGCCAAAACCAGCCCAATATTGTTCCTCCTTCTTAGAAATATTTAAAATGTTTTTAAGTTTAAAAAAGAAAAGGCTTTAAGCCTAAAAACAGCAGCACTGTACTTCAGCAGCCATAAGAAAATGCTGAATCCTGCAGCAGAGTGTGGCGTGTTCACAGGGAGCATGAAGTTTTGGGGGAGTGGCAAATTCGAGGTGGCTGACAGATGTGTCAGTGTGTGTCCACCACAATTGGCGCATTTTGCTGCAGATTTTAAGGCAGTATATGCCCTGGCAAAGCTGCCCTCTTGTGGCTGGGGTTGGTCAAAACTCCTCAGGATGCCTAAACCAGGCAGAACAAGCACATATCTTATACATTTTTCTTTTTGTCAGATCAGTAAATATTGTTGGAATACCAGCTTGGGGACAATATAGCAAAGTTTAGGGTACATTCCAGGAGTTAAGAACAATCACCCCCTGCCCCTTGATCCAAAATGACACTGCATGCATGTCAAACTATAGTGGTTATGAGTCATCATGTAAAATATCACAATTGATTGATATGCATGTGTGTGTGTGTGTGTGTGTGTGTGTGTATATATATATATATATATATATACACACACACATGCACACACGTTCAGGAAACTGTACAGTAAATGATAAGTATTTCACTGTCCTGAATTAAACATTGCTTTCCTAAAGTTTATTAATCAGCAATATGCATGAATGGATGTTCATTTACAGACTATTTCTCATGAGTTGCTTAACTGTCCTGTTTGATGTTTTAGCCGTTTTTGATGGTTGTTATAAGTTTATATTGAAACAAAGTAATGTTATACTAGTACTGGAGTGGAGTTGGTTTTTTTTGCAAAACTGTGGGGAAGAACATCGTACAGTTACACACAGAATTTAATTAGGTACGGTGACTGGGCATTTCACCATTAACCAGCAACAGCACTTAAAATCCCATTTTCAGATATTTATATCGGAGCAACAGAGAGCAAGGGAGAGATTGATCTGAAGTACAGGATCTGCATCATTACACAGGCTCCACACGGGTCCCGAAGCACTTTGGGGCATGTAGTTTTAATACAAACAAAGCCAAATGCGTAAACACCTTTTAGGTGCATGTCTATGAGTTATACTGATAGGCAATCAGACCCCTATGGAGGACTCGTAATCACGATGTCAGCATATGTGACTCACGTGAGCCTCCCCTCCTTGAATGTAATTACATTATTTGACGCCTGTGATTAATAAAAATATTTTGTTACTGAGCCTCTCTTACTGAAACAGGACTCGTTAACATGCTTGCTGTTGTATTTGCCGACAGCCTCTGTCATCATATAGAGCGTCGGGAAGTTGCCTGGGGGCTGCACAGCGGTACCCCCTGGCAAGATATCACATCGCTTCAAAGACCCACAATAGGACTGGTTTTAAGTTTACATACTGCCATGCCTGATTTTTGTTTTGATGATTTTAGTCTTTTCATTTTTTGACTGCGGGTGTGGCCACTCATAACAGGGACTCATTTTCCAGTAAACTCTACAAAAGTGTAAAGGTAGGAATAGCATGATATGATACAAGTAAGCACAGCAGGAACAGACCAGAGAACCAGAGTATTTAACGTCTAAGACAACAAGAATTTAAATATAATGAATGGTGCCGAGTGAGTTCTGTTTTCTTCAGTACGTAAAGTTTGTGGTATGTTAATTTTCAATATATGGCAGCAATTGTATCATTTTTTAAGACTAACATGATCAGGGCTGTGGGTTCAGTTTCTACACTGGTTTCCACCTACAGACCAAAAACTTTTGTTATGAAATCGCATACTACTGCATTGTGTACTGAATTTTGTTAGAAGCCTACTACTGGACCATTAATACAGTATGTACAGTAAGTATGCATGAGAACAGTATTCTTGCACTCAGACATACTGCAGTCACCCTCCTGCATACTACCTGATCCAGATGTTTACCAATGATGTAGCTTGACTGACGCTAAAGTTTAAAAAAAAAAAAATCAATGAAAAAAATACATACTTGAGTCTACTTGTGTAACTGGATATTGTTTTCTGCTTAAAATTATGCAGAGACGGCATTTCCTCTGCCATCTTGATAAAAATTTCTGAGCAAGCGATGTTCTTCATCTCTGGTTGCAGCTTGTGGCCCTGTGGGACAGCATAAAGTCCATCGGTTCCGCACTTCAGAATTTCGCAAAATGTAGTACTACTGTCTCATTAATACTGAGGATTTGGACATACTGCTCACTTCACATAGTGTATTTCACCAACTAAATATCTAAGTAAATTGGCAGCCCCTACTATAGCAATGTGTTCAGTCTGATGGACTGGCATCCCATTCCCAGGATAGAATGACTAGAGAAGGGGTGCTACGACAAATGTGATCAGGACTATCATCTATCTATCTATCTATCTATCTATCTATCTATCTATCTATCTATCTATCTATCTATCTGTCTGTCTAGAGTTGGAACTCTGTTACTTATCTTTTTGAATACTTGTGGTTCGGTGGATAAGCCTATGTCTGCCCTGAGGAGAGGTGTAGCTAGAAATCCTAGCTTCTTGGGGTTCCCCACAGCTGAATTCATTATTAAATATGTGTATGTATCTTCAGGAATCCCTATAAAGGACTGAGCCCCTGAATCTGACAAATCTGGGCATGAGATAAATCTATTATGTATCGTACTCTGTGCCGTGTTTCTGGGATAGGCTTCAAGTTCAAGCTTCAGTTGTAATCCTGTATTGGTAAAGCAGTTATGAAAAGTGTTTGGATAAAATATAATTTATCAAATTAAATAAGTAGAATATCCGTGTTATTTTACATTTTTAACGAGAATATACCTATATCTCCCCTAGGTATTACATTTATTTAATTGTAATCCATGTAGTAATTTACCTTATAATTAATTATGAATATTGCGCCTGAACTACGCAGAGGTACCAACTTTGGTCAGATGGCTGCAGTGAGAGTTTCAATTTGAGACACGTCTGTACACACATGCACACGCATTTACATGTATGTAACAGTTTCATTACCTTGCAAATAATCTGTGGGGTTTACAAACTACCCCAACACTTCTGATGTAGCTAGGTTTATGGTGGAATAATATAAGTTTGCCGTAAGATTTCTTGCCTGAACGTGAGAGTCTGAAAGCTTGAGTGTCACGCCAGATGCGTGAGAGCTGCTGCCCCTAACCACGCTGCACATATGTACATGTTTCACTGCGTTAAAATGACACATTCTTCTGTGTACCAGAGCGATTCTCACGTGCCGCTTAATAACGGTCTTTTTAGGAAAAGGACCCGGGAAACCGACAATTAAGCCATTTTACATTTAAACATAAATACTTTGGAGCATGCTTAAATAAGTAAAATTTACATGTATTAGACAACATGAATGTATATATGCACAAAACCTTCCGTACGATAAAATATATTTTGACACATTTGTAATACGGTTGAATTTTCATCAGGCAATGAAGATTGCGCCTCTATTTAGTTTCTTTGGGGCTTTCTGTAATTTCAAAGATGGCGGCGGTCCGGTGGCTGTCGTGTGTCCTCCGGGTAACTGTAAGAGGTGAATAAGATGCTCCTTTTAAACATTTTTTGTGGTGTAACCTTGACAGGATTAGCGGATAGTGTGTTTTCGATCTGTGTATTTTGTCAGTTTGATATATAGCCTGTAAATGTGGATATCGTTTTAACTTAGGAGAGAGGTCATTGGCAAGAATCCGAAGCATGGATCACTGCTTTGGAAATTTGTCAGTACTTCAGCAATACGCTATAGTTGGTTTGTGCGTCTGCGTGATGCGTACTGACTCCAAATAATCGCTGTGTTTCACAAATAAAAATTGCAGCGTAGTAGCAATATAACTTGGGTTTAAATCAGCATTGATCACATCAAATGTCATTGAAACTGCATATATTATGCGATATTTATATCGATTCAGTTCTTATTGAGTGTGGCTATGTGTGAAAATGAATTAGTGTTGTATCGGCGTATCTGGGCATACCGGTCTTTGTAACTTCTGAATGGCTTTAAGTGTGATTCGGAATGGATCAGTAACACAGTCCCGTTCAACACGCTGTAACTCTTAGTCATTGATGTTTCCTCCCATCGTGTTGTGATTGGTTGAAGTATAAATTCGTTAAAACCCATTTACGGAATTCCATTTATTTGATGGTCTGTTTTTTTGTCGATGGGTACTTTACTATTGCTTTTCAGTTACTCTGCTTTTGTCCACTTAATAGCTGATGCTGTAGCCAAGAAGAAATGTAGCCTAATATGCAGATAAAAGTCAGTTCAGCAAGATAAATGTATAAATTAATGACTTTCGGTAACGGACGATATTTTACGACCATATGCATAATCAATTGTCAGTTTTAAACTTAATTTTAAATGTACAAAATGACAACATACAGTGGCGTACAAATTCCAGATGTTAGGTGTCACTTTGTGAATTATATGTAATAGTTGAATGCTGATTGTATTGTAGGCTCTTATGTAAGCTGCCTTGCATAAATATTCAGAGACTAATCAATATATTCAGTGTCTATGGTGAGAGACGATGCTAATTAACAAGATCCAGGACGTTTAGAGAAATCTCGATGTACGATGTTATAAGAAATTCAGTACTGAAAATGAAGCAGTACAAAGCTGCTTGTGCTTTTTGGTCTAAATGGACAACCGTATTTTCAGTCTAGTGTTGCTGATTGCTTAGTTACACCATGACAGTAATATCTTGTGGTGACCTGTAGTGATTTTAATCAGGCCAGACTATAACATCATATGCCTGTTTTATGTCCAGTCTGTAACAAAATACTGAAGCTTCCACAACCTTTGGCTTTTAGTTTTATGAATGTTTCCAGATTCGCTATCCAGTGCCTCATCTAAGACTTATGTAACATTGGGGTGTGTGGTAGCTGAGCCACTCGCTGTGCCATAACAACATCGCCCAACATGGGGCTCAAACCCACAACCCAGGGATTAAGAGTCTCATGCGCTGTATGACTCGTTTCTGTCATATAATTGCATACGGATGTATTATGTTAAATAAATGTTACAGTTGTGAGCTTTGGGCTGAGTTTCTGTTTTACCACACTTAAATGCCTTTCCCTCGTCATTTTTTTCAGCCCCCCCCCCGGTACAGGTGATGGGGGGCGTGCGGCACCTGACTCACATGACCCAGCTAGCCTCCACCGCCTGGGCTCCTGCCCCGACATCCATGGCCCTCTCCCTGCTGCAGATCCGAAGCAGCAGCTTCTTCAACAAGTGTGAGTCCCATGACCTGGATGTGAGCGTGCAGCTCTGGCTGCCCTGTGCACGCTGTGGGCGAAGCAGTTGCCAGGACGATAAATATGAAGGAAACAGGAATATAAGGCAAACCCCAGTCGAGGGTGTCACCTGTGGCAGGAGCGGGAAATGATGGAGGGGTCCACGTTTCCCGCTGGTCTCTCTGCTCAAACAATCTCATCGATCACAGGCATTGCCACGGTGACAGACAATAAGATGTGTTTTTTTTTTTTTTTTTTTTTTACTGGTTTTCACACTGAGAACAGAACCAGCTTGTTGTTCCATCCATCAACTCAGCTGCCAATTCCAGTGCTGTTCTGCATTCTTTATA
>JAODLC010000065.1:4260686-4270964 GCA_026781145.1 Hippopotamyrus pictus | reverse complement strand
TTGGGTGTGGCCCCGGTACGGATTGGGTGTGGCTCCGGTACGGATTGGGTGTGGCCCCGGTACGGATTGGGTGTGGCTCTGGTACGGATTGGGTGTGGCCCCGGTACGGGTTGGGTGTGGCTCCGGTACGGGTTGGGTGTGGCCCCGGTACGGATTGGGTGTGGCTCTGGTACGGATTGGCTTCCGCTTGGTTCTTGCTGGCAGTAGAAAAGTGCCATTTGAGAACTGTTGAGCTCCAAATAAATTTATTGTGAATTGCTTGTGTGCCTTTAATTCTCATAATCTAGCTCCTCGCTAAAGGAAATCTGTCATGTTTCAGAAGATGCGGTACATTCAGAGCACTTCGCAGTTTGACTTGAGTGTTAGAACAGAGATGGGAGGATGGGTTCTTGTAAAGAGTTGGGACCCTTCTGGCCTGTTAGTAGTGCCGCCTCCCCCCGTGTGTTCACTGGGAGGTGGGGGCTGGGGGCGCGGTCGCATGAATGATTGAATGCTCTAGCCTGCAGCCCTAGATTGGTCTAAGCTGTTTGTACGTTTCGAGCCATGTGGTTTTTGTGGCATCTCATGAAGGGTGTTTCTGCTTCCCAGGATGCACTCTGAGTGTCAGAAACCATGAAGGGATAAGCAGTTACTAAAATCTGAGGCATAGATGGATGCATGGATGGCAGGAATGAGTTAGAGTACGGTAGACTACTGAAATTTCCGATCTGAGGTACAGTGTTTCTTTAGTAGATGATCAGAGATCTTTTTGAGTCCAGAAAAGCACTCATTGCGCATGCTTGCGTGTGAAATGGTTCTGACTTCTGATGACGCAGGCATTGGCCCCGAAGCAATACATAGGGCAAGTGTAACCGTTTGCTCCACCTGGGGGTCTGAACCCGCTGCCGTCCGGCTCGGCCATGGGAAAATGGCGTCTCCCGCGGGGCGGCTGTTAGCCTGAGGGTGCCGTCAGATCTAGAGCACATTTCATCCTGCCTTCATGCCGCCGCCGCTGTAATCAGAGAGTTTCCGAATTGCCCCCAATTAATTGAGGCCAGTGGCGTGCGGGGCCGTTTCATTCGGCTTTGCTGCTTTGCCTAATGCTAATTGGTTTGCATTACACCACTGTTTCCCAATGCAGTCTTTGGGACCTGCAAACAGTCAACATTTTTGCTCCCTCCCAGCTCCCAGTAGGGAGCAAAAATGTGGATTGTCTGGCAGGGAGCTGAGAGGGAGCAAAAATGTGGACTGTCTGTGGGTCCTTGAGGACCGGGTTGGGAATGACTGCTTTACACAGTCCGACAGCTCCCCCACTCCCAGTGGCTGCTTCACATGACCGGGTCATATGACACCAGAACAGCACATGAAGCGATGAGCTCAGTCAGTGTTTTTTTTTTTTTGTTGTTATACCGTAAAATCAAAGCAGAATTTTTTTATTTCATGGACTGTTAGTAACTAAACTTTTCTAAGTCAAGTGGTCGCTGGAAGCTGATGTGCTGTATATGCAGGGAGAGTAAACAATTAACTGATATCTCATCACTAATCAGTCACCCTCTGAGAATGATCAAAGCACTCTTAGGTAGCTGGCATGCTTCTCCAGTGAGAGCAGGGTGTGGTGCTGCCCCCTCCTGGTAGGTCTGCTGTATGACCCATGCAGTGAATCTACTAGTTAAACCGGACACTTCTTTGTATTTAAGAAGTTTTTTTTCCTGATGGTGTTTTATTAACATGAGCATATATATAATTAGCAGACACTTCTATTCAAAGTGACGTACATTTGAGAAGGCAGTGTCAGCCAGTCCCTGGAGCAGTTGCGATTAAGGGCCTTGTTCAAGGGCCTAAATATGAAATCACTTTGTCATCCATGAGATTTTACCTTCCAATCATAACCTACTGCACCACACACTGCCCCCAGTTAGCCTTTTGCAAGCAAATTTTAGTGTATCATGCATTTTATTCATATAAATACCCGATTTTATGTCATCCATATAACTGTTATTCCTGGTTGTCATGGTCACCACCGTTTCCTGTCGATTAGTCATCAGGGTGATGTCATTTCCTGTCCTGCTCTGGCCTATTGCAGTGACCGCAGAGGAGCTGTGGAAGGGAGTCCTGGCCAGCAGCGGCGCCGGCGCGCGAAAGGGCCGAGGAAAGAGGACCAAGAAGAAGATCAAGAAGGATCTGAACAAGGGTCAGGTTCTGGGCGAAGGTAGGTTCTTGGTGTCTCCCGCCTGAGGTGTTTGCTGTCGGTCACTGCGTCCAGGGCACATAGCCATCATGGCATCAGATCAGATTAACTCGGAGACCAATAACCAAGGCAACCGGTAAAGCAAACCAGTAAGGAGGTGATTAATGTAAACTGACAGGGACTGGCAACAGTTCAAGATCCAGAGGGTCTTTGCAGCTCTAGAAATTTCCATTTCCTTTGTCTCAGCCGGGTTGTTCGGCAAAATCCGTGCAGTTCTCTATCCCGTTTCAGTCCAGGATGTCTATTTTTGGCGTTTGCTCCTAATGAAGTTCAGCTCATTAAATCGGATCATTTTCACAGCGGTTATGTTGGTTGCTGCGGAAGTAAACAGGCTCTTTGGGGCCCCCTACAGGCCAATGTGACGCTGCACGTGCCGCACATTAAACGTCGTTCTCAGAAGTTCAGTGCCTGTAAACCGGCCGGTGTTTCCCTGCGATGCTGCTGTTTTATTGAGCAGCGTCAGCTTTGCCGAATTTGCATTTTATTTTTAGTTTGGGGGTATTCTTAAATATTAATTCCCATCCCTCACTGGGAGATTGGTAAGGATTCCCCAGGGGACTGAGGATCAGGTGGCAAATATGAGTAGCTAGTTACGCTCGTTCATAATGCATAAGTTTATGATTTGTTTTCCATTTTTAAAAAGGACGGGTCAGGGTTCATGCCAGTGAGCCAATCAGGGGGCATGTTTCCTGTCAGGTACCTGGCGTGTGACCAATCGGGTCCAGCAGACTTGGCCGGGCAGATGGGTTTCCGCCATGCCTTTAAGCACTCTTAACAGGTCTCATTATTGCTAGTCATATGGGTATTTATGTTTATTGCAGGGGGGAATTAAAGTTCCCTTTTCTCATCCCCCTGACTAGCCTGACCTCCTAGCAGTCATTGCGTTTTACCAAAGATTCACAAAAATTTTTTTTTTTTTTTTTTTTTTGTAAAGCATAACGAGCTCAGCAATGAGAGAAGAGGCTAAATGAATTAATTTGGGAAGTAATTAGTTCAGTTGGGGGGCCTTTAATGGGAGTTCCACCCAAAAACGGAATGAAGTTCATTTCCTGCCTTACCCGATTATGTCGCGGGGATCTAAAGAAGATCATTCGCGAACACAGAACTTAGCTTGCAGGGGGTGTCGAACTCAACAGATACACGAAAAAGTACTTTTTGTGAGAGAATAAAATGTAAATGGGCTGTTAGTTTTATGTTACAGCAGCGTTTCTGTATGGCGTCGGAGTCTGGCCTTTTTAACCTTCCGCTTCCCATGAGGCCTTGGGGCTGCAGAAAGAATGGAAGTGGCACTGACCGGGACAGCTGGCTACGGGCGAAATGAGCATTCAGGCGTTTAAATACTGAATAAGTACGGCGGGGAGTGCACCCCCTTGACGGAGTTCACCTTCATGTGTGCGACGTAAAGCAGCTGGCAGCTCGATGACCCCCAAAACCCCCCCTCATCTCCCAGGACGGGCTGGCTTCCTGTGGCCAGGCCTGAACATGCCAGTGTCCCGGGATGGTACGGCCAAGAGCATTGACCGGCGGGATCCGGCCGAGCAGCAGGAGCTGCAGGCTGAGCGCCTCCGGCAGCGGGAGGAGTGGGACCGGCGGCGCAAGATGAAGGTGAAGCGGGAGCGTGGCTGGACCGGCCACTCCTGGGGGGGCGTCAGCATCGGGCCCCCCGACCCCGGGCCCAACGGAGGTGAGCCAGCAGCTGGGAGCCCGGTGGCTGACAGTCTGAATTATAGCCGTCATGCACAGACGGGCCACAAGGGCGGCAACATAATCTGCCCCTGCTGCACTATATAAGGCATTTAATTTTTTTGTAAATTCTCTTGGGGTTACCGGGATAAACGGAATGCGGCCAAGGACACTGAAATATGTCAGGGATGCTTGCGCTTTGAGTCCCCGGGGTGGGGGGTGCAGAACAAGTGGTTTGACCTTTTACCCCTGTCTTCTTTAATAAAGCCTCACAGCTGTAGGTCCCCCCTCCCCCTCCTGTCAGGCCTCCTGGTGTTTTCACCATTTCATCAGGCCAGGGGCAGCAGATGATGTGCCCCCCCACCCCCTGTGACATCACAGCTGTTTGTGTGTTCCCCATAGTAGCAACCTGCATTTAGAGATATTGCCTTTGTGACATCGTTCTTCCCCTCTAGCGCCGCTCCCTTGGTAGGTATATGCCTCTGCATCCTTTGTTCCTTTATCCCCCCCTCCTCCCCCTTTACCCACAACGATTAAATAGCAAACCAATCAAAATGACTTTCTTTGCAAGCTAGGCATTTTGGAGTTTAAAAACTGAAGGAAGAGCTCTTTATTACATTATAGCTATATTTAGTCATATAACACAATTAATTTAGTAAGTCCCTCCTAGCTGTACTGCTTTGCTCAGACTTACCGATTTGCTGCTTGCAGACTTCAGGGACACTGCGGGAGTCTCTAATTTTTTTATTTTTCTTAATGTCTGGAAAGATCATTAGGGAGTCAGTACTACCCATCACTCCCAGTAAAGACCCATTTGTTTGTGTCGTAATGTAAGTGTAATTTTTAAAAGATGAGGTCTCCAATAGTGCGTGAAGATCCCGCCCTCTGACAGCTGCCACCCCTCTCTCTTGGACTGCTGGTTGACGTACACCGAACACTGTGAAGCTTACAGGAGCTGATATCACTCTAGCATGAGGGCCAGATGACAGCAGCTGAGTCAGTGCTCCCCCATCATGGCTGGAAGCCGCGCCCCCTTTGCGTTGGGCTTTAGTGTCGAGGGCCCCGATGTTTACTGGTTGGACTCTGGGTCCAGGACCAGGCTGTCAGAGGGATAGCCCTGCAAGCTGGGGGACGTGTGATGCTTGACTGATGGGGGGGACAAGGTCGAGGGGGGGGGGGGGTTAATCACAGATAGGGTTTTTCCACATTTAGAAAGTCATCTCTTACGTCCTCCATAATCCATGAAGTGCCCATCTGCTGAGGCTGTCAAATTTATGTGCCTATTTTTAAAATCTGGCCGTACTCCTCCGAAGTTCGGGGGGCCTGGAATTCAGTCTTATTGGTCATTTTTCCATTCTGAATATGGGAGAGGGGTATCAGGAGGCCAGAGAGGCGGCTGCCAACTTTAATGTGAGCTGCCCCCCCCCCCCACCGCTCCTCAGGTCACATGACATGGCAGTGGGCTTCTGGGGAAGTCTGCAGTTTACTTTCCAATCTTGAACTCAGCCTGCAGCCCCCCAGATCTCCGGCTGGTGACACTGCAATAAAACGGTGATTTACACCCCCCCGCGCATTTGAATCTGTTTGTTTATTCCTTTGGCTGTTCTGGGGCCCTTTTTTTTGCTTAATAGATTTATGCCGTTAGCCCGTCTGGCGCTGAAGGTTAGAGGGGCGGAGCCCACCCCGTGTGATGGATTGCAGGCTGGCAGATCAGACGGCACCCCCGAACCACAAGGGAGCTGCGGCAGCAGCTGCTCGTTAAGCCGTTAAGGAGCCACTGTCTTCGTCCTTTGTTTCAGAACAACAAACTAGTACTGCTAACGAAAGCAAACGTGGTTTGTTTGCCGAGGGCTGAAATAGGACCAGTCCACTGCTGCCAGGCTGCTCCCATGTAGCTAATTAATTAACGCAGATTAGATCTGTTATGCCGCCGGGGCAAGTGAAACGGCGGAAGGATTGTGTACCTCATAAAAGTATTTTTACAGCCTGCTGTGTAAATGGCGCTTTTATTAGATTGGTTTGTACTGTTTTACTGACCGTAGCTCTGCTCCCATGAAAATGTAAGACAACATGTAGGGGGCGCCAGAGATGACATTGTAGGGGGCGCCAGAGATGACATGTAGGGGGCGCCAGAGATGTTCCCTCCCCAGTTTCCTCCTAGTTTAGGAAGCATCTTCAGGTGGGGTGATGCTTTATTTTCCCCTATTTTTCAGAAACCTATGAGGACTTCAACTCGCGCGTCATTGAGGTAAGACTCGCCCATATCTTTGGCACCCCTATCCCCCCCCCTCAGCTTCTGAAAAGTCGTTGCAGCGTGATGCCCTGTGTTTGCTCTTGGAGCCGGACAGCAGGGCCTTTGAAGATCACAGGACTGCTTCTGGTACCCGGTGGGGGGGGGGGGGGGGGAATAGGATGAAAATGTGGGGGAGGTCCTTTCGCAATGGCGGTGCTATTATTTTTAAACATGATTGTCTTCATTTCACCATCAGTTTAGCGGTGACTGTTAAAATAATTAAGAAATGGTGAAGGTGATGCTTGACCCGCCATGACCCTCACCTGTGAGTGGGTTTCTAAATGGGTTGATATGGCAGGCCGACCAATCATAATCAGAGCTGGGCCTTCATTAGCCCCTGCTTTTTTGGGGGGGGCTGCTGATTGGAGGGAGGCTCTGGTGGCTGTGCGGTGGCATTGCTTTTCACTGTCACATGGCCATTTCAGTCCCTGTCCCCTGAAAATCACAGAAGCCTCCATTGTGTCAGCGGCTCCCCTAACCCTGATCACTCTGGGACTCCTCCTTGCCCCAGCAGGCCTGCTGTCCGCTTCGCCCACCGTGGCATGTCTCCGGGAGCTCAGAGAGGCCGGATGACGCTTCTGATCGTGCCCATTGGGCAGTGCTTGTGCCTCACACCTCCAAGGATGGGAGTTCAGATCCCTCCTACACTGTGTGGAGAGCGTTACCATGTTCTCCTTGTGTTGTGCAGATTTTCTCCTGTAGTCCAAGGGCATCCAGTGTGTATAATCGTGTTTGTGGGTGCAGCTTCGCGTTAAAAGGGGCGCAGTAATTTCTCTGTTCTCATATTAAGAGGTTTGCAGTAAACTCTGTTCTCGTATTTTGAGGTTTTACGGTAATCGTTCTGTCCTCATATTAAGGGTTTTGTGGTAATTCCCTTATCCCCAGATGAGTTGGGGTGCACCATTCAAAAGAGGGCAACATATGGATCATTTATCTTTTGTTAAAAAAAAAACTGCTAACAACTCTGCTGAGACTTAATGGGGCAGCAAGGTTCCCATTTTGTAATTCTATAAAGGAATGATTTATTCCAATAGAAATCACGCTTTCTGCTCCCCACTTCCTATTTAAGGTAAATACATCTTTCAGATGGATTACAGAGCCGTCTGGACTAAACTGAGCATTACTTCCAGGCTGGTAAAGAACTGCAATGCAAACGGGGGGTGGGCAGCGACCCCAGTCGCAGGTTGGTTAAGGACAACGGCTTTTAATCTTCAGTTCACTGGGTCACATCCCATAAGGGAGACTGCTGATGTGAGCTTCCCAATTCAATGGTACCTGACACATTGCAAATATCCATCCATCCATCCATCCATCCATCGTCATCTAACCGCGTATCCTAGTTAGTGTGGCATGGAGGCTTGGAGCTAAGTGATGAATAGTCGTGATGTAAATGGCAGGAGACCATGTTTGCTTTGGATAAAAGGATGATAAGCAGCAGAAAGTGTAAACTGCTCTCTGTTCGTCCTCTGTTCCTTCTCCGTTTGTCTGCTTTCGCTCTCTGTCTGTCTTACCGTTTCCGGGTGATGTTCATGTGGTTCATTTCCGTTCACGGGTCGGCTGTGTCCGACCATGCTGGTTGACTCTGTCTTTAAAACTGCCCCGGCCTTATTTTAGTGTTTTGACGCATTTCCTTTCTCTGTGGAGGACAGCTGGCCTGTAATCGCGCTTTCGCTCTCTGTTCGGGGTCTGCCTGCAGGGGGCGGTATTCCCGCTGGGCCCCCAGTGAGTCTGCCTTCTGCCTGCTGTGGAGTCGGGTGACCGTGGAGTCATGCTGAGGTTACACACACACGCACACACACACACACACACACACACGCATGCATGCACACATGCATGCATGCACTCACACACGCACTATTTTGGGGTTTTTTATGCAGCGCATCTCATCTCATTGTTTGTGCCTTCTAAATTAGATGCAACTCACCGATTCGGGTTTTGCTGATGGATGGGTTTAGTTCACCATCTTGAAGCGAAGCACTACTACAGAGTTGTGTGTGAATTTCTGACCGGTGGCGATAAGCTGCTCCCAGCACTGCTAATGGCGGCCAGGATCCTCCCTGTCTAGCTGACCGAGGCATGTGCTCTATATCTGTGGCCTGCTCGTCATCCTCTTTCCCCTCGTTAACCTTGCCGGCGTTAGCCACTGGCGCCGTATTCTGCCTCCTGCCCCTTTGACCTTCCAGCGCTGAGTTAAGGTCGAATGCTGCCAAAGATATGGGGAAACTGAAGCCCCCTTCTGGTGGTGAAGACGTGGACGGTGCGCCGGGCGGAAGACATGCCTCACCCTTCTCTGTTCCTGGTGGAAGTGGATTACTTGTGTAATTGAATGTAGTTAGAACTGACTGGCCTGCCTGCAGAAGTGCTTCATTCCAACCCCCCATTCACCCCCCCAGCACCCTCCAGCCCTCCAAAAAGTATACAGCATCCTGAATGGGGATTCGCTCCCCCCGCTGGAATGTTGTTTCTAAATTAAAAAGTAGAGGCCTGTTCCTTACTGTCGCCTGTTAGGCCTGTCAAGTCAATAACACCACTTTAAATTCCATCCCTGTACGAGTCCCCGGCAAAGCCCCCTGCCC
The DNA here is from genome assembly GCA_026781145.1 of Hippopotamyrus pictus. Classification (NCBI taxonomy): domain Eukaryota; kingdom Metazoa; phylum Chordata; class Actinopteri; order Osteoglossiformes; family Mormyridae; genus Hippopotamyrus; species Hippopotamyrus pictus. Next base: position 4,262,185 of record JAODLC010000065.1, on the reverse strand, counting down.
GAGGCGGGCCAAGAAAGCCTGATTCCGAATCGAAGGCAGCCGGGCTAATCGGGCCCTTCCGATTGGACGGCCTTCTCTCAAGCTTTGTTTAGGTTAGAAAATGGGGCTTTCAGCTTCGGCCACGACCCGCTGTTTGGGGGGAGGGGCCTTCCTGGATCCCACGCTCCGACTGCGGCTCGGTCACGCGGTTTACATGCCCCCTCAGCACTGCTTATGCGCGGCGGGCAGCTGAGCCCATTTTTCAGAGGTGCACCGAACCGCTTATTATCCGGAAATTGAACTGGATTAGCGTGGGCCGAGTCAGTACCAGTACCAGTGTCAGTGTGCGTGAACCTTTCTCCTTTCTCACGGCGAACCAAGGACCCACCTAAAATGTAAACGAGCCCCATGGCTGTTCAGAGGCCCCGATATGACTGCAGACATGGTACACGGCTACTCCTGGCAGGCATGGGTGCTCGCTGTCCAATGAGGAGATGCCAGAGGCGGGTCTCCACTCAGGCCCCGCCTCCAGGAAATGGATCATCCATAGGGGTTACCCCACAGACCCCAATCACTGGAGTCTCCACCCAGACATACTAGCTTAGTACAGGCTGTATCGCTTGTACCCCACCCCAGCTTCCCCTACGGGTGTAAATGAATGGGACCCTGAATCACAACCTATGTTTTTCAGGGAGAAACTGTCACCTGCACCGTGCTTTGTCTACATATACCCATCTTGTTCCATTTGTTCGATTATGGCCAGAATAGGTTTGGTGTTGAAATGGAAAACCTCGCGTGTAAGTTACCCCATAGGGAAATCCCATGGAACCTTTTTATTAATATTATATGTATGTATTTAAAGTACCAGTCCACTAAGCTGTCTTACCTTTCCAAAGCATATTGTTATTGAGTGGGTTTGAGGCTAGACACGTGTACTAATATTCTCCAGAATGTTCTGTGTGACTGCCTCGGTCGTGGGCTGGAAGGGTGAGTAGGCAGTACCTCTGAGTTAAATGGTGAATGGGCGTTTGCCTGTTATACTGTAGTGAGGAAAGAGCTGAGAGGAGTCTGATTGGATGCTCTGATTCTATGGCTGAATGGTGGATTTCTTGGTCTAGCAATTGGTCAGCTTTTGGTGACGGTGCATCGTGATTGGTCAGGTTTATGTCAGGTGACATAAGGACAGTTCGTACACTGAGGAGGGCAGCACCTGGTCATGCTCATCAGGAAAAAGTCCATTACTCGTTATAGGAAATGGAATGTAGGAATGGTGAGTTTGAAAAGGCTGCGGGGGGAAGGGGGGGGATCTTCTGTGGCTTTGCATCGCCATCTGAGACTCGCTGTTCCTGAGAAATGCTAAACTGCGCCATTTTCCCCCTCCCCTCCCTAATGGACGTTCTGCTTCTGTGTCCCCTGGGTCTCTTGTTTCCTGCTAATGACCATGAATGTGTCTTTATTAATATTTTTCGGTCTAGCTTCTTTTTTCATGGCCCGACCCCCATTTTCCCCACTCGCACCCC
>JAODLC010000065.1:4226504-4257707 GCA_026781145.1 Hippopotamyrus pictus | reverse complement strand
GATCTAATTAAAGTGAGTAACGCGCTGGATCTGGGGCCGTAATGATCGCTTGGGGCCCTGATTAGGCCGGACCGCGGCACCTTTCAAACCGGCCCTGATCCGCTCAGATTATACGAAGCAGCATTTGCATCCCCTTTGATGGTGTCATTGGCTCCTTTTTTAATGAGCGTGGGTCCTCTGAGAGCCCCATCCTTGCCATTTTGCTGAAACGCCATCGGTAGGATTTCTCCCACGGACGTCACGGTGACCGAATGAGACGCCCATCCGCCTGGCGCGTCCCTGGACACCCCCCCCCACGGCCGATGAGGTCTGTCAAGGTCTCCTCCAGAGTGGTGTGGCCCGGGGGAGGGAGAACGGCGCGTGGATCCTACAAGAGGTCAAGAACCCAGTAACAGGGGCTGGACCTAATCACCTATTGGCTGGTGGAGGAACTGGTTTTCCACCAGCGTGTTGCCCATGTGACAGACATGATGTTGGAGAGCTCAGTTTAGCAGAACAGCCTGTACTCAGCATCAGGCACGACCTGCCGTTCAGTCACACACACACACACACACACGCACACACACACAATGTGTATAGCCTCTGGTTTCCTTCTTTTGGGTGATAGCGTAGATTGCTAATCACAGACTGCTTTCGCACCCTGGGTCATGTAGCAGCCATGCTAGGTCAAGTCTGCTAAAGATGGGGGCCCACTGACGCTCCCCTTGACTGCCGGGTTCTGTGTTTCACAGGGTACGGGCTGCACTGCCACCGAGCTGTCATCACCATCTGCAAGCTAATCGGCATCGAGGACATGTACTGCAAGGTGGTCGGGCCCACCAACCTCCTGAACCTCACCCGGGCTCTGTTCCAGGGCTTGGCCAGCCAGGTGAGTCGCCATGGAGACGGGCAATGGCCTCTTACGGATGGTGAACTTACCGAAATGTAACCTGGTCCCAAAAACAAAGCCAGACAGCCAGCCTGATAGCAGTCATACAGTCGAGCTGGATAGGAAGCTACATTAAGGTGGATGGGTCTGTAGCCTGACTTCCCCCCCCCCCCCCCCGCAGAAGACCCACCAGGACCTGGCGGAGAAGAAACAGCTCCACGTGGTCGAGTTCCGCCACGAAACCGGGCCCCTGCCCCACGTGGTGGCATCACCGGCCAAGGGAGCCCGGCCAGACCCCGAGCCTGAAGGCGAGGTCCCTGACACCAAGCTGGAGTGGGATGAGGTGCGGGCTGCCCAGGGCCAGCGTCGCTCACCCTGGGCCGGGGTCAAGCGGACCGTCTGGTGAACCTCACCGCCGAAGCCGCCCGCGTCTGGCCAGCTGATGGGTCCGCAGGCAGTCCCTGCCCCCCCACTCTCACCTCAAAACGGGGCTCAGAACATTCACAGCACTTGTTAAAAATGACCTCCCAGGGTCTCTGGGGTGGGGGGGCTCAGGTGCCATCAGATATCATTGGAGAAGAGCTGACACCATCTGGATATATAGAAATACATGGGAAACTCAAGTCTGGCTGAAAACTTTAAGATGAATTGCTCATTTTTGTTGTACTACATGATTAATAAAGCCTATAAAACTGGAGATTTGTTTCTGTTTGATCGCCTTTCTGTAAGATATTACAGATTCCCTGAGATGCTCAACTTTACCATGTTCATTGATGCAGTTCCACTGCCTGTGAAGGCCACTTGGCCTCTTCCTTTGAAGCTCACGTCACCCACACATGCTCCACATGCATGGGGCTGCTTGAAGAGGGGCTCTAGTTTGTCTGCTTTTCTACTGGAATAGATCCTCCCGGATTGTTTTCCATCTCATGAATTATTCAGCGGCCGGGAACAAAAAGCACGATGGGGTACCAGCGATTGATGGAGACTCTTATGTTGCAGCCAGAATCATATCGGTGGTGGAGCATGAAGAGAGGGCCTTGTCGGTTTTCTGCTGACATTTCTCTTCCTAATGGAAGAGCCAAAGAGCAGACCTTTATTTCAGAGAAGGTGTTTTTTTTTTTCTTCTTTAAATGTTTACCATTCTGCATTCTGTCCCTTACTTTCTATGAATGATTCTGAGTCTTCTGCATTCTGTAAATGATTCTGATTCTCATACATTTTATCAGTGATTCTGATTTTCTTACATTTTGTGAGTGATATTCATATTTTTTTTTTTTTACATTCTGTGAATGACTCCTGCTGTCTGTGAATGATTCTGATTTTTCTTTAAAATTCCATGAGTCATTCAGATTCACATGAAACTTCAGATACACTTTGAGAGCCGCTTCCTAAATGCTGCAGTGTGAATCAGCACGACACGAACCTGCGAGTGTCCCCATATCCAGCCAAAATGATAGAGCAGGGTGCAGTTACTCAATCATGCACCTCAATGAAGACCTCTTGGCTTTTGAAAACCTCTGAAATGGGAAAAGTGATTATCAGGTTGATGCCATCTCTGTTTTTTTCCCCAAAACAGCATTATTGTCTTATCTTCAGATTGGTTAATTGAGTGAGCGTGCTCAGATGTGGCGGCTGCCCTGCTTGCGGCTCACTGGGGGTGTCAAGGCTGATTTTTTTCCTTTTTTTAATTCTGTGTTTTATTTGACAGCCGGTAGGATCATCTCTGTGTCACCCATATGAGTTGAATATGAAACATGCGTTATTTTTATAACACAAATCAAGTTGATGCTGCTTGTGAAAACTGTCCCTTCACTCACTCCAAAGAATGCAGACTTTTCTGTTGATACCCATCTATTCAGCCCCAAACGCTGATGGATTATACCGTGCAGTGTCACCACCCTTGCACTAGGTGGCACTCAAAGCACATTGATCTGAGCTGTGTTTTTTTTTTTTTTTTTGGCCAAACCTGAAATGAGACCCAATCTGGTCAAATGACAGAAGATGGGTAGGGAGAATGGTTATCACTGTCGATCTCATGTTCCTCTGCTGCTTGTTTTTGTTTTACAATGCCATCCCTGGAATGGTGTCCTTTAACCTGGACTAACAAAGATTACCATCAAAATAAAATAAGTGCTTCCCCCTTGCTGATCAGTCTTACATACAATACTGTCTCTGTTGTAATTATGGTGGAGAATCCAGCAAAGATGCCCCAGAAGTTTGAGCCTGTGGATTTCCCTTGATTTTGCTGCCCCTGCACTGTGAATATTTTCCCTTGTTTCCTGTTTGCCACCTTGCCCTGCCTTGCTTGTTCTGCTGTTTTTCTGCCTGCTCTTCCTCACATCCGTGTGTTCTAACGCCTGTCGATCCAGCCTGGGAGGTTTTTGTGGTTCCGCGTAGGACTTCGGCACCCAAGAAGCAATATGCTGAGCCAGTAAAGCGAAGGTTAGCACTGTAGCTGTTGGTCTGATTCATGTCCCCCACTCTGTATGTGTGGAGTCTGTATGCTCTCTCAGTTCAAAGACTGACTTTTCTTGTTCAGTCAGTCTTGAAATTGATGTGTGTGTGTGTATGTGCACGAGCGAGCGTGCATGTCTGTTTGTGAATGTGAAACCTGGCATCCTGTCCAGGGTGACAAAAGATTCCTGTCTTGTGACATAAGATTCTTGGATTTGCCTTCAGCGTCTCCATACTGAAGGGGTTTGTGTGTATGTGTGGGTGTGTGTGTATCTACATAATCTGCCATCTTTACGGTCCTATAACATGCAAGCAGACTGATTTTGTCATCAGATTATGAGAAAGATCTTTATAGCAGAGAATATGGGTTTTAGTTCCTGCATTTGCAAGAGACGGTTTGTCATGTGACCTGCCCCCGCCCCTGCCCCGCCCCAGCAGATTCATCTGCGGGGGGGGGGAACTTATCTGCCCCCTTTTAGCAAACGCCAGTAACACCCACAATGAGCACCTGCTTTCTATGCTGCTTGGATCAGCTCCCCTCACAGTTCAAGGGCGTAAAGTGCATAATAGCCACATGTCTCTACTGGCTTACCGTGACTGATGCAGAGCTGCCGGTTCCCCCAGACCCGAGTCACTAGCTACCTATAGGTGTATACAATGGATCCCATTTACAAAACAGGGTGTTTCCCAAATGCGAGCCACCTGTCAGTTATTCAACTCTGTTGCACCATCAATAACATTCTTTATTCATTCGTGTTTTAAAGGTCTCTTCCTCCAGTCCAACTAAGCTATATAGCCAAATTTTAATGAATAAAACAAAGCTTTTATTTTTAACAGAACTCCAAATGAGTAGGCTAATCATTTAAATTAAATAATGAACACTACCTTAATCATTGAAATTTGAAACATGGCTATTTTTTATCCTTATGATTATTCCTGAGAATTGAAAATGAACCTGGTGGACAGTTAAAGTATTCATTGAAATGTGACTGTATACATACAGCTCTCATTTCAATGAACAGCTCAATCAAGAGTAACTGATTTTAAAATGCAACAAATACCAAAAAACAGTTAATAAGGTGGACCATAATGAGCAGGATCGAAAATAATTATTGTAGGTTACCACAATGTATTTTTTTCCATTGTCAGAATAATCTTTATTTAACAGGACATGAAACTCTTATATGTCCAACACCTTAATTAACAGAAACTTTTCAATTTAGCTGCATCAAAGTATTACAATTTAATTCCTATTTATTACAAATATTACAAGTACTTGATAACATTCAGTATTTCAAAATATATATAGTAAACCCTGTTGATAATAAATGTATAAAACATAAATCTGAAGAACATTGTGTACGTGGTAATTCTAGAATAGATGTTTAACTAACTGCTTTTAACATAAATGTTATTTAGAAGGTTCTACATGTTTTTCTTTGGGGTTAACAGTTGGTACAAAAGAAATAAAACAAAATGGTATAACTGTCTTCATCCCTTACAAAAAACTTGTTGGAAAAAAAATTAAACTAATGCATACCGTTATAGACAAGCTATAGTACTATCATTTGGACATGTTGTAGTTTATCTTGCAGCTGTTGAGTCAAGGTACTTAATCCTAACATAAAATACACCCCCATCCTCAGAACTTGTGGTGTTTTAGTTCTTTGTCATTTGATTTTTGGCCTGGAAATCTTCAGAAGCTTCTCCACCTTACTGCCGACATAATGCCATGAATGAAGTAAAAGAGGGTGGCTATGTGGGAGAAGACCTGCAAGACATCGGAGGGAGTCAGTGTCACCGGCCGCTCATAGACACGGGGAATTTCCATGCGCATTTTCTCACACTGAGTTATATTACATAACAAGCACTGCAGCTTTACACCCACAGTGCTGAGGGTTAGGGTTCTGTGTGTGTGTGTGTGTGAGAGAGAGAGAGAGAGAGTGAGTGGTTGAGTGTGGGGCATGACTCATGTACATATTGCAATATAATATGTCTCCACAATGTGATAACCTCTTATTTTGAAATTGTGGGGCCATTTTCCTGGTGCCTACAAGAGAAACTCAGTTTTATATAAAATCTGTGCCTGCGATCAAAAAACTAAAACCACCAAATAGTTGGGATTCGGGTTGTGCTCATAGAACTGAATGGAGAGTCCCCACAAAGATATAGATACTTCATCTATGTGTGTGTGTATGTGTGTATGCATGCATAAGTTTCCCCTGCTCACTCCCCTTTCCTCCTGCAGTCCAAAGACAAACATAAACTGTCTGTGGTGTGAGCGCAGTGTGCCCAGTGAGAGAGACCGTTTCACAAGTACCCCTCCCTGGTGCTCTGTGCTTCCTGGGATGGGTTCCAAACCCCACTGTCCTGTGCTGTATCAGTGCATATGGAAGATGGATGGAAAAAGAAATTTGTCTTTGTTAGGATACCTACCACCGCAGCAATGTCGATCCGGTAATACCGGCTAAAAGTATCCATGTCAGCCACTTCTTGAAGCAAGAATGATTCAGTTCTTCCATACAAGCAGGTGATGTAGGCCAGGGCAACAGACGCACTGAGGTAAAAGAACGCTGCCAGGAAATGGTAGACAAAGTCCTAAGAAAGAAGAATTACATTTTAAAGGGACCATTGATTATGCACAACGGAAGCAGAGGATTATGGGCATGTTTAAGCTGAGGCGCAAAACTGTGGTGGATCGTATTAAACATCGTCAGCGCCACTGTCTACACAGACATAACTGCATGTAGTTTTTAGCATTAATGAATGGGGTGCAGTTCTGTATTTTGCCATTAGGTGTATCATTACTGTCAATCATTTCTATAGTGATGACCACCTTCCCAAATCCTGGCACGGGTCAGGAGGGGGGCCCTTACCGCAGCTGCCCAGCCCTCACTGTTCTTGTGTCCTCCGCAGATAAAAATCACCAGCCATATGAAGGTCATGATGAAGCAGAAGACTGACACAAACATCACCCATCCTAGAGGGTTTGGTGTTATCACATGTGAAGAGGCAACAAGGATCCAAACTAGTCCTCCAAAGATCTGGAAAGAGAAAAGCCAAAATGCAAGTGGTGCTGGTACCTTCTAAGTCAGTCTGCATGGTCTAGGTAACACTACACTTATACCAAAAGCAGGTGGACAGGATCTATGATTAATGTGATTAATTAACTTTACATCACTTTACATAACTTCTAATCGATAATCTTAACTGTTCTAACCACAAAGAACTAACACTATTCACAGAAGAACATAAGAGTTGGCTGATGGAACCTACAGATTTTTTTTCCCCTTATCACTAATCATGTGACACAGAAAGCCCCGCCTCCATGAACAGAACCATTGACATAATTACGCTACATAAGAAAAGCAGTGGAACACCCTTCAATTGTAATGCAATTTGTTACTCATCGATCATGTATTTAAAAAACATTGTCATCCCATTGTGCCTAATAAAACAAAACAGAATTCAGAATAAAGCACTGTACTTAATCTGAGAAAGTCATTCTATCCAGCTGAAGCTCTGTAGATGTTTTGCACAAGCATCTGTGAATTAAAGTTCTTGTTCTAGGACTCGTTCATGAAGCTAAATTTTCTTCCTGCTGTTTTATCAGTTAATTAGGATAGTGTAATACATAGTGCAGTGCTTTTGGTTTTAACCTGCAGTGTCGTTTATTCCATTTGTAATATGTATTTAAATTTCTATGTGTGCTGGTAGGCACTCAGAGAAGTAAGCAGTGATTGTTTAAAAAAAATCTAATTATGGTATCAGGGTTAAAACTGTTTGAAGCTACTAATTATATACAAAACATCACTGATTTCCACGTCACACGCTTCTCATTTTTGAGTAACATACCGGTGGGATTTGCTGGAAAAGACAAGGACACGGCTGGAACTAATAAATAAATAAATGATCATGCATTCATCTCTCCATCCATCCATATATCTATCCCTCCATCTATCCATCCAACGAGTAAGCACTCATCCTGGTCAGGTTACAAGGTGATAAATGATAATATTTCATATATAATTATAAAGATTATAGCCTGTTCAGGTCCTGCCCTGAAAAAAGAAATATGTAATAAATTGTACAGTATATCCATTTTGTCTATTCTGTACATATCGAGCGATCTCTCCCTGGGTCAAACCTGTACAACAGCACAGAGCTGTATATCAAAAAGAATTGCAGGCATCCTCTCTGTCTCCATATCTGCTCACACGTTCAATGTAACACGCCAAATAAATCTGATGGTTAACTCACAGAAGATATTTTCCACCACAGACTGAGATATACACTGAGTTACGCATCACACATATAATTCAATGCATAATTATGAGAGAACACCATTGACGGGACGTATCTTCAGATCCCAAGACTGGTGTTAACTTTTGTTGGGACTCTGTTTGAGAACACAGCAGCAAAATAATAAAATCCATGCATAAAAATTTGGAAACTGGTTCCATCTATATTTATTACAAAATACCGTTCTCTAAAAATTTTGTGTTCATTTTTTCCAAGTTATTTACTTATTTATTTTTGTCAGTGAGCTTGCTCTCTGGCACACCCGATCTCAGTCCCTTGCAATAATCCAACTTTTTCTTGCCATCTTTAAAACTTGTAATCCAACCTTCTTGTTCTAAATTTACAGTGCAACGTCAATAGTGATTATGTTGGTTGTGAACATGGGTATTATGAGGTCCAATCCAGTCCTAGCCCCGGGGTACTTTACCCCCGATGCCAGTCTTCCTTCAAAAAGAAAAAAAGTCAAGCCCCAGGCACACTTGTCTCAGCCCCCTGACCTTTTCAACAGCTAGAAATGCCCCTGGTTGTGGATAAAAAAAAAACATAAACAGCACTTGCACTAAGTTTGTGATCATTTCCATTGTCATCGGTAATTAATACTGTTCCCAGCAGGTATCCTAGAACATGATAAACGAGTTTAGGCTCAGCGTGCCAGTCTTTCTCTTAAAACTGCCAGACAGAGTAACCTTGAGGGGAAAGGTGGGAGTACACTCCATAATACTTACCAGCTCTGGAAGGTAAAAGACGTCCGGGGCAGAGGTGCATACGCCAAGCCCGCTGGGTAAACTTCCCACTTGCTGCGCTGTGTTGGATGCCATGGTCTTTCTGCTTCAGATCTCGGCCACTCAAGTGGCTGAACAGGAGGACGGCCGCTCCTTTTGAAGAATGGCCAAAACTCGAAAAACCAGCTTTCGTATGACGACGGGACCGAGCGACCAGACACACCCTGAAAATACAATTAAGTGTTTTGACTGTGCACCTCCGTGTTGGTATGCAAAAGAAAAAAAAAATTAAAATGATAAAGTGACAAATTAGATACAAGCTGTGCTGATCTGGGATTTGTTTTGTGTGTCAAAAATGTGTGAGGATACTACAGCGGGGGTTACCTCTTATTTTGTAACAGCCTTATCTGTAATCTTATAAGGGGCCAGATATGTGACCAAAACATTTTACGGTGAACAGTTAACGTCATCGTAAGTTTGCAACACCAGAACTTATGCACTGTCATAGTTCACCATTGTCCAGTGATGAAGCCTGTATGAATGAGGTTCGGTGCTCAGGAACACAATCTCTCCTACTCTCTGATGTTTTAACTTATTTAAGTTCATAACGGTGAAGTCTGGATGGCAAGTATTTACCTCCTCAGCCTTGGAAAACCGCAAGGCTTAGAACTCAGAAGTCATTTCACCAAAGTATAGAAATGTTATACGGGTTACCTTCCACAGAACATTTGGGGGTTTTAAAATATCTTTAAATACTTTTCCTCCATCACGTTTCAAAGTTTGCCCCAAGCAGAATTAGTGTCTTTCAGCGAGGAAGACTGTGCAGGGTGTGCACAGCACGCTGGCCGCCGAAGATGTAGCCTGGAAGGTGACGGAAAGTTGAAGTGGGAGTGACAAAAGGCACAGAAGGGTTGACGTGGCAGCCAGAATCTCCATGACAACCGGGCCAAGCCTGCAGTTAAGCTGCTGTGGCTCACGTTCATACCAATTAGTGACAGTGGAAGAAAGGGTTGAGGCCATAGAAACAAAATTTTCCCAGTGGGAGTGTCTAACATGTTCTATTATTCAAAACCTGTGATCTGGATTTACAGCAATTCATTATTTGCCCAAAGATGTTTATTTTGCAGGTCTGGAATGTTTTCATTCCTTATTTTAATTTAGGTATACTGTATTTCGGTGTTGGTATCCTGTAGGCAGCTCAAATTGGTAAATTAATCTCTAAGCTATTAAGAAATGAGATTGGGTGGTGGGACCGTGATTGGACCGCGACAGCCACCATACTCCATTTCCTCCTATGAACCACTGAGGAGAGTATTTGAAGAGAACCTGGAGATGTGGCAAGGATGGCATCACCATAGACAGGTGGAAGCCAGATGAACCGGTCAGGAGCACCAAAGGCTGGCGATAACAAAAGATGTTTGTAAACCCCTCCAGTCTGGCCATGCAAGGATCCCTGCCAGCCTGACAATGGCCTGGAGGAGGAAACGTCTTTCCCAAATGTTCCTGCGCGGTCGGCGGCTTTCGGCACATCATGGTTCTGCTGTTATACAACTGGCTTTTAATTTGCCCACACCTCATATTTTGATATAGGCCAGCTACCTTCTTAATCAAAATACAATTAGGAAAAACAATGTTTCGCCTACCGTCACCCTGTAGTGAATGAGCAGCTATGGCTAGATGGCTACTTACTCATTACTTACACAAAAGTTATGCATAAATATCAATAATGGAATGCATAGTTCCAGTAGTAACAATCAGTACCAGTATTACCTGTATCACACCTACCGAGATTACAAACCAAGATCACCACAGTTTGCACAACTAGCAGGGAAGATGATTAATCCTTGAAGAATAAGACCAAAAGTCTGAGGGAACCCATTCGACCGGTTTAACTCAGTGGGGATGGCGTCACAGTCTTGGTGACTGGCATATATCCAGGAAGCTCTGATGCTGAGATTTTAAACACGAAATAAAGTCAGAGAAAAGGAAAGTAGATGATCTTGGGATCAAAAGGACTCTAATATATACCTCAAGAGGAGATCTCCCTGAGTGAAAGGTAAATAGTACTCAGTTGTGCACTCCCAACTATGTCAATGAATACTTCATGTAAGCCGTCTTGGGTTAATGTATCTACTAAGTAAATAAGGAATCATTTTAGCATCAAACAGTAGCCTCCGCTCAGTGCTGACTTGGTGAAGGTGCACATGCTTTTGTGCGACCTCAGGACCTTCCCTGAACTGCCCTAAAAGCCCCATGTGATTTACAAGTGTGAGGCTCCAAGGGAAGTGGATCTGTCTTTCCCCCATAGAAATTTCCGGAATATGCGCCCCCCCCCCCCACGGCCTGCTGTGTGGTGCCAGATGTCAATTATTTTCTGATGAGGTTTGGCCACTCCAGTGCAGATTAGACTTTGAGTTTTAGGTCTAGCCACTCCAGTGCAGATTAGACTTAGTGTTTTAGGTCTGGCCACTCCAGTGCAGATTAGACTTAGTGTTTTAGGTCTGGCCACTCCAGTGCAGGTTAGACTTCGAGTTTTAGGTCTAGCCACTCCAGTGCAGATTAGACTTAGTATTTTAGGTCTGGCCACTCCAGTGCAGGTTAGACTTCAAGTTTTAGGTCTGGTCACTCCAGTGCAGATTAGACTTAGTGTTTTAGGGCTAGCCACTCCAGTGCAGGTTAGACTTCGACTTTTAGGTCTGGCCACTCCAGTGCAGATTAGACTTCGACTTTTAGGTCTGGCCACTCCAGTGCAGATTAGACTTAGTGTTTTAGGGCTAGCCACTCCAGTGCAGGTTAGACTTCGCGTTTTAGGTCTGGCCACTCCAGTGCAGATTAGACTTAGTGTTTTAGGTCTGGCCACTCCAGTGCAGGTTAAACTTCGAGTTTTAGGTCTGGCCACTCCAGTGCAGATTAGACTTAGTGTTTTAGGGCTAGCCACTCCAGTGCAGGTTAGACTTCGTGTTTTAGGTCTGGCTACTCCAGTGCAGGTTAGACTTCGAGTTTTAGGTCTGGCCACTCAAGTGCAGATTAGACTTAGTGTTTTAGGTCTAGCCACTCCAGTGCAGACTAGACTTCGCGTTTTAGGTCTGGCCACTCCAGTGCAGGTTAGACTTTGTGTTTTAGGTCTGGCCACTCCAGTGCAGATTAGACTTCGTGTTTTAGGTCTGGTCCAGTATATTTTCACAATGTCCTAAATTAGATCCTACATACATACACAGATCTACAATTTCCTTCAAAAATAATAACGTTTTAAAATCTATATTACATCTGGTTTCCTTAACCGTCTTCATTGCCTCCTCTGTGTATTTGCCCAGTTGACAGAGCCAGCCCATGTAAACAATTCTTGTGTACAAAAGTGCTGAAAAAAAGTAAATCAGAGTAATATGATGTCGGTGTACAACAAAGTAGTTTTATTGTTCAGAAAACGGGTTTAACTTTTTATTTAATTAGCCTCTAAAAATGTAATTAGGCTTTGGGTTACTTGTGCTAACCATGTTCATATTTAAAGCTCTTTTCATAACTAACCCTCACATCAGAATTAAGAAATATCCAGAAAAGGGTGTGACATTCATTACTATGACGAGTCCTCTAACAATGTTTTCTGGTCTCTAGCAAACAAACTGGGATTGTCGCTTATTTTATTACATTGAACGTCTATTGTGGAGTAAACAGTATTTGTTCTCGCTAAACACTTGAAGCTGCTCTCCTACCTTACCTGTGGGAGCAATAAAAGTTAAAGTATGGTGTTTGTATACCTTGACTGGGTAAAACATGAACCAAGTGTACTGGGAGGAATGGGTGCACATCACAGAAACCTTCCTTAGTGCCCACGCGCCCTAGATTCCTCTGGAGATGTGATTGACAAGCAGACACTAGATCTCTAATAGCTAATAATTAAGAAACAATAGAATATTAGCTGAAAAATGTCTTTTAAAAATATGGTTGCGCAAAGGTTATAAACGACCTGCCTTTTCGTAATATTGCGCTCTGTGGACTGGATGCAGCAGCTGGTTTCACTATAATCTTGTACAGAGAGGTAGATTCCTATGAATAAACTATGCAGGAAACACAGATCTTAATATTTGACACTGATATCTGCTTACTATTTTAGTTGCATGATACTTAGGAGTTTGTTGGGAACCGTAGTTTCTCACAAACCAGTGGCCGATTTGGCGGCTCAGGGTTAAATCACAAATATCAGCAAATCATGTCAAAGTAAATGTCGCTTTTTGCCAGCGTGTACTTCCCATCTCAGCAGAATCGTGCAATTAATTTTAATATAATAACGTGTTATTCTTTTCATATCCTGTTAACGTGCACTCACCCATGCGGTCTACCTCAGAGCTCCATTTAGGGTCAGGACAATGCTGTACCACAGTGCTCCTCAGCATTTTCGTGGACATTTAATGTTACCGAAGGCCTTTCCGTATTTCTGACTGGAAGCCCGATGTGGACCGCGCACGTGCGAGCACATTCGTTCTACGCCGTTGATTTACGACACTTGATAAAGTAAGACAAGAAGAAAACATAAAATCCTTTAATGACAAATTGAAGTCCTTTGCTTTTTATCACTCAGTACACCGTACTGTGGCGTTTAACCATTTACAGACCGGTGTGCATTACACCAGACTGTACATAGTATACATACTTGTGTAGATGATTTCCATGATATGTAGGTATGTCAGTGGATATAAATGTGTCACGTGCTGAATATAGTGTTCCCTTATTGTGGTGTGTTTGTGCAATCAGTATTGTGCAAGTTTAAATTTATTAGTTACAGTTACTAGTTACAAATTAATTAAAAAATACAGTAATTCATTTACCTTACCAATTACTGCATATAAAAGTAATTAGTTATTAGGGAAAATAACTATTGCATTACTTCAATCCTTTTATTAATCCATACATACCCAGACAGCACACACATGTCGCCAGGATGTTGGTTTGAGATCTGAACATAGTGTTCTATATAGGCATATTAATCATTTTATTACATATATATGCAAATGTGTGTTTCAGCGAGCAAGTGTTTTTCTTCAATGATTTTTATTTAAGCGGTTCAGCATAACTGTTAAACTTATTGTTGCTGGTCCTGTTATTAGCCATATTTAAAATAATGAATGTATTGAATCAATATTCAGTAGCGATATCTTTGCGACATTGTGCCAGTGAGCAAACGACCTCATAGAGATGCTTTGCCGATGGATTTTAAAGCATCGCGGAGACATGCTATGCCTATGCATGTGTGCTGTCTGGCTCGTTATATCATTTTAGTGTTCCTGCTGTGACAGTATGAGACAATACAATTGTCAAGTTTTATGTATCACTGTACCTAATACACCCATTCAATGTACCACCATAAGGTCGGATGATGTTAGATCAAAAACAGGGAAACAGCCGAATAGGCTGCATTTCCCTATTAACATCTTTACACGACACAATAACGCGTAAGAAGCCCATTAAAATTTCAGTACTTTTAATTGTTATTTAATTTGAAAAGGTAATCAGTTGCATTACACCTACTTGTTACCGCCAAAAGTAGTGAAATTCTATACCAACACTGGTCACTATCAATGTAATGTAAAAATAAAAAAAAAAGTGTTGTACTTTTTTTAGTTTGTACTGTAATTTTCTAGGGTTTTTCACTTCTTTCCCTTAAACAGATCGATATAGCACTTACTTATAGACAGAGATGGAAAGTTCAGGTTCAAAAAGTACAAATCCAGACCAAGATTTTGTTTCAAATAACCAGTTGAGTCACATTCACAGAGTACTCAACTGGTTGGGTGAAAGAAAATGGACTGAATTTGTACTTTTTAAACCTACAATTTCCACCTCTGCTAAAGGTAATTTAGTATTATTAAATTTATAAAATATCTTGTCATATACGAAGTCAAGCCTGTCATAGATTGTCTACCGGGGAAAATCCTGTTACTTGAACAATTATTTTAACAATAGCAAGCTGCTGCCTTACTTATTCGATAATGTATTTATGTATCTGACCAGCAATCATTTTTTTCCCTGTTGGTGAACATAATCGTAATGTATTTTCAACCTATTAGAGCATGACTGAATATGCGATTAATCACGATGAAGAAAGGCCACTTTTCTGTTAAAGACACTTCCAAAAATGTAATTAATCTGGGGTTATTAATGCTGTTGTACTATTGCAGATGTGTGAGGATCACTATAAAACCTGCTGAATAAAATCTCAATAAACGGCCCACGTCAGTACACCATGTGACCTGCAGGGGCAGAAATGCAGATGTAGGGGTTGGCACTGGTCCACCCAGATTTGTCCCCTTGAGGGACTAGAACCAGTAACTAGGTGCATTCCAGAACCCGGACAGGTCACCATCCATCCCATTCCAAGTCTACAAAGACGGATTCCCTTACCGGATCGGATTTCCAGCGCCACGCTGAAACCCAATCCCTGGAAAATGGTACGGTCCAATGCGCGTCGTATTGTGGAGATGAAAGCCGACGGCTCAGCTGCATATAGTCTTATGATTTCATCAGAATTACTGCTGAGTAAATGCAGCAAAAATAATACTCTATTGTCTGAAGTACCAGGGATTGCAAATCCCTTCAAATCGATCAAATGGTTTACAAAACAGCATGGATTTTCAGGTCCTCTGAGGATCACTTCATAATAACTTTTCTGCTGAACTGCAGTGCTGGTCAAAACCATTAGGCAACAGGGGCTGGGGTACCTGGGGCAGCTTTGCCTTGAGCAGTGTTTCCCAATCTGGTCCTCTGGGACCCACACTCGGTCCGTGTTTTTGCTCCCTCCGGGGTCCCTGCCAGACAGTTCACATTCTTGCTCCCAAAAACGTGGACTGTCCGTGGGTCCCCGAGGACCAGATTGGGAAATGCTGGTCTTGGGTGTGACATGAGCCGCAACCGGTGCTACTAAACAGAGCTAGGTGTTCGAATCCTGCCCCTGGCTCTGTGCACGTGGCCTTTTCATGCTCTCCCCGCTCCCTCTAGTCTGGTTTATTCCCAAAATCCAAAAGCATAAAGTCTGAGGGGATCTGTGTCCCCAGATTGCCCATAGCATGTGAGGCGTGTGTGTGTGTGTTCGTCCTGCGCAGCACTGACATCCCATCCAGGGTGTTTCCTGCCTTTGCTGCCTAGGACTGGCTCCTGCTGTAACTCTGAACTTGATGGATGAATGGACATAAGGCATCTGCTTTTAAACCTCCACATTCCTCGTGCATTCTGAATGTGCCCGTCTCTCTGGCTACTCTTAGACGAGGTGATGCAGGCGCCCAGCTATGTGAGCTTGATAACGTGCTGATAACGTTTTACTGCTGCGCAGGTAACAGTCCTCAGATGGAATCTGTAGCACAGCCCCTGTGGATGTTGACCTGAAAGTAAGTCAACAGTGACCTTTCATCTCGGCCGATTGGGTAAACGCACCTGCTGGTGAATACGGACCTGGACGCACGGCCAACTCAACTGTAAAAAAGAAATGTGTTTCAAAGGTTCTGTAAGGATGCTGTGACATGCTTACATTGTGGGAGCTGCGTGTAGCAGTGTAGCAGACATAGAGATCTCTGTAAATCATGGGAAAATTAACCAAGGCAAAGGTATTCGGTGACTGTAAGGTATGTTTTGATCTGATTTATGCTGAAGCAAATAAGTAGGGTTATAAAGACCGGTCTTACGTTTTAGTTCTTAGTTCACAATTCTTTTCGCCAGATGATGAAGAAATGTAGCACTGAGGGCGTAGTCTAGCCAGAGTGCTATGCGACGGGTGTGGGGCGTTGTCCGAGAGGCCGAGCGCTTTGTTGAGTGTTCCTGTCTGTACAACTGCCTTCAGAGATTCTAGGCCAACTCAGAAAGAGAAGCAGCCATGTCCCATAGTGTGTGAAGTCTGCTAGCTTCACCTGTAGTAATGCTGTCACACCAGCAAACTACAGCATAGAGGAAAACACCAGCTACAGCACACATGGATAATTTCTGTGCTGGTTATTAATCCACCTAAGCAACAGACATTTCGAGGCATTAGATTCGATGATTTTGCCTCTGTGTGCAGTGCGATGTCAAAAATCTGCCTCTTCGTTAGTGATGAAGCTGGATAGCAAGATGTTTGATTTCTGAGCTATCTGTATGGCTCGTTCTGACAAAAAAAAAAAGAGAAAAATGAAAATTCACTTCTTATGAGGGCAATACGGATGTCAGCAGGTGAAACGCAACAAAAAGCCTTCGCATATGATGGAAACTGATGAAGAGAAATTTTGTCTGAAATGCTTTTCTCAGCTGCCCAAGTAAAGCCAAACATCATCACTTTATTTTCATACTAGTTATTAAGATCTTACATCATGGATATAGTTATTTAATCCCAACCTATTATTTGCATATATGCTCCAAAATAAAGTCACATGAAAAAACATATAGCCACCAATGCAACAAGAGTTACATTATGACTTAAAAACCTCAGTTTCTGCTGTGTCGTGTCGCTAACACGCCTGTTTTGTGGTACTTCCGGACCTTGAAGCAAATCGGCGTATAATTCAAACCTAGTTTTTTTCTGAGGCATTTTCCCAAGGAAATTTATAAAGCTGGAAAACTGAAAAGTTATGGTTAAAAATAAACTCCTGTAACCCTGGTTTACATACATAGGCTGTACAACAGCGTGTCCAACCATTTTTACACCAAGAGCTACTTTTACAAAGAAAATACTGTGGCAAGCTACCAAATTGCAACATTTTGCCAATTGAGGGGGAGAGGGTCCACCTCATAGTATATATTGCAGAATGGGGTGGGGGGTCCCCCCTAAAATACTTTGCTGCATTAATAATCTCGAGCGCCGTTGCTGTACATCTTTGCAGTTTAACTGACCAAAGGAGGAGGTTTGGGAGTCAGCTGACCTTATACCTGAGATTTTCCACACCTTAGGTTTTGTTTTCTTTTCCTTAGATTTTTCTTGTTTATTTGTATTAGCATAGCTTTAGATGCTATTGCATCCATTTTCTTATTTTCCATGTCTCTGCTGGGTACTTTGGGGCAACTGTTTTGGGGGGGGTACATGGCACTTTGTTACAAACACACAGTATTGAATCTAAAGAGCATGACTCGATGATGCAAGTCATGAGCATGACTTTGCCCGGCAACATCTGCCCAGCTGTGCTGAAAGCTGAAGCCCTGCACACGGACACTTCTGCAGCAGCCGCGACGTTTCTCGGGCTCCGTGATGGACTCCGCGAGCCAATTAACAAGCACATGTTTGGGAGGAATGCTTGATCAAACGCAGGCACGTGACCTTACGATCTTCCGTGTATACAAGGGTAGATTAATTTCTCTGGGGGGCCCAGGCTGACACGGCCTTTTGAGCTATTTATTGAAATGAAAAAGGATGAAATGTCGGTAATCAGCACAAGTGGGGGGGGGCTGTATTTATCAGCCAAATTTAATAAGTTTCTCCAAGGTGGGGCGGAGCCCCCGATACTGGCTAACGTGTCCCTCTTTTCATTATTCATATCACTCTTCCAGTATAGGGTAACAAAGAGCCTGGAGCCCATCCAAGAAAGCAAAGAACACAAGGATGTAAAAGAAGAAGGGATGTAAAAGAATGATTATATAAAAGTTCAATTTTTATTAGCGTCTGCACTGTGTTCCTCCCTCATCAAGTCACCCTGCCATTTGGCACGACATGGCTGTATTGTTTCTGGACATGGCGAGCTAAACGTGAAAAACTGCAGACATGAGCCTGAGATCTACGTTGCGAGGCTGCGAGGCCAGGCCCACACACCACTGCCTGACGGGGAGCGAAATATGTCTTTTCAATGAGAAGCGTATCTAAAGCGACGGATAAGGAACCACCATCGCGAGACTGTACTTCAACCCCCACAGCGAGCCCAGCTGTTGTACCGTGAACAAACCAAATAACCTTTGACATAGCAGCACCTGCTTGGCAAACAAAAGGCGAAAAAGCGCAGGGACACCTTCAGAGTAAATACCGATGGTGATGGGGGGGAGATATGGTGAGCTGTCCACCCCCAATCCCCTCCTCTCAGCCTACCAGGTTAAATCCCAAAATCCGTGTTTCAGAAGGACACCTTTGGGAACCATAAATAACGGAAACAGAACACCTGTAGAAAGTCTGGAGTAGCGCTGGAGTTAGATGCACCATCTCAGATGTTAGATTCTACGACTAGTAAAGTCTTGGCAGTTGACAGTGGATTCCTTGGTTCGGTGCAATGAATCTCATTAATGAGATGAGCAGGGTATTGACGTCACTGAGAAATGGAAGCTACCTCAGAGTGCCAACAGGTGAACTACGACTGCGCGTTTCGGTGAAGATAGGCACGTTGGTCCGGCATCTAATTTTATCGGTCGGTTCTGACGTAAGGCTTGACACAGGACTTCTGCATAACATTTGGTCCTTATTGTTCACGCATGATTTGCACGACTGCTGGTGAAACCCGCAGGGCTGCCGGAGGACATTGAGGGCTGTGGAAAATTAAAAGAGAAAATGCAAGGTGCTATCATTAGCTTCACTCTCGGTCAGCATTGCAAGGAGTGCACTCTGAAGGGGTGTGTCTGCACTGCTGGGCTCCAGTCCTGCCTTCTCATAAAGACCAGCAGCCTGCGCCTGTTAAATGTACAATGGAGCATCCAGCCTCTTTTCTGACTTGCCTACTCGCATTTACTGCACTTCTAGGACTACTGCATTTGGTGCAATTACCCCAAAAGGTGGCCCAAATTCCCCTCCCTCAAGCATCAATGGACTTCACAGCAGACAAGGGACACTTATTTTCTTCAGAATTATGCAACCTGGTTCAGACTTAGAGAGACAAGGTATAAGCAATCGGAGTAAAAATATCACAAGTTTTTTACTTTTAAAGCAACTGCATACAATCTGTGCAAATAGCTTTATTAAAAACAATACAAAATAATGCAAATGTAAAACCTTCAAGCACTTATCCCTGCCAAGAGTTGGCTTAAGTGATAGCCACACCCCTTCTGGCGGAGGCCAGGAAGTCGTAGGTGACCTGGGTGATGTCGAAGGCCTCCTGGGCGGCATCGGCGGAGAGGAGGGCGGCGAGCCCCGCGTCTCCCCGAGCGGCGTCCCGCTCTGTGCCGCCGAACATGACCCCCCAGCGCGTGCCCTCCCGTTCTTCGTCGGCCCACTGGGGTGCTGGCAGCCGAGAGGAATGCAGGAGGGGGAAGACCCTGTCCAGGTACACCCGCACAAACAGGCCTTTCAGCAGCTCCGGGTCCCTCTGTCCGTGGGCAAGATGTGGGGATGGGAGAGGAATAAGGAGACTGGTGTGACCGTTTATATCCCAGCCAAAGGTCTGCCTTCGACAAGGCTCCAAAGCTTGTGTCATACCTTCTCTGATCTCCTAAGGGCGCCCTCTTTTTCAGCCCAAGTGTCCTGCAGCCATGCGTATAAACAGAGACACCTTACAGATCCATTCATTAGCAATTCCTGTCTCAATTATGGACATGGGACACTCATGGCATCTAACTGCAAAATTAATATTGTGACAAGAATGACACAAGCTGAGCCCAGCAACTGCAGAGATCTCTGACAATCTCGCCTCATGCTCGCTTGCACAACCATAACTTCAGTACCGCCTGCATGTGTCGCTATGATTTATTTGTAATGTATTTAATAAACACCTGTCTTGAACAACTGAAAACCGGCTTGTATTGTTCTGACTCAATCTTTTGTTAAGCCCTTTCGGAAAGTCTTTAGTAATAAGCTGAAACTGAATATTTGTTATAAAAAATTTAACTCAAAGCTATTTTAAGATGAGGGATATAAAGGAGGATTAAATGCTTGTCCCCAGGGCCAAAAACTCACCCTTAAAGCATCCAGAAGATCTGTGTGATCCAGAATGTGGGGGAATGTCGCTAAGACTGGGCTGCAGATAAGATCTGTGGGAGTAAAATTCCCTTTACAGAACGTGCATGTGCGTATTTTTGTGTCTGCAGCATCTGTGTGCCGAAATCTACGCTCACCATCTGACATTCTGTCAGTGAACTGACCCAGAATTTGGCACTAAAACCCAAGATGCTTTTGAACTACCATTTACTCCTGAATGCCATCCATTTCTGGGATATCATGTAGTATAGAGACATCATGGGAATCCGTCACAACAGAGTCATGCAGAAGGAAGGTAGTGAATGAAAATGCCTCAAACGTGCATTTACCTGCATTCTGCATGGTCAGGCGGTCCCTGAGAAGCGCGTCGGCAAGGACCTGCCTGTAGAGGGCGAGCAGGGGCACAGAACTCGAGCTGCCAATCAGGGTGTCAGGCAGGAGGCTGAGGCAGAAACGGGAAGACCGACATCACTGCAGGGCTTCCTCAGAAAGCTAGAATGTTCTAAAGCGATGACGGCAGGAGGCACGCGGATACTCTGGCAGTGGGCAACAAGGACTTGCTAAAGGAATGTTTGCAGGGGCTGCATGTCGTGGAGATGAACAGTGTTGGGCATTTCGGTTTCAGAAGCTACAAATCCAGACCAGGATTTTGTTTTTACCAACCAGTTCAGCATAAGGAGTCACAGTCACAGAGTACTCAGCTGCTGGGTAGAAACAAAATCATGGTCTGGATTTGTAGCTTCTGGACCTGAAATGCCCAACACTGGAGATGTACGTACTTCAGGGAAGCCCTGGTGCTGGTGCTGGGAGAGCGGAGCTTCACGATGAGTTTGGGTTGTTTCCGGGAGATCAGCATCTGGTGCAACACGCTTCCCATAGCTGTACCAGGAAGACGGAGGGGTTATTTTTGGCCTGTTTTTTTTTCACAATAGATGTATAGATGCCATGAGTCCATGAGTCATCATTGGAACCACAGCCCACGCCGAAAAAATGTCGAATTCTTTAGGGCGGTGTTTCCCAATCCAATTCTTGGGGCGCTGGCAGCTGGGCGGAATGTACTAGTTCTCAGAGCAGCCTCGGGGACCGGGGATTGGGAGGGAGCAAAAATGTGGACTGTCGGGTAGGGAGCAAAAACATGAACCGACTTTGGGTGCCCAAGGACCAGATTGGGAAACACTGCTTTAGGGGAGCATCTTTGGCACGACAGCAGCTTCCTCTCCAGGTGTTTCTCCTTTACGCTGCATTTATATGGAATAAACGTTGTGTTCTTCCGCACCGGCCACATTCCTTCCCATTATGAGTGTCATTTTTTGCTACACCCCTCTCTTACACCTTCAGTGCCGCGCCCTGGTGGATGGGCGTAAGTATACAATGTTTGTAGAAGGATTATACGTTCATCATTTTATTTTCTCTTTTTCAGACTGCTAAACGATCTCTTTAAGAGACAATTTGACTACTGAACATCTCTTCGGGTTATGTGAATGCAACGCAGCATTTTACTGAGAAGCCCCTGCCATCCTCCCCACCCCCCCCCCCATAGCCATACCATGCAACCCAGCATCAACAACTTATTAGCCAATCAGATCCAACCTCTCCTGTTAATTGAAGGGTCCACATCAACATCTTTTTCATAGGGAGTCCCTCCATGGATGGTGAGCTCATATGTCCTGCAAAGGCAGGTTAAAAAACACGTTAACATGATACAGGAGGTAAACATGCCTGAAGAACACAGATCTTACCAAATGTACAAATAGACCACTTCATGAGATACACCTAGCAAGTACCCATTTCAATGGTAGTTGTGTGTTCAAAAAAGCCATTCTATTAATCCTGGTACTGAGATGTCATTTTCCCCTTCTGGGCTTCCTGTTAGCTTTGATGAGACTGACCACTCTCATTAACGAGGTATTTTTGGAGTAGCGGGCTATCTGCGTTAACGAGAAAGTCTAATTCATAAAATGGCCACTGAGTGTATTTAGGCATGGTTTTCCATTTCTTTTATTGTGTTACACATGTAGCAAATGCGTTAAAACATGTAGCAAATCAAAGGCAAGGCCAGAAAATTAATAGTAATGAATGAGACGATCAATCACTGTTCGGATTATGTTAAAAAAATAATAATAAAAAAAAAAAAAAACAATATAAAGTATGGTTAAGATGACAGGAATCCTGTAAGGGAGGGGCCTCAGGGCGTACCTGTGTGGGATGGGCACACCGCTCACATCGAATAGCCCAAGGAAGGCCCAGCCGCAGCTGAGATCGCCCCTCTCGCCCGTGGACTGGAACCCAGAAGCGGAGAGATCACAGCTATCAGCTAAAGCTCACACAGCACTGCAAAGCTCCCTGACTTATCTCTCAGGCTTTTTATTTGCCATATATTCAATAACAGTGAATATAATCACAATAATAATAATAATAATAACAGTAATGTGTTATGGTATCCTGCTGGCCTATCAGCGCTCGAAAGCACAGAAAAAGCAGAGCTGCTCATGTTAGAAAGAAGCCGGCTGAGAGACTGCGGCAGGACCAGGTCCACGCAGGGGACTCACGTTCCGAATGTAGGTCATGCCCAGTTCAAACAGGATCCCCACTTCAGAGGACTGGCAGTCGCTCCTTATGAAACAGTCTCCATCCAGCAGACTGGGCAGGATACCAGTTGTCTGTGTAATTCACACGCACGCACACACACACAGACACACACACGTGTAACCAAACAAAATAAATGGCGTTTTTTTAGTTTTAGATCTTTGTGGGGACATGAAAAAAGCTCTCCATAATGTCAAATTAACATTTGGCCCCCATAATGTAGTATAAATGTAATCCACACACACACACATGCATACAAACATTGCAGGGCTTGTGCTAACTGAATTCAATCTTTTTAAAACCAGCAGAAGAGAAATACATAGAAAGAACATAGTACCCTTGGAGAAAAGGTCCAGGTTTTTTGGTTCTTTTGACCAGCATTTGCTCTGACTGTGTGGATATTACTCAGGACCTACAGAAAGAAAATATAAAGATGGTCATTTCACTGTTTCCTCATTTACCTTCATCAGATGTAACGTATGGAGCTCACAGCAGGAAATGGCATCAAAGTCTCTTTCTTACACTCAGCAAAAAGAGGATACCAGGATCACACTGATACACTTAAAATTTGACTGCAGTCCTTCACAAGTGTGCACATGATAACTGAGGGATGCTGTCAGGTAAGTCAAGTCAAGTCAAGACAAGTAGGCTTATGTTCATTTCAGCCAAATACACAGCACACAGTGACACAAAACATTGTTCCTCCAGGACCAATGTGCAACATAAGACTACACAAGTGCAGGCAGGGCAGAACTATACAGAATGCAAGGAGAGCAAAGAAAGAGAGAGACTGCAAGATAAACACAACACACAATGTTACAGAAGTCAACATACAGTGTAGTGGACAAAGGCAGTAACAGTATCATTTTGAATGGATACAGTATTGTGACAGGTACTGTACTCTACCACCAAGACCGAGGTAGAGAATAAATAAATAATTAATGGAACAAGTTCTGTTCAGGAGCGTGTGTGTGTGGGTACAGTTTATGATTCAGTTCTGATTCAAAAGTCTGATGGCCTGAGGGAAGAAACTGTTTCCCATGCTGGCAGTAAAGGCCCGTATGCTGTGGAACTTTTTGCCAGATGGAAGGAGGGAGAAGAGGGTGTGGGAGGGGTGTGTGGGGTCGCCCACAGTGCTGGTGGCTTCGTGGAAGCCGAGTGGCGTGTAAATGTCTGCCGTCCTTGCTATCCTCTGTTGGGGCTTGCGCTCCGAAGCAGTGCAGATCCCGTATCAAGCCATGATGCAGCTACACAGGATACTCTCTATAGCCCCTCTGTAGAGTATGGTGAGTATTGGGGGGGGGGGAGGGTGCACTCTCCTCAGTCTCATCAGGAAATAGAGACTCTGCTAGGCTTTCTTGGTGATGGAGCAAACTTGATGATGTACTTTGAGCTGTGCATTACTGCAGTTGTGGGTTAACGGCGTGAATAGCAGAGGACTGAGCACACAGCCCTGGGGAATTTCTTTGGCACGGGGATGATGGTGCTGGATTAGGAGCACGTTGGAACAACAGTGGTGCTCAGAGAGATATCGAAGATGTCTGGTAGGACATCTGCCAGCTGGTCTGCACCTCCCCTGAGCACACGACCAGGAATGTCGTCTGGTTCGGTGGCCTTCCGTGGGTTGACTCTGAGCAGAATTCTCCTTACATCAGCCGTGGCCAGGCGGAGAACCTGGTCGTTGGGGGGTGGGGTGTTCTTCCTCTCCTGTGTTATTGTGAGCTTCAAACTGGGCGTAGACGCATCTGGAAGGGAGGCCCCACCGTCACAAGCAGGTGGAGATGTCCTGTAGTTGGTGATGGCCCGGATGCCCTGCCACTCGGGTCTTGCGTCCCCAGTGGGTTGGAAGTGACCGCGGACTCTCGGAGCATGTGCACACTTTGCCGCTCCGATGGCCCGGGACTGGTTGGCCCTTGCTGTGTCATCGGACCTGAAGGCAGTGTCTCGGGTTCTCAGCGGCGCGTGCACCTCTGCAGTCATCCGTGGTTTCTGGTTGGGGCGTGTGATGGAAACAGTAACATCATCGATGCCCTTGCTGATGTAGCCAGTCACCAACACCGTGTAGAGTGCTGTAGGTTGCAGCTTCCATAAACATGTCCCAGTCAGTGTGCTCAAAACAGTCCTGAAGCGCAGAGTTGGCTCCTGGGGGGGCAGGTTTTCATCTGCTTCATCATACTCACCGGCGATGTTTGTGTAAACACAGTCCAGAATGTTCATCACCAGTCATCACATACTGATGGAATTCAGGGAGAACCGACTTGAGATGTGTGTGGTTGAAATCGGCGACAATAAACAGTGCATCTGGGTGGGCGCTGTGGAGCTCGCTGATGGCTCCGTAAAGTTCGGCCAGCACACTGTCTGCATTAGCGCTGGTTGGCGTTATACCGCGACTATGAGCATGGTGGTGAAATTGCGTGGTAAATAAATGGCCCGCATCTAACAATCACAAACTCCAGCAGCGGTGAACAGTAATTAGAGACCAGCACAGCTTTCCTACACCATTCTGTGTTGATGCAGACACACAAGCCCCCTCCTTGGGTCTACAGGACAGAGCTGCGTTTCTATCTGAACAAAACATTAGCAAGCCAGTTATCTGTATTCCGTTGTCCGGGACGCCATCGCTGAACCATGTCTCTGTAGAAACAAAAACAAGGCAGTCTCCGAACTTAAGCTCGGGAGTCTGCTGGAGTCGGATGTAGTTCTACTTACTGTCCAGTTTACTGGCTTCTATCGGGGTAGGAACAAGTCATTTTTTGGCAGGTCCAAGTAATTTACCCTCAAGTCCAAGTCGAGACACAAGTCATTAAATCTGTGACCTGAGTATGAGTCCAGTCACGAGTTCTTTAAGATGATTGTGGCACCATGGATCTGACTGCTCTTTTTTAATCACTAAGCGAGTCAAAGTTGGTGTGCCCTGCAGTCTGTTCTCAGGAAACACACAGCTGCTGAAGATAAGGGGTGCTTGATGTACCTGAGACATGAAGACCTCTTGTGCACACAGGTGTTCAGAAAAACATAGAAATTCACACTGAAGAATTTTTTTTAAGTTATATCATTCCTGTGTCTGACGTTTTTCTCTTTAAAACCCAGGGCACAAGTAGGGGATGAACACGGGAAAAACACACAAACTCTTCAAGCCGGGATTGTATTCACACCCACGGCCATGGAATCTGACCTGGAGTCAACAATACTTCTGGCTGGCTGACCAGGAACAGGAGTGCAGTACATGTATTTACTTAAGAGAAAAACAAAAACGTCCTTATTCCTGTGCAGCAAACCATGCAAAGCACAACAGAGGTCCCATCAGAAACACAGGAGCACAGGAGTCATCTTTTAGAAAGCCATTTGCTTGTGTGGATGTTTGTTTCTGCCCCCTAGTGACTGGCAAGAGAATGACAAGAACAACTGAAGAATGAGGCATTCTGAAAATGAAGATTTACGATAAAATTTCAACACGTACACAATGTGCCCATGAATGCCCTAATGAATAATCTGATCTTCTCTAAGTGCTTATGGCTGTCCACCGATGAGCTCACCGACCTTGATGCCATCGAATACGCAGAGGCGCACGTGTCTGCTGAGGACCTGTACTCCAACGCCAGGGCTTGGGATCATTCTGCAGCTCCACAAGGTCAACATCAGGGAGATCCTGGAGATCCTGGGCCGGACCTGTGTGGAGC
The DNA here is from genome assembly GCA_026781145.1 of Hippopotamyrus pictus. Lineage (NCBI taxonomy): Eukaryota > Metazoa > Chordata > Actinopteri > Osteoglossiformes > Mormyridae > Hippopotamyrus > Hippopotamyrus pictus. The sequence goes on along the minus strand of JAODLC010000065.1, from coordinate 4,231,256 downwards.
AATAACATCAGCAGGCTGTCTATTTATAATGGCTGCAAACACTCCATGTCTATCAGAAGGGGGTTTAGAAGTCCAATGGAATGAGTAGAGCAAAGGAAGGCCAAACACCATGATATGATCTTTAACTACCTCAACCTTTACCCTCCAACTGGTAAAAAAATGCAAACTTGCAAGCTGCATTACTTGTTTTGTCAGGTGAGCTTTCAAAGGAACCATAACCAGTTTAGAAAAGATTATAGCAACTATCTTTCCTCTTTTTGTTTTCTGTGTTTCCAAGTAACTTGATCATGGCTTGAACTGAATTACAAAATAAGCAAAAATAGCTGTAAAGCTTGACAGGTACGTACACTTCCTGTATCTGGGTTCCAGAAAAGGTCTTTGAAGACAAGCTGAGACTGACTCAGCTCTGGCTGGATGAAGCAGCTGCTCCTGTAGGTACTTCCTGAAACCACAAGCAGTGTTCATGTTTTTAGGACACGCGACGGCATCAGTGGTCCCGTGAAATGCAAACGATTTTCACTTCATGAATGAGCATAGCATAACAAGTGATGGACCATGAACCACATGCTAATATATGAAGATTTGATTACGTGATTGTTATTCGTTTATTTGGCAGATGCATTTGTTCAATGACACAGTGAGGATTAGAGAGCAGCGTCAGTGTCCCTGATGCAACAGAGATTAAGGGCCTTGCCCAACAGCCACATAGGGTACTGCACCGGCAACCTTCCGATCAGGGGCAAAGAGTCCTAACCCACAGAGCCACAGTCTACCTCGCCTGATGTTTTTGCACAATTTTAATGAATATGGGTTACGAATGCGTTCTACTCGTCACTCGTCAACGATGCAAAAACTTTGCTAGAAATATGATCAAACGCGATGCCTGGGAAAAATCTGAGGAACGCCACAGCCAAGATGAAATCCGATCGTCCATCTGGGGGGTGCGCTGCCTAAAGACGCCCCTCTTCCACAACACTGATAAATGCGAAGAGTGACGCGAGCACACCCCCCCCAGGCAGCGACTCGCAGGTCCGGGTGAGGCGTGTGAGCATGCCAGCGGAGGCGAAAGCAGCTCGCGCGGTGACCGTCTGCACGTGCCACCGTCACCATGGGCAACAAGGGGGCAGAGCCGTTAAAAGACTGCCGGCTGTAGCACAGACTGATGACCTAAGCTGGGGCCTGAAATTCTAACCATGTCAAACTCCGTCAGAAGGCCAGTTCAAGAAAACCTCCTGGGTCAGTGAAGGAGTTTCATTAAAATAAATACCTGAATAAAGTCTATAAAAAGTGAATCTTCTTGTTTGCATCAATCACGAAACAAGCGACCTGACACAACGGTCATGTCTCATGGGTCAAGTAGTTTCAATATCAAGTTTCAGGTTTTATTGTGATGGGTTCCAGGGCCACAGTCACAGGGGATGGAACGCGTGCATGAAAAAAGGATAAACAACAGTACAATGTGGGACAAAACAGGAGTGCAGTAAAAAAAAGTGTTGCTCAAACCAGTCCTCTGGGATCCCCAGATAGTCCATGATTTTGCTCTCTGGGAGAAAGCAAAAATGTGAACCGTCTAGCGGTCCCTCAGGACCGGTTCGAGAATCACTGTAATAAAAGACAAGACAGAGCAATACAGGAACTTGAAAAATAAATTAAAGAAAAAGGCAAATAGGACGGGATATGGTTTGTCTGCATGGAGTCACTGAGCCAAACCTCAGCTTATCTCCATGGTGTGAATCTGATCTCTCACCTTCAGCAAGCAGCTTGGACAGGGTGGACGGCCTGAACCCCGCGGGGATGGCACCCATGGCCGCCAGCACGTCAGTGGCGCTGATCTGTCGTTAACGGAAACGTGAAAAATGTGTCCTGGTGGCAGCTCCCACCCGGTCTGTAACAGTGACTCTGGGACACTCGAGGTCCCTCTGAACAGCTTTTAATATGAAACGGCACCTAACTGTCATGAGCAATCTTGTACTATTATTTACACAATACTTATAGCGAAAACCATGCCCCTCATTTATCTTTTTTCATTCTGAAAAATCTTTTGTTTTCATAATGCAATGTCTGTTACAATGGCCGGTTGTTAAGTACAGTAGACTTTGGTTACTATATGCAGGGAGCAGCACCTCTAGACTAAACTAAGACTCGCAGCATTCTGTCTGGGCTGTGACCGCCTGCCCCATCTTACCTACCTCTGTGATTGCTTTTCTTACAGTATCCCAATTAGACTGACAGCTTCTGCAAAAAAAAAAAAGACATAAATTCTGCTAACCTTTAGAGTACTGATTTCCATGTTTTAACTAATAACAATTCACTCTCGAGGTTGGAGTGCTTCAGCTGAGCTCAAGTGCTTCATTTTGAATGTGACTCCATCTAGTGTTGGGACAGGAGATGCGCACCTCTGGTTTGTTGCAGACTCTTCATCCATCACCTCATCACTCTCTTCTCCCGTATCAGAGTCTTCTTCGTCCTCTTCTTCCTCCTCCTCCTCCTTTAAGAAGGTTTTAGGGACGAGACCCTTTTTGCCTTCTGCATTCCTAGCGAGCCACCAGCCGTCTGGGTTCCTGCTTAGAATGCGCAGGATCTCACCCTTCTGTTAAAAACGAAAAGACACATTTTTCCACACAACTTACACAGCTGTCCGTGCTTCATACCCAGAATGTTTCATTTAGTCTTTACCTGAACTGTCAAGTCACCATCTTGCTCGCCTTTAAATGCACTGAGAACAATAAAACAGGCTGTGTCTTTTTCAGGTGTTCGTTTTTCTGCCTGCTCTTCATCATCATCTTCTTCATCTCCGGCGTCATCCTCCTCTTCACTTTCCGCCTCTTCTCCTTCATCATCCTCTGTCCCAGAAGATCCCGCTTGATTTCTGAACAAAGGAGATGAAGGGATGTGCTGAAGTCGACAGCTACTGTCACCGTTTCTCAGACTTTTGAAAGCACCTCGTAGCCACTTTCCAAGGATCTGACCGGCAACTGCTAAGTACTTAAGAAATTCTTAGACATGGTCAAATGAGAAGAAGAAATCATGAGACAACTGAGAATATACAGTAAACAGCCCATGTTCATCACGCTTTGACTTTGAACATTCTCTTTGCTTATGACACACCTTGAATCTGCTTTCTGTGCAAGAGACACCATGGCTGAGAGGGACAGCAGCTGCTTCTGCATTGTCTCCAGCCTCTTCTCTTCGTCCAGCTTCCTTTGGTCATAGTTTCCCACCGGTGCAGGTTCATCTGCCTTTTCACAATGAAACGCGGTACAACACGGTGATGTGCAAGTTACGGTAAAAAAAACAGCAAGCCACACCTTTAGAGGGTGCCACAGTGCTCATGATTCCAGAGAAGACTTTCTGAGACACCTACTTTGGTCAGCTTCTTCAGAGTCCTCATTGTCTCCTCAACAGACTTCAGAAGCTGGTTGCACCTGTTTGAAGATAAGGAGGGGTGAAAGATTAGAGACAATAACGACTTAACTGGAGTTTCAACCAACAATAGCTCCTATATCCCCAGCAGCATCCGTAGGTTGTGTTTTGTCATGGAGAAACATCCATGTCTACATCATGCTAATACCTCCGTGAAGCTTCTGTCAGCCTGGAATCTTCCGTATCCACATTCAGCTGTTTCACCTCCCGGACCAAACTGTCCACCTTGGAATGGGAAGAAATTGAAGTCCATGAAAAATAAAACTGCATTAGCTCAATCCACACACTAACACATTGATTCCATGCATAATTTACAATAAACAATTATTTGCAATGGCATTGTCGTTGACCGGTGACGGAATCAGGGACACCTCTAGAGAGATTGGGCTCCGAACCCAGACCAAACCAGTTATGTTCTAATTTCTTTTAGGGCCCCTGTCACCCTGTCATGGTGATCCACACGTAAGCCCTCAAAAACTTGCCAGTAGGACAGCCCTAAACCCTCAAAACCTCCACACACAAATCCCCACACACATTAGCAGATCTGTCGCGGCAGAAGTGTAGCAAAAACACGTGAAAAAAGACAGCCAACTGAGAGGTCCGCCTGAGTTGTAACTGATAACTTGTCGGTATGTATAGTTCTTGGAGCAAAATACTTAGACTTATTAGCCATTAATACCCATGTGCACCTATACGCATGCTTTACAGGTCTATGCACGCACTTACAGATTTCTCTATACAAGTAGGCCTACAAATCTCAGCACACTTGCAAATATCATTAAGCATACGAATCTGATTCGGAATACACATTTACAGATTCCTGTACATATTTGCAAGTACGTAGTAAGCAGTCTCAGTAGGTATGTATTTGCAATTTCTTTGACCCAAAAGGGTCTGGCTGCAGCCACTCAGAAGATGCACTCTCAGCCATCTGCACGCTCAGCCACTGACGTCATGTGCACGCTCAGCCACAACAGGAAGTGCAGGGGAATTAAGCGCTAACTTCTTGAGGCCAGTGTGAATGGTATGTTATGGTTTTTAATTTGTATTACTGAATTATATAGTTACTAGTTTATTTCATGCCATACATTATTGCAATGCAGTGCGTTGATGTAGTTCGTTAGTAACTTTTTCCTCTGACTGGAGTGAATTTTTTCAGTTAAGGCCACTATACTATCCAGTTAGCTCACGTTATCTTCCAGTAAAATAGACACATTTCTACTTTTACAGAGCTTTTCATGGAGTATTCTTATGAATGTCTTAGTTTCCAGCATATAGTTTTTAGTTGTTCGTGTGGTCTTGAGGAGAACGTTACTCGGTCTCCTTATG
>JAODLC010000065.1:4214375-4226404 GCA_026781145.1 Hippopotamyrus pictus | reverse complement strand
TAAGTAAACCAACAACGGCCAGCCAAACAACATAAATATGCACGTTAACATGATTAAGAATATTTCATATCGTTCATAATTAATTAGACAGTAACTCGAAAACGTACCATTTTTACACTTTATTAGCACTAACTTAACAAATAGTAAACGATACCCTGGTTGCACTTCCTGTTGTGGCTGAGCGTGCACATGACGTCAGTGGCTGAGCGTGCAGTGGCTGAGAGTGCACCTTCTCAGTGGCTGCAGCCAGACCCTTCTCCTCTATACACATTTTCAAATAATTTTGCTACAATAATAACCCTATATTATTTGTACTTCAGTTGTGATCAGTAATTACTAGGTATTACTAAGTTAATTCAATGAGACAGAATTTACTTTTCACTTGCGTAAACATGTTTATTGTCCACCTAAATGATCTTTGGTGTGTGGCTATCTGCTATTACTTTCAACATCTAGATCATCTTAATTTGAAACAAAGTTAAATTGAACTAAACAAACGGCTTGTTGAATCATTCTACCAAGATAACTAGCCACCTGAACATATTCTAGCAATCTAAATAGCTAAAACCCATTTTAATGTCATTTTACGTCTTTTAGATGTACTGTGACTGAATAGGTAAATAGCCAAATTATAATGACATCATCTTATAACCGCGTACCTTAATAATAAAATGTAAATATAAATTGAAAAACGCACTTGCTTTTTAATGCCATCAGTGTCCTTTTGTACTGCTTGCAACGGTCCCCTCTTCTTCGGTGGCATCTAAATTCAACGACAGAAAAAGCGCGATCCTACGTTATTTTGATTTTGAAAAAGTAGTCAGACGCCGGTATTCAGTCGCTAAGATACAGTACGTGCGGAGGTAAAGTCGGCGACACGGAGTAACAAACCTCCCCGCCCATCAAACATAGAGATCGTACAAGTACTAGACGTTATTATAGGCACTATAGCGGGAACTGCACCCCAGAAAAACAGATGTGTCAGCTCCAATAATCAGTTTTATAAACCATGACTTATTTTCTTAAAATTGAATGAATTCGGCCCCGTTCGAGCTTGGTCCGGACACGTAATATATTGCTTCTCTAGTTTTATTTCTCTATGATAGTACCGTAATGCTGTTGAGTTCATGCGTATAGTTTGCGACGGAAGTGAAAACAGGTGTGCGACGGAAGAAAATTTAGAACGCGTGTAGCTGTAAATCCATCCATCTATCCATCTACCATGACCGCTTATCCTGATCTGGTTGGCCTGGAGCTGTCATGCCATGACAGAGCCAGTCAAAGGGCAGCACAGGGCTGGGTGCATCCTGGTCGGGAAGTCAATGTATGTAGTTGCGTTCATTTTAAATAAGGTTAAATATTTTTGTTGCAATCTGATTTCTTCTGTCGGAAAGTTGTGCAGATTTTGATTATTTAGGGAGCTAGTTATTATTTAAATCAACAACAAAATATAACAACAAAATTGACTTTTTACGTTTGAAATGTTATTCTTGAGAACCCCAAAAATTAAAAAAATATTGAATAATGAATGCATCAATTTTGCGAGTATTTCAAAACCATACACAAGGTTCCTGGAATGAATGTTCAAAAATATTGGTTTTATTTTCTTCCTTTTACATCTATTTTTAATTGTAATATTTCGCCCTGTGACATACATTGCAATAGGGTTTACCGGTCCATCTTGATTTCATTCAGTTTGTCTTGCAGCACAAGAAAACGACATTTTTATTTGTACTTAAAATACAATTTAAGAAAACATTACATTTATTTAGCAGACGCTTCTATCCAAAGGCAGGGTTAGGAAGTCCGTGGAGTATTTGGGGTTAAGGCCCTTATTCAAGGGCCCAGCGGTGAAATCACTATGCCGGCTCCGGGATTTGAAACAGCGTCCTTCCAAAATACCAAACGTATTCAACGATACTATGCGTCATGTATTTACGACATCGTGTCTGGAGACTCGGTGATGATCCTTCACTCAGCTACGACCCACTGGACCGGGAACTCCATGATATGACTAGAGACGGGTGGTAGTCCGCAGCCTACGAAATAAAAATTGGGATTAAATAATTGTATTTATGTACAGTAATTCAAACTTTAAAATGTGAGACTTTTGTTTAGGGACATATAGTACACAGAAATGTTAGCACGGTTCTTCTATCCATGTTCTCACTTCTCTGCTAAATACCCCACGATTTAAAAATAATCTGACAAATATCTGCAGCAATTTGCGCGATCTTTAAGTCTTTTCTAATACGATGTCGATTACGCATATAAAAGGAATAAGTACCTCGGTATCTGTATCCATATAAAATCCAAACATGTCACGCCAAGTCCAACTTCTTCTGTGTTTCTGCCAGCTTATCCTGTAGTCTTTTCTTTCTCCAATCTAGGAACTTTCTTCTAATTCTGTTCGCTTGCCAGCCAGCAAGGAATCCTGATGCAAACGAAATGAGTATTGCAACTTGTAGAGTTCTTTCTGACACATCAGCCATGTTCACCTTTAGCTACGTGCAATCAGTTTCTATAAATGCTACACTCTACCAGGGCCTGAGAATGCGTAAAACTACAGCCACGTGACTTTATGGCTGTCGTACAACCCACTGTTACAGGAAGCGTCATGGTTCATACTTCACAAGCTCTAAAAGCGATTAAATTTTTCCATTTCATAAATGCCTTACATCCATAAACTGCTCGTAGACTGAGTATACAAATGTGAAATTTACAGGTATGTATGCCTGTATGTTATATGTGTGCGTATTTCTCAAAATAGAGCAAAATGAGATATGCGAAGAGAAGCATTTCAATATACCTGTACTCATAATTGTGCTAATTGCAAATAAAGAATCAACTTCAAAAGTTAACTAAAATGTTCATATTATCAGTTATAAATGTGTATGAGCTGATATCTTAGACTAATTACACTGAAATATCACAATAATAATAATAACATTTGGTTTTGTTCATCAATTCATCAGTACTGGTGTGCCAGTAACATCTCATAGTTCAAACTTCAGTGTCATGGTTAGCTCCAAAGGCTTATGACTCTGCAACCCATCCATCATATTTCCATTGCAGGTTCTGCACAGTTTTGATTCAGGTCATTATGGATGGGAAAGTATATAGGGCTACTCTAAAGTCACCCACACCTAAAATCCAGCATGCACAAGGGGCGTTCCTGCAGATTGTATTTATCTGCATCAGAGGCACATCAACATGGTCAGAGCTGATGATGATATAGCCGTCGACTTGTGTGGCTGCAGTAAAAGTTGCTGACCTGTGGCGATGAAGCCCCTGGGCCTCAGTCTGTGTAACCCCATACGTTAAACTGCACCTGATCTGTCTGTTTAATTTCTTAACATTGCGGAGTGTAATTTTCATATTCTACTCCCCAGTATCAACAGTGTTATAAGGATCCAAGGCATAATCATTTTACCAAAATATTTTTTTTCCTTTACTATAAATTTGACCTGAACTATTTTATACCATATCTTCGGTCACTGTCCAAAGAAGAGCAGTAACCTGTTTATTGTGCAATCATAGTGCATTCCCCTAAACAAAACTCTGAAGTAGTATTGTTTAAGGGAAAGAGAAAACAACTGTACAAAAAACTACATCTACCAGATGAATCCTTTCCATCTCAGCTTAGAATGTGCATGGATGCTGTAACAGAGGTTGCTAGACCCAAGATCACCTCAGGGCTAACAGAATCTTATAAACACAAAATCATTTTGCTCTATATTGTTCGTCTTGTACATACCACAATGTGGTACTGATCAGGATTTATAACTGTACGGAGCTGAGATGCTGTTGTACCCACAACTTGTACTTATAACCAGACTTTTCCACTGAGAATGTAACAAAAATTAGTGGGTCAAATATATTTCTACTGCTCGAAAGTCTGGTATTAAATACAGTGCTCAATACACTACTGAGATTTTTTTTCCTTTTTTTTAGCTCACAAAAATAACACTCCATTGAGGCCACCTCATCTAATTACTGTAGTGGACGCACAAGACAAATATGCTGGGGGAAGCTGCCTTAAGTCACACCACTTTCCTATCACACAGGATACACTGAACCATGGTGCTAAAATGTTTGTGCTTATTAAAGTGGGCTCACAGTGATCTAGAATCAAGAAGCATAGGACATCTCCATGGCATTCTTTACTTTATATTATTTTATGTTGCATTGCATAGATGACTTTAGAAAAAAAAGAATTTTAATACAGAAATATTAATCATTTGTAATGTTACCTTTTAACAAGGAATACTAAAAATGTAGTGCAAACAAAATGCGATATATTCATTTATTCGTATGTAATGTCTAGAATCTACTGCATTAATAGTATAATTGCATTAATTAATGCAGTGTCATTTGAGGGTGGGGGTGTGTTTGAATCGGCGGGCTGGTTGGGATTGGAAAGCAAGGCAAGAGATACCTTTTGTAGGGATTAATTTGATAATGCTGATAAGTTAAACCACTGTATTTTCTTCTTGTTAGTTCAGCTTTTTAAAGGTGTTTAATCACACAACCGCTTATTTGTATTGCTGGGCTGAATCGTAAAGAAATAGAAGACGATAGTAAATGAGACCTTAATTACAGGATCATGAAAAAGTTTCACCACCGGAAGATTCTACCTGAAATTAAAATTTCCCTTTTTAAAGTTTCGTCCAGGGCGTGGCATGGTGGTGCAGTGGTTAGCACTGTTGCCTCACACCTCTGGGACCCGTGTTCAAGTCTCTGCCTGAGTCACATGTGTGTGGAGTTTGCATGTTCTCCCCATGTCGTCGTGGGGTTTCCTCTGGGTACTCCGGTTTCCCCCCACAGTCCAAAGACATGCTGAGGCTAATTGGGGTTCCTAAATTGGCCATAGGTGTGCCTGTCTGACTCGTGCCTGTTGCTTCCGGGATAGGCTCCGGGCGACCCAGTAGGATAAGCGGGTTGGAAAATGGATGGATGGGTGGAAGTTTCATACAGACCTATAACATAAACTCAGAGAATGATGCTTGGAAATGTTTTGCTGAATTTGGACTGATAATTGTAAGTGGTCTGTTGTACACAAAGCAGGATTTGGATGTGAAAGTTAGAACCATTATAGTAGGCCTAAATAAATTCTCCACATTTCACACTGTTAATGTCGCACGCGCTGTCAGCAAAATGTTAGTTAAAGTATCACATAAGGTCTGTCAGTGGATGAGGTTTGGGAAGTGTGACTGAATTATTATGCTAATACACTAGTTGTCAATTTAGGTTTTGAAAATGCAATGGTCATGGAAACAGATAAGAGGGATTGTGATGTGGTCACTAAATCCAGAAGGGCCTACTGATACAGACAGAAATAAAAAAAAAACGTTTAACCATTGATCATGACATGATCCTCAGCTTTTCATTTTGATGAACTTGAAGTCCAATTAAATATGTCAGCCTTGATTCTAAAATTGCAGCCAAACATTTGGAAGGCAGGAGAGATAGTGTAGCCTTTCTATACAATTTAAAAGTAGAAACACAAATACTCTAATTTTACCATAAAATAATATAACATGTTGTGCATTAAAATAATTGTATTATTTTATTAAATGACCATTAAATTAAATAAATCCTTTACACAGCAATTCAGAATTGTTTAGTGCAAAAATTAAATTAATTCAAGTTGCTACGCAACGAACATCCATAGTCGCGCAGGATCGCGGTGCATCGTGGGAATATCCGAGTGATGCTGATTCAGGAGGAGAGGAGGAGACCGAAGAGGATGGAAAATGGTGCAGCAGGAAACGAGATAAAAACTGCAATGACCCTGCAATGAAATAATGCGCTTCTCCAAAGCATCTAAACCCGAAATCTTTATCCGGCGACCAAAGAACAGGTCAGGATTATAACAGTCATCTTCCTAATACTGTCACCTCGGCGATGGTATGCACTCAGTTAGCCATTTGCTAAAGAGCATTTAGCCATTCGCTTGTGTATTGGCACCTTGTCAGTGTTACTGCTGTATAGTAGCTAGCTAACATTAGTAGCAAACGCCCATCGGAGACACTGTGCCTTGTGTGTGTGTTTTGGGTACGGCAGATCCTATGTACGTTATGATATATTTCTTTCGCGGGTTGAGAATCAATAACTGATTATATATTTAACTTAATAAATGTTACACTGTTACTATAATTATAATGAATAATTGACAGCTATGCATCATGATGAAGGCTTTATAAGACACCCTTTGTCGACCCATGTTGGGAATTGTAGTCTTTAGAGCTTAGAAATTTAGAGTCACGTGCATGTTCCGAACGCCATTTCCCAAAGTGCCATATTCGCGTATCCTAAGAATTTTTTTGTACTGATTGTCTGAGAATTGTCCCAATGGCTGACCATATAAGCCATTTTGAAGGTTGGTTGAGATGTCCGAGCTGCTCATTGGTTTATATTTGTAAAGGGCGGGTCCAGCTCATTAGATGGATGCAGTTGCTTTGGAAACCAATGCCCTCGTGCGCCGCCTGTCGCGAGAAAGATGTAGAGTACTGGGCGCGTGAAAATCCGGAGGCTGAACTGCAGTGCGGACAAAAAATGTAACCGAGGAAAGGGAAAGCAGGATTGAGCCGGAATCATCTGGTGTGAAATATTAATTAAACAGTTTTAATTTGGATTTATTTGCCTATTATCAATTTGTCGTCCCTAAGTTAAACGAAAACTGAACGAACGGTCATAGTTACCAGGCAAAAATTATGTGAAATTTGTTAATGCACCAGCTTCCACCTCGACTTTTCTGTCGTCGTGAACCTTGCGCTATAATTTATTTAAAAGTATAATTGACCCTGAATATGCGTGGTTCGGTTGTAGAAACGAATTCGAATTTGGATATTCTAGTCATTTTTCTTAATTAAATTACAGCCGGCGCAGGTTTGCCGAACACCGAAATTTTCTTCCAGGGTTTGCAGGATAAATAAAGACGAGGAGATGCTGTGCCGGCCTCCATAAATCCCGCATAAATCCATCAGAAACCTGTGTGAATAAAGCCAGGTGTCCGGAGAACTGCGGCGCTGATGCTCCGGGGTGGTAAAGGAGCGGATCCCCGCTCGCCTGAATAGGGCGACATCACTGTTTACTGGCTTTCGTTGGTCCTTCACCGTGGAAGGAAGATAAAAAATAAAACAGTCTGCAGTGTTTGGAAACGCGAAGTCCCAGATGAAGGTTACGAAAAGAAGACGGAAAGGAACGGCCGTCTACCTTAGTCTGTGTGCCAGGTAAACGAGCAGCGCCCATGTGGCGATGCGCGCTACTCGGTGCTTATGTAACATCTCTGTGCTTATTTATTACATTAACTTAGTTTAACTGGCCCGTGGCATCATTCATGCTATCTGAAATATTTATCTGTTGGCCTTTCACAAAATAAATCTGAAACAGCGACTGTTCGTATATATTTGTACTAACAGGCTTGCGGCTAATGTGTTCGGTGGCGGGGAACTAAGCACTGGGACACTTTAATACGAAACACTGTGAACGATAATTTGCGATAACTCGTCATGATGATGATAATGTTATAATGGAGCAATATGGTTGCAGATTCCCCTGGATCTGATAACGATTCTGTTCAAAATGTATTTAAGGAACTATATTCATTGCCTTTTCTAACACACCAGCAACTTTGCATTCTTGTAATTTCACTAAATATCTGACCCTTTAGAAAAAGATGACATGTGTTATTATTATTATTATTATTATTATTATTGTTGTTGTTGTTTTGTTGTTGTTGTTACTACCCCGAATTTAAGCTTCTAAATGAAATGTTAAGACTCAGATATTAAACTGAATTTCTTTTGCTTAGGAAATCACAAAATTCAGAATGCTTATTGTGAGTGTATTATGAGGAGAGTCCATCACTGACTAATACACTTAGCAATCAGTATCTGTATGCACACGGGCAGGAGAAGCCTTCTGCTTCTGTGCATATGAGCTTGGTGACTGAGCAAGGGGTGTGTTTAAATGCTGAATGCTGTCTTGTCTTTCACCTTAAAAAAAAATCAATGATGCCTCACTCCATTCCCGTGAATTATTCTTGTGTCCTTAAGCAATTAAAAGTGTTATGCAGGACTTAGCAGTATAATATAGAAATCCATACTTGCATGCCAATATAGAAAAAAATGTTGGAAATTGAGGCCAACATTAATGCTACAATTGAAATTTGCTAAAGGGACCAGGAATAAACTTGGATAAGTCCATAAGAGATTTTCTAAGATCTCCACCTTTAGGACCTCATGGGCTTTGAATGGACAGTCTAGAAGAAGCTTCGCTGTATCTTCGCTTAAACCCAATGAGTCTGAATACTGATTACAAATAGTTGACTAAATATTTAACACCTAGCTTGATTAATGTTTATCATTTTTGCTACTCTTACAATCGACCTAAGATTAAGATAATATCTATGTGGTGGTGTAGTTTGATCAATTACCAAAGGGCTGACATTTTACAAATTGGAGTATCTGTGGTTTAGAAAATATCCTTCTTAATACCAAATCATTTCAGAAAAAAGTTTTTGCCCTCAAGCTGTGGTAATATTACTTGACACAATATTAGTTAAGTAATGCTTTGTGGTAATTGAATGAAACAGTTCATAGAGATGAACTGTCCAGTTTGATTCTATTCAGCAGTTACAATGAAATTTCTTCTATTTCTTGACTTGTAGGCTGACAGAGGAGGGTTTTGGAATCGACTAAACTGGGAAACCAGTGCCTAGGATTATAAGAACCGACTAATAATAATTTTTAATATGGTGAGAGGTTTACATGTTCTTAGAGCTTCTGGAAATGCGGCTGCTGTTTTGCACACAAATCCACTCAAAATGGCTTCTGTGGCATCCTTCCTAGGATTCTGGGAAATGTATTTTTTTGCCTAATCAATAAGGAAATCGGAATGCAGCTACTCTTTGCTTTTTGCGCAACCAAGCCTCCCCCTCTAATTTTGTGATTGTTTCAAAAGAATTTCCCATGAGATTGTACTTTATCTGACATTACTCATGTGAGTCTGTCCTGGGAAGATTATCCACCTTCCTCTCCTCGCACGTTTACGTAAAAGATCTTTTTGAGAAGTGACCCCTTTAACTAGCAGGCTTAACAACCTAAGAGTCACTGCTCTCATTTCATTGGCTGAAACCATCTGCTTTACTGAGAGGGTATGACATCACAGCATGCCGCTAGAGGCGCATATGATTATAGAAACTTGCCAGGTTTAGATAATGTCTTGCAGATGAAAAAACTGGTCATTACAGTTATTATGGATGTTTTCCAATATTTTGAAGTGCCACTACTTCATTAAATGATGCCAGATGGTTATGAATCTTGCTGCGTTTGGTGATTGTGCAAACAGAATATTTCTAAAACCATGAGTTGTCTTTTGTGTTTTGCTAAAGAGTGAGCATTTGTAGTTGGAAAAAAAAACTTACTTGTATAGTTATTTATTATTTTGTTACAGCTGAGGGATTTACTAAAATTAGGGAGAGGGAGGTCATCTTGTAAAATGCTTTTGAAATGCTCTCCATCTGAGTGATGGCAAAAAGTACTCAATTGATGACCATATATGTATGATTTGCTGGTGCGTCCAGCCTCTTGCACTCTGAGCTTGTCGCTCCTGGAATTACATCCCTGACCAGGCTCTTCTGATTTCAGCTGCCGGCTTTAATGCATGTATCACATCACGACTGCTTTCTGCCATAGCCGAGTGCCTTTTTTTGTGGGGTGGGGGGTGGTTTGGAATAAACCCATCATACCGGTTTTCAGCAGAATTCTTTTTAAAGATGTTCAGGTAAGAAAGTGGTCGTGAACCTTCCCTGGGTTTAGGTGATTAAAACCAGAAACCTGCCTTAAAAATATGCACATCACACACCTGTGTGGCGTCCAGTATTTTCTGAGGATGCAGAGCCGTGCTGAAAGACTAGCAGGAAATGCAGTATGAGGAAATGCAGTGTGAGGAAATGCAGTGCACTGCTGGAAAGGCTCCTGCTAACTCACACTCTCTCTCTCTCTCTCTCTCTCTCTCTCTCTCTCTCTCTCTATCTCTCTTGCTTTCGCTCTCAGTTTGTCTCTCCAGTGCATTTTTGATGCAGATTTTATAACAAGCGTGCATACTGAGCTGAACAGCGTTGCTGGCTATGGAAACTGGCATGGTTTAGGCTCCTGATAAGGACCCTTTCCCCCTCTACCAGTCTGAACCCAGCTGTGCATGGTTAACCTGGGTGCTGCATGCAAATGGTCTGCTCTCTGTCCTAACCTCACTTCCTTCCAATCCCTGTTTTTTAGCTTGAAAAGTGTACGTATAAATATCGGCTTTAAAGTCAATAATGCCCGAAAGGTCAGATTCGCTGCTTCATTACTCAGTGAATAATGGAAACAGACCTTGCACTCTGAAAACACTCTAGCGGATGTGTTCATTTTCTTCAGTGATGCACAAGTAATGTATAAAATATGAGAGAACAATGCTTTACAGTGTAATTTGACCAGTGATCTGTAGTGAGTAGTATCCCTCTGCAGGTTTTCACAGTGCCGTACGGTAAGTGTAGTTAATCAGGAGTGAACTGTGCACCTAAACAAGAGATCAATGTGAACGCAAGTGTAAAATCTTGTGTAAAATCACAGCTGTGTCGTGTTTCTTTGCTTCCAGGTTTATTTATTTAGCTGCTGTGCAGCTTTAAGTGCTCAGACTGACATACATGTTATTCCCGGGAATAAAAATCTGTGAGAAACATGATGAAGTAATTTTGCAAGACGGAGAGGGAGGCCCTGTGGGCGCGGGTGCACCGTGCGCCTTCCAGCAGTGCCCCGTTGCTGAGCTGTGTCCTTCGCCCCACAGATAAATGGCTCATTTAAGCTGGGAGCTAGCCGAGTCCTCGCCAGCTGGCAGATGCAGTGCCTAGCATCAGCTATCCAGGACGAGACAAACATGAACGGGGCCGGGGAGCAGGCTGACATCCTGCCTCCCAACTGCATGGTCAAGGACCGATGGAAAGTGGTGAGTGATGGACAACCCCTCCCCCATCCTATAACTGGGCTTCACAGCTGCTACAGAAGACCTGGCTGAAAATGAGCTGGTCCCTTCAGCTGAATCTACATTTCTGAATCTTTAAACTCAGCTGCAGTTTAAACTCTCTATCTCAATTTTCCTCGTCAAAGTTAGCGCAGATTCAGTAGCAGTGAGGGTGGGCTCGGGAGTTGGTTAGGAAACGTTTTACTGCCTGTAGCCTCCTTGTGCTGGAAAATATCTTGGTGAGGATTATAAGCAGATTGAGTTTCAGAAAAACAGCTTTGAATGGAAGGAGTTTTGAGCTATCTTGGTTTAGATGATTCTTCACCTTGACATGAGTGTTGTGTGCTGCCAACAGTCTTCTAAATGGGTCAGTTTCATGTGCAATTCTTCAAATAATAAAAAATACTTAGAGAAGATGTTTGGACCAAGTCCTGACATGTCACAACCATGAAAATGGTCCTCCTGAACATATCTGCTGCAAACGTACCAGTAAATGTCCTTGACATTGTGGCAGGCCTGAAAGGAGGAGCACTGGGATCTTTCTCTCACTCACACACAGTCCTCCGCAGTAGGTTAGTACAGCACAACCTTGAAGTGTCCTTTCATGTTCTTTGATGGGTCCTACTGAATGTTTAGGCTGCTGGTCTTATGAAGTGTTGGGGAATGTTTGGTAGCACTGGCTTGGGGATATACACCAGCGGTAGCACTTGTCTCATGATCAGCCATGGTCGAGCAGTCAAATTCACTGTGTGAGTAAGGGTTTTGTGGGCATCTCCTGAAATGGGTGTAACTGACTAATTTGTTGGCCTTTCACAAAATGTTATTCATCGGTGTATGACTGTCCGTAAGTGTTGTTGTCTACCTCCTCAAAGCGGTAGCGCATCTGTGAAATGTTTCCAATCGATCCATTCATCTCCTGTAACTGCTTAATCTGGTGCTGGGTCATGGTGAACTTGGAGCTGGGAAGCACAGATAATTGATTCCCGGCACCCAAAATTACACCTAAATATGTTTTTTTGTTT
>JAODLC010000065.1:4196126-4209714 GCA_026781145.1 Hippopotamyrus pictus | reverse complement strand
GGGTCCGGAGCCTATCCCGGAAGCAACGGGCACGAGGCAGGGAACAACCCTGGATGGGGGGCCAGCCCATCGCAGCTGTGCAATACAGTGATTTTATATATAATAATAATAAGAAATATTACTATGTCATATATAATAATGATATATAATACCTCCAAATCAGTGGAATCAGAAAACAAATGTCAGCAAGCTTTTACGTCAAAACACATGTTTAGGAATGTTTTTTAAAAAGTCTTTAAAATTATTATTCAAAAATTGTTTACATTTATCTTGATAGTATAACTGGCATTTTCATTATATGAATCTATATTTAGCTTGATAGTGATATGTTTTATGGATTATAACCTTATGTTTATCTGGATAAGAAATATTGACATTTTATTAGATTAATCACGTATATTTTGTGTTTTATTGATTATTATTTAAAGAGAGTGAACTTTTTCTAAATACCAGGCTTCTTATGTCCTCTTAATTCCTATTGTCCAAATGGAAGATGTTTGGCTTTCTCATTTATTTATAGTGACACTTTTTACACGTGCCATTTAAAAATGTTTCAAGTTTCAGCTATATTAAAGCATTTGTTCATCCAAAATAACCCTTGTTTTCATACCTTTAAGGGGCATCGTAATTGATAATGATAATAATAATATTAATAATTATAACAACAACCATAATAATAATAATTATTATTATTATTATTCCATGTCAGCACTAATGCAATGCATTATTCTTATTATTATTGTTGTTGTTATTATTATAATTTTGAAATTCCGTATACTATGATACCATGAAGTTGTGATATTTCCTGTTATTATATCATGAAAATCTCATACAATTGCAATATTTACACCATATTTTTTGTGTTCCAAATAAGCAGTTGTAAGCAGTTGACTCTAAAAATAATATGTATACATAGATAAAAAAGCAAAGAATAATAATTTAAATAGGTCAAATATTTAAAGCAAATATAGCAAATATATCTTTTTTAAAAAAAGATGATCTCTTAGGGGTACCCCACGCAAAAGCAAGCTGTTCTCATTTTAAATAGTTTGTATGTAACGTTTTTAACATTTTGAGTTTTAGATTTTTGCCTTATTTTTGAACAGGAAGGACAGCGTGCAGTTTTTATATCGCAAACATAAGGGTGATATTTGCAATGTTTGGTCGCAGTACAGTGAATGTATGTCAGTTTATTGATGGCATGACTTATTGGATGCAGATCTACACGTTATGGCGCATGACTGAGGTGTGAAGCAAGCTGAATGATTTTTTTTGCGTGATGTTGTCTGGTCTAAGGAATGAATCATGTAGAATGTTTCTAATGCAGGGTTTTTGTTTCCATGGTAATAAGTAATTAGTTCAGGTTTGTTTGACTGATGCACTTATATCAAAAGCAATTGTTGAACTTCTTCAATCATTATGAAGACATTTTGGTCTTCAGATCCGTTTTAAGTAACTCTGAGGAAGAATCGAATCTCTGTAAGCTGTTATGGGTGGTATTTCTGTGCATTGTCAGTTTATTTTTAAGTTTGACCCGATGGGGAAGTAGGTTTAAACCAGGCTTTTTTGGCCAAGCATCACAAGTCCCACTCACGTTTCCAAACACCAGTATTACTGTATAATGTAAAAATATTCATCTTTCTGTATGCATCAAACTTCATTTAATTGCAGTACAAAATGATTTGTGACGTCCTTCAAATTGCATGTGTTAGTGAAATTAGTCATCTATGAAGAGGAACAGGCAGGTGAGCAGACCTCAGTGAAGAGCACATCTCTCTGATTGGTCCAGCTCAGCCATAGGCCGGTCAGTGTCTGACAGGTTCCATATTCTGCACGGTAATGGCAGGTTCCCATTTTCTTTTCTGCCACAGGGAAGAAACCTCGCCGACTTGAGAAGAAGCCAGCCACGGGGAACCTTCACCATAAGCACAACACTGCGTCTCGGAAAGCAGATCCTGGAATCGATAGAAGCCATTCACTCCGTTGGGTTCCTGCACAGGGACATCAAACCTGTACGTTCTCCTGTTGGAGTCGCACACTGCCACACCTTTTATTTCAAACAGGAGGATTTTCTGCTAACTTAGCTGGCAAACTTTCTCAGTGATCAGGACTACCCATATAGCACTAGTACAGAATAATCGTGAAAGTGAATCTGAAATGCTTGCCATGTTTTTGCAGTAAATTTTAGCTCCGTGTCAGGCTCAATTCAAAAACCTTATAATGAAAATGTCTGTTGCAATCATATTCCATTTGTGAGTTAAAACACTGAGTCTTGGGGCATGTGAGAATCTTCTGAAGCAGGTAGTTTTTGTGTTTTATTCAAATTTTGATATGGAACAGGATAGCTAAAAATAAGCTTAAGGCTGGCTGCTCTCCAGTTTGCTTATCTTCTGCAGTACTTTGAATTTTATGTTTATTTTAATGAGGTATTCTAATACCTAATGCTTTAATATACATAAAATGAAACATACTGTAAATCCAACATGCATGTTAGTATGTGTGCACGTGAACCCAGGTGCTTTGTGTTTGTAAGTATCTGCAAATCACACAGATTGCTCAGTGACTGTGCTGTTGACTTGGTTTTGAAGGTTGAACCACATTGGCCGGCATCTTTGGGTCCGAGGTCCTGGAGTTTTCATTTCTTTGCTGCTTGTTATTTTATTTTATTTTATTTTATTTTATTTTATTTTATGTGGTATTGCTCACTTAGCTGCCATCTTGGTGATTCACTCAGCTTGCATTCTCTTCCAGTCGAATTTCGCGATGGGAAGGCTCCCTTCCACACACAGGAAATGCTACATGCTGGACTTCGGCCTGGCGCGGCAGTACACAAACACGAACGGAGACGTCCGGCCTGTGAGTGGGCACCCCGTTTCTTGCATTTTTAGAACTGTGAAATGTGTGTTTATATAGAAATGTTTGGTTTTCATGCTAAAATAGAGAGGCATGTGTTACTGAGCAATACAAGATATTTGCAAGAAAAGGTCCCGAAGTTTAAAGGTCTGTTTTATACAAGGCTCTGACTTGTCATTCAGTGTGGGAATCCTGCTGTTGGAGTCAAGGTCATTGTTAAGAACAGATGCAAATGACATGCCTTTTTTTCTGTGCTGTTTATAAAATACTTTCACTGGGTTAATTAGCAGCTTTTCCACTTTCGCAAAATTATACAGAACAGGTACTCCCGAAATCCCGGTTTTGTGAAATGAGAAGGATGTCATTTGAAATTATTGTTCTTTTAAGAATAAAATTATTTATGCCTAATAAACTAAGAGGCCCATTTTATTTAATGAGAGGGACAAAAATGATCACAGTAGGTCATTGAGACAATAAAACATTTTTAATTGCATTTGATTTTTTTTTTAAATATGATGCCGAAACAGGTTCCTCCCCTCCCGGAGCTGCTGCTCATGCCCCCCCCCCCACCTCCGCCTGCTGCCGTTACCATTTTTCACCTGCCGGTGCCTCCTATTCGCAGCCGGCCTGCTGAGCGCCGCAGTAGAGGCAGCCTCTATTTGCCCCTGCGTGTGCCTTTGAAGGCTAGGCAGGTGTGGGTTTCAGACTCGTTTTTTTTTTTATACCCCCCCAGCTGATTCAGCACCAGCTCCTTGTGGATTGTGCACTGAAAGCCTCTCTTGGCTGGCCGATTGTGGGCGGGGCGTGCCACCCCAATGACCTTGAGTGGCTCGCAGCCATGGGGACTATGCTGGGTGCCTGGAAGCCAGCAGCTAAATCTTTCAACGGGGTATTGTAGCAAGGACGGGGGGGGAGCACCCCAGGCTCGTCGTCATTTTTGTTACTTCTTATTTTTGTCCCAATTTGTTACTTATAGTTGAATATTTCATATTCATATTCAAACCTGATTAAATTCCAGTTATGCTATAATGAGTTTATATGAACTAGCAGTCTTTATGCACTCACTTAAACATGCTAAGGACAGTTATGGAAGATTTTCGCGCAGCACTAATGCAATTAGTGTTGGCCCAGACCTTACAAATAGCAAGTCGACCTGTTTTAACTTGCAGATAACTCATTTGCATGTCAATCTGTCGCCGTGGTAATGTGATCCAAAGGTCAGAGTGCAGGTGCTGGTGATGAATTTCTCTGGGCTTTCTGGTCAACTGCTGCCGCTTTGTATTATAAACACCCGCGCCAATGCGATATGTGACCTTCCTGGAGCTTCTTCGTTCTGTTTACTTTATGGGCGGTTCATTTAGCACCCCAATCAGAAGTGTCACTTAACATCTGTGTGTCTGCCCAGCGTAATTGAGTCCAAATTAGCTTCAGGCTGCTGCATTTGGTGCTCGGGTGAATTTGATTGGATGCACTGTCTCCTGGGTTAACAGTTTATTTTGCACTTCAATTAAGTGTCACTGTCATGAGCTTGAAGTTGGAACGTGATGAGAAAATTAAAGGGGACTTTCCCTTCAACAGTTTACTAGCCCAAATTACACTTTATGGAAGCTAAAATAATAAAATAAAATCAGTGCTGGGGGGGGTCAGATCTTATGAAATAGTACATTTATCATACAAAATACAAACCTAAACATGAGAACAAGATTTTAACCAGTACAATGCGCCAGCTTTCTTAAAAAAGTGGGGACAATTAGTGTACATATGTGTAAACAACTTTATTAAATAAAATTAAATTTCCCTCTGGGATCAATAAAGTTAATCTTAATATTAACCTTAATAAGCTTATAAATAGGACATACAGTATGATGTGAATGCTGACTGCCTTTTTGCCTTTGACTTCTCACCCTCCTAGTTTGCCCAGTGGCAACAGCCAAGCAATTCGTTTGAGAGAAACACAGAGAAACAGCCCAGTACTCTTAGGAAACACAATAGGTGCCCTGGGACCCTGATGCTGGTTTTCCAGTACCATGAAATAGCTGTTTTTTCATACAGCAGGGCAAAAGGCAAGTCTTCGTTTTTGAATAGTAAAGCATTCGAGGGTTTTATTTGTCACATGCAAGGTATAACTAAATGGGGAAAACATCGACTGAAATTTGATTTTATGTATTCCCATGGCAGTATTCGGGCTCGCCCACCGTCTGTGCGGATGCAATCTGAAACGCTGGTCAATTATTTATGACTCCTTGTTGAATATTCTTGAGACGAGCATCCCCACCATGTGATGAGGGTCAATTGTGATAGGTGGAGGCAGCATGGGGATGCACTCTCATTGGCTCACAGGGAATCAGTCCATTTTCAGAGAAGGTTTCTCTCTTGAGCCTCGAGGGTGTGGCTTCCAGGAGTCTTGCACAGTGTCATTGCGTTAAGAGCTTTGGAGCTGTCTCCCCTGTACCCCAGAGCATTAACACATCCCTCCTGTCACTGAAAACAATCTCAAGCTGGATTTATGTAAGGAAAAAGAGGGTTTTAATCGCTCATAATAAATGTATGGTTAATGTACAGAGGTGGTGTCAGTGAATGATTTGTTTGTTTGAGTTCATGCCTGTTGGTGCGGTTTTAATTTCCTCAGTTTTTCTTGTGTCACTGTTGCATTTTGTCTGTTTCTTTTGACTCGTGTTTTTTTATGTTTTGCAGTTGTTGTTTTTTTTTTTTCTTTTTTAATTTTGCAGCGCATGCTTGACCTGTTTCTCCCATCAGCCGCTCGCTCCGGCCGCGGTTACGGTGTGACGGAGCGGCACCGTGAGTGCCATAACCGACCGCTGACCCCCCACCCCCCCACCCCTATCCCTCGCTCATACCCTCCGGTCTTTCTTCTAGGCCAGAGCAGGGCTTTCCCCCCCTTGCTCAAATTCAAAACCTTCAAGTCAAAACCTTCTCTCACCCTCAGTTTACAAAAATATTTATAGAAAAACTCTTCTGCCATTCTTTCTTCCCCTCTTCCCCTCCTTCATTCACCACGTAAATGATGCAGTGACGCATTGCTGCACTCTCTTGTCAGTTGCCTCTGGGGGACTGTGTTGTGAAAGGTTCTATATAAAAATAAACTGAAGTGAATCAAAAAAATTAGTTAGTTTTGTATTCGGCATGTATGTTAGATGCTTAGCTGACAATTTGAGGTTTTTCAAAGTCATTTACACAGTGGGATTTACTTAAGCTATTATATTTAATTGCTGCACTCAAGGGTACAACAGCTTGCCCTCTTGGGACCCTTGCTGCCAGCTTCTGGGTTCCTGAACCACTTCCCTGTCACATGGCCCTGGTTTACTTACATATTATGCCAAAATACAGTTAACACAGTAGCTATAATTTGTATGATATTTCAGCAAGCAGTGGCCCTGCCCTCTCAGAACCCCTCCCTGCTTACACTGTGGAGTTAGCTGTGTCCTGGAAGGCATGTGGGGTTGAAACGGTGCATACAGAGGCGATACGGAACACCACTGCTCCCCCCCTCCAGCTCAGAAAGTCTAAAACACCTCCATTAAATTCCCTGCTTGCCCCGCCTTTCTCTTAATCCTTTTGTTACTTTTCATGTAAATTATGTTTAATTTCCCATTAATTGCATCATTCATTATTTCTTGCCGCATTTCTTAATGTGTGGGAGATAAAATCCAAGAAAGCAGTGATGCTCAAGTAAAATCTCACCACGACGGTTCATGCAGAAGGCCGAGTTATTGCATGTGTGCTCTGCGAGTCACATCAGACGCGTGAGAGAGGCTCGCATCAAGGTTCTGAAGGGTTAAGCTTTGAAATGAGGATGGCATACATGTGTTCTGATGGTGTTTCCTGCATCGTTCTCCTCCTCCCAGCCGAGATCTGTCGCAGGATTTCGGGGGACAGTCCGCTACGCCTCGGTCAACGCGCATAAAAACAAAGTAAGTGTTCAGATGGTTCTGAATATTGCTGTCATTCCTGGCTCACCACAATATTATGTTCCTCTTTATTCATGCTGAGTCCCTAGTCTTGTTAAGTTCTCTTGAGGAATATTAATGTGTCTTTTTCCTTTTTTTTTTAAACAGGAAATGGGTCGCCATGACGATTTATGGTCTTTATTTTACATGTTGGTAGAGTTTGCTGTTGGACAGCTGCCGTGGAGGAAAATAAAAGACAAGGTAGTACAGTCACTTTAGGTGTCTCTCACATGCCTGCCTCGGCTTCGAGTGTTGGCAGTGGCAGCTGCTTCACAGGCTCCTGTGTGTCCATTTCAAACAGGAGCAAGTGGGGCAGATCAAAGAGAGGTACGACCATCGGATGCTGCTAAAGCACATGCCTTCAGAGTTTCACACCTTCCTGGACCATGTGCTGAGCCTCGATTACTACACCAAGCCGGATTATCAGGTGTGCCACAGGGGTGACTCTCTGAATAATAATAATAATAATAATAATAATAATAATAATAATAATAATAATATGGTGAGCTTCTTCTCAATGGCTTTCAGATCAAATTGCCATTGTTAGAGGTATTTCTTTGCACTATTTCTTTGAACAGAACCATGTTTAATAACATGCTGTTTGACAGAGTGAAGGGATTTTAGCCACGCTAAATCCACGGGTTAGGTTTGGCATGTGTATCTAGCCGTCTCATGACCCCTACCCCGTTTCTGTGTTTCTCAGCTTTTGATGTCGGTTTTCGAGAACAGCATGAAGGAGCGCATCATCACAGAGAACGAGCCCTTTGACTGGGAGAGGGCGGAGACTGACTCAGTGATGTCAACCAGCACGTCCACGCCTCCCCAACACAACACGCGGCAGACGGCCGCCATGGTGGGGTGAGGCTGACCTCCGGCCTTGTCCCGCTGCAGAGGTCTGCAGTGCAGATGTATGGCAGCTTGTGAGCATGTCTCCATGATGAGGCCTCTGTGCAGACGCTGCTCCGTGCAGCCGGCAACACGCAGCTGCAGCAAATACCCCCCCACCCCGGTCCCCCCCCGGGACTCCATTAGGCTCCATTCCTCGTTCGATGCGGGATCTCACTGATGATCAGACTGCGGCAGATTTACGGACGCTCAAACGCATTGGCAAAGACGGCGGCTCCACAGCGCGACATTAACCACCAAATGTGATCGTGCCTGACAGGTGTCACGAGTGACAGCTGCACATATGTGGGGGGTTAGGGTTGGAAAGTCTCCCTTTTTCAGCCTCCATGAGCAGTTTACTGCCAATAGTAGAAGCATTTTTGCATTTGATGCTTTTCTAAATGTTTCCTAAACCTCTTAAGTGGTCCATGTTCATTAAAATAATTCTACGTTACATATAAAATCACAACAAACAAAGTTCTCCAAAAACAAGCAGGAGGAAAATTGCCATTCCAGTGGTTTGCCAGTTATATACTGGTGCTCTGGTCCTATATGAACAGGCCAGTTTCACAGATGCACACGCACACACATAATTGATATAACGAAAATGCGAGGTGAATTAGGGTGACCCTGGACAGTCACATGACTCACCTCCTACTGCCGTGATCACCAATGCATCGACCACGGCTACTGGTAGCCCATAGGGAGTCAATAAGTAGCTCACATATCACTTCTTAGAAATCAGATTCATTTTATCATCCACCTCATGTTTAAGGTTTGCTGAGTATGTCTTCGCGTGTTTCAGATCCACATCTGGTCTCCTCGGTCTCCTTGCCTTGACTTTTTGATTTTGTTAATTAAGAGTAATTATAATATTGAATAGAATGGAGGCTGTTGTTACTAATTGACCTTAATTAGCCATTATTCATTTCTACACACGCTAAACTACTCTACTCCTGGCTTATTCTGTCTTCATAAATGTGCGTTTTCAATGCCTCACAAAGCATAGTGTATTTATATTATATTCATGGTGTATTTATATTTAGCTTCTTAACTACTATGCCACCTGCTGTTCAGTGGAGTGTAGTAACACACAGTGATGAGGGAGCTCCTTGTCCCAGGGTGGTGAATGTGACGCCCATGCCTGGAGACATGCAGAGGGAGAACACGGACGACGTGCTGCAGGACGAGCACCTGAGCGACCAGGAGAACGCGCCCCCCACGGCCCCCGGCCGGCACGCTGAAGGCGGCCTCATGCCCCCCGAAGGCGAGGGCTGGGAGGACACGGATTTCAACCGCAATAAACTCAGGATCAGCATCGGCAAGGTAGTCACCCGCCCCCCCTTCCCGGGGGCATTGTAATCCGAGCGCAGTCAGCGCTGTCAGAGACAATGGATGGCAGCAGGGAGCGTGGGCCTTTGAGGGCCTCTGCAGGCTTTCAGGTCCTACAGGATGGCTGTTCTGCAAAGGTGCAGGGAGAGGGGAGAAAAAACACGAAGAAGAATAAGGATTTATCCTGCCCTTATGTGTCATACACATGCGCTTTTCGAAAAAATGACCTTGGAGATGATTATAATGTTTATAATATTTTATGTTTTGCGTAAAATTTTGTCTGTATTGTTACATTTTGTGACCGCCCTTATCCACCCAGGCACAGGGCGGTGTGGAGGAAGAGCATGGACCCGGGGCGTACCCCACCGTCCCAGGACAGGGGGGCCTGCCAGAGACTCCCAGCATGCAGATGCGCTCTGCCCGCTACCAGCGTGCCCACAGCCCCGAATCGGAGCGACTGTCTGCCGCCGAGGGCAGGGCTGACGGCCACGACAAGCGGTGAGCAGCCTGTGACCTCTGACCCCTGCCGCTACGTATTAAAACTCCTTTATTGCTCAGAAAAACATACATTCTATAATATTTAACTGAATCCTTAGCGGATGCCAATGCGATTTAATCCCTAAATCATTACAATCAGATATTCTCACCTGGAAAAGGTGCCTGATCTTAAAGGGGCCATATTATGCTCATTTTCACTGTTCATAATTTACATGCTTAGATTTACATGCTTCAACATTCCAAAACAGTCTACAGACAGATCGATTGCAGGTAGGCAGCCAATAAGGAATGTGTCACGAGGTGACCTCACCATGTCACAGAATAAGAGCTGGAATTCCAGCAAGGCGTTTCAGGCAGATTAGAGAAGAGTGGCGTCTGTGGTGAGAGTTACTCTCTTTGGCATGTACTTTGTGTCTTAAGACTTTGCGGATCGTTTACACGTACATAAAGCTGTCTAACACGCTAAAGGAACGGGAAAGCATATTAGGGTCCCTTTAATGTGTCTGAGTTTTGCTTAGTGCCAGTAGGAGCCCCCGCCGTGGTGAGTAAAATGCCCCCGTGCACGCATGTTTCTGCCTGTGTGCACGCATGTTCTCCCCGGTAGGTCGCGTATGGACATGCTGGGCTCCCCTTCCCGGCACCTGTACTCCTCGCAGCCGGCACAGATGCTGTCTTTGGAAACGGTGCATGGGGACCGGCAGGCCAGCGGTCGCCTGGAGGTGTCGGCCTCCGTGGAGCACGAGGCGCTCAGCAACGCCTTCCGCTCCGTGCCGCTGGCCGAGGAGGAGGACTTTGACAGCAAGGAGTGGGTCATCATCGATAAGGAGGCCGAGCTGCGCGACTTCCACCCGGGCGCTGAACCCACCACCTCGGGCACTACCGACGAGGAGCCAGAGGAGCTGCGCCCCCTGGAGGATGGGGAGGAGCGGCGGAGGCGCGGTGCCGTTGGGGAGGTGGTGGTGCGGCCCAAGGAAGGCCGGGTCCGGGGCATGCTGCCGCTGGCTGAGGAGGACGCCCTCCGCAGAAGTCCCACCCGCCGCCCGTCCAGCTCAGAAGGGCCTGGCCCGAGTCCCGCCCAGTCGCCCTGCCACTCGCTGCCTTCCACACGGCCCAAGCGCAGGGAGTCGGACCCCACTGGACCACACAGACTGGTAAGATGCCTCGTTATTGGTTGGGGGGAGGTTGGGGAGGATTGCCTAAAAGGGTGCATACCCCACCCGGGAGCCCGATCGTGCTTTCATCGGTGTTCACCATCACCACTCCCCGACATGGCTGCCACGGATATAGGTAAACAAGATGTCACACTGACAGGTTTTAGCTGCATCATTGCCATGGTAACCGAAGGTGGCGTTTTAAGGTCACGTCCAGCCGGTGAAGAAATAGACACTTCTGTCCAATTGTACTCCCCTCCTCACAGAACCTTGCCGAAATGGGTTCAAATCACCACAGACCTCATGTTTTTGACATCCCTGATTTGCCCACATCCAGAAAGCCACATCCAGGCTTCAGAAGCTGTTTTCTGCAGCAATTTGTTTTTGTGTGTAAAAAACAAATTGTGCGGTTGACTTTGGGTTAAGATGGGTTTCAGTCTTGAGCAAACTGCCTGAGTCTCAATATTGGGGTCCTCGCATCCTGAGGTGACTTTGGGGGGTGTCTTCATGTTGACAGTTGTATGCTTCTGTGCCCTGCATCATAACTCTTCATTACTGCTCATCCTCGTGCAGCAACAAATGCAACATTCAGCTACAAAAGGGATTTTGTAGTATTTAATTTCTTCAAAGTCACCCTTTAATTGACCGGAATCACGTAGCGGACAGATAAGCTCATTGTGGATGTATGGTCTTGCTTGGGGGTCCGTACACCTCAGGGCAGGGAAGTGATGCAAGGTTGCTAAGTCATGTTCCCCACCCCTGGCCTGAATTTTCCTCTTTGAGTTGTTGGCACTGCTAAATTAAGAGCCATTGGTCTTGGCAGATGGTTGTGCTCTAAGCCGGGTTTCCTTGACCATCTGGTTGGGCCCCCAGTACCAGAAGGTTTCAAAGCTCAGCCCACACAGGTTTGCTGTTCCACAAGAGACTTGACAAAGTCATACCTGGGTGGTGGTTTTTACTCCACGGGACATGGAGTTCCTCTTCCTACCTCTTCAAAACTAACGGGAGAGAGCTGGAGCATCTCGCCGAAGCTGTTTGTCCTGGCATTTTTTCCCCACTTTGTGCTCCAGAAGCATCTTCATCCATGAGCAACATGGGCAGTTCATTCAATTTATTGTAATTTCAGAGTTTCTGCATTGCATTAATCCCGTTATCCCCCCCACCCCCTCCTGGTACAACCATATGTGACTTGTGATGGTTCTGGATTTCCGGACATTTCTCTGCAGTCGCTCATGTTCATGCCTGGCCAGAATGGATTACACAGGAAGGTAAATCCCTGAATCCCCCCCCTCCCCCCCACAGTTCAGGCACAAGTTTTATTTCTCCAAGGACTGTTCCTATTATTTGGAGTGCTTAACCACATCTTACAAATTGCAGTTTTCACATTGCGGATTGATTTTTCTCTCTTTGTAAAACGACACTTTCAAAGCATACTGAACTAGTTGGGCTAATCGTAAACTAAAGCCAAAGAGCAACCAATTGCGTTTGGACCGTTGACATACTGTGCTGAAGTGGATTACAGTTAGGGATGAAAAGGCTTATTCCTCTGCAGCAAATGACACCCTTCTGCTTTTGTCCATTTTCTCATATGAGATCCACATTAATGAAGGAAGAGCTTTGCTTTCCGAAGACCAGTGAGGTTTTACGTTGTTAGCCAGTCCTGGTCGGTGTACTGAGATCAGTGTTCTGTTAGACTGGTGTTCAGTGAGACCAGTGTTTGGTGTACTGAGACCAGTGTTAGGTAGACTGTGACCAGTGTTTAATGAGACCGGTGTTTGGTGAGACCGGTGTTCAGTGAGACCGTTGTTCGGTGTACTGAGACAGGTGTTCATTATACTGTGACTGGCATTCGGGGTGACCAGTGTTCAGAGTACTGAGACTAGTATACTTAGACCGATGTTCAGTGAGTTTGGTGTTTGGTATGCTGAAACCAATGTTCGGTAACACTAGTTTTCGGTGTACTGAGACTGGTGTTCAGTGAGACTGGTGTTCGGTATACTGTGACCAGTGTTCTGCGAGACCGGTGTTCGGTGAGACCGGTGTTCAATGTCTTGATAACGGTGTACCGAGACCGATGTTCGGTGACACTGGTGTTCAGTATACTGTGGCCAGTGTTCTGCAAGACCGGTGTTCAGTGAGACCGGTGTTCAGTGTCTTGATAATGGTGTACCAAGACCGATGTTCGCTGAGACCAGTTCTCGGTGTACCGAGACCGGTGTTCGGTGAGACTGGTTTTCAGTGTCTTGACAATGGTGTACCAAGACCGATGTTCAGTGAGACCAATGTTCAGTGTACTGAGACCGGTGTTCGTGAGACTGGTGTTCGGTATACTGTGGCCAGTGTTCTGCGAGACCGGTGTTCGGTGAGACCGGTGCTCAGTGTCTTGATAACGGTGTACCAAGACCGATGTTCAGTGAGACCAATGTTCGGTGTACTGAGACCGGTGAGACTGGTGTTCGGTGAGACTGGTGTTCAGTTTGCTGAGGGAGAAAGGTCAGGGGTGCTGATTGGTCTGGATCAATAAAGAAACTTATGGGGTTTGGGGCAGCAACACAAGGTGTCTTCTTTTGTGTTTTTTTTCTCTTCACCGTCGCTTCCTCACAATAACCTCACTGGCCATGATCGCTACTGTCTCTAAACTGACATCGCCATGCGTGAGGGCGGTCTTGTTGCATACGCCGGCAGTAAATCTATATTTAACTCTACTCCTCTTACCCTGAGACGCCTGCATGCAAGGCATGGTGCTTGGGTGTGGTCCCTACTCCCAACCACGCTGGAAGCAGCCAGAGACGGTCTCTGAGAGTATGCCGTTCCAGATCGATGGCCAGTGTGTGTCGCCTGGCAGTTTCCTGTTGTCGTCATCATAGACCGAACTGTAGTCACCATAACAACGAGAGCACA
>JAODLC010000065.1:4177875-4196026 GCA_026781145.1 Hippopotamyrus pictus | reverse complement strand
ATTTATTTAACCCCCCCCCCCCCCACCCATACTGTTAGACTTTCCATATATATATATATATATATATATATATATATAGCAGATGAGATATTTCCTGTAGTAGAATGTATAGCACTGGCTTTTAAGAAGGAGAAAGACTGTCAGTGGAGGAGCCTGAAGCATGCAGAGAGGGACAGATAATCATTAAATTAAATTATATTAGATTAAATTCAATTAAGGTAAATTAGTAAAAAAAGGAGAGAGCAGGAGTCAGCCTACCCCAGCCTGACACCTTTTCCTCCACTTTTATTGGTCTTTTTCAGTTGGAGGAGGACAGGCCACACTCCCAACACTCATTGCCGAGACCCAGCCAATTGCGAAGATTGGCCTCCTATGTCTTCTCCTCCTCAACTCTGGAAACGGAGCTGTACCCCCAGCCCGGCGGCACTTTGATCCAGCGCAGCCGCTCTGCCGAGAGCAGCCCGGCCCGCGGGCCGTCCCGGCGGCACATGCCTCTGGTGGCCGGGGGCACCAGGCCCCGCCACTCAGTCCTCAATGTGTCCAGGTTGCACATTCAGCAGATGCTAGCCAAGCTAATGAACAAGACATGAGCCAAGACAAGTCCCCCCTCCCCCCCCCCAGCCACTAATCCTGTAATCTCCTGATTTAAAAAAAAAAAGTTTGTTTCTTTCGTTCCCCCTTTTCTTATTGATGCAATAAACTGGGTCTAGTTCTTGCTGACAGCAGCGAGTGGCCCTAAGTGAGGGACAGAGAGACTGGGCATTGCTATGGGAACCATGAGCGCGTCCGGGCAACGGCAGTGCCTGAAGCACCTCGCGATGCAAGACGTCGGCGATTCACTGTCCAGGGAGAACAGACAGACCGGCGAGACGGAACCCGCACCCCCTGCCCCGCCTCTGGGATGCTTTTTGGCTGTTGTGCAAAATATGATGAAAAGATGAAGTAGAATAAGAAATTGTTTTTTTTTTTTTTTAAAGATGTGTTAGATGTTTAGGATATAGCTGAGGATGACTGTCGGTATAGGCTGTGTCTTGCTGTAAAGTAGCCCCCCCCACTGTCTGGGAGAGAGTAGTCTTTGACCTCCATTTGTAGAAGGTGCTCAGTTTGCTTTCAAGCCAAAGCTGCTTCCACCAGGGCAAGGAGTTTGGGGGTGGGTCTAGAGAAGAAGGACTGCAGATAGGCCTGCAGCAAGGAGATCAGCCAGTGCTCCCCCCGCCCCCCCAGAAAGAATTGACCAAATAGCTTTTGTAAAAATTATGTCTCTGAATTAACTGCTTCCATGCAGTTGTTGCTGGAATCCGGGCCTTGCCCGGACTGACACTGAGGGCTGCTAGCACTTTGTGCTGTATGTGTGTAGCCACAATGAATGCCTCGTGAGGTGATTCCTGGCTGTCTTCCAAAATGGGGGGGGGGTGTTTTCTGCAGAAAGAACAGCTTGTTGTACCGCCGCTAGGCCGTTGTGTTTGGAAGCAATACGTTTCATCCCGCGTGCTTGAAATAGCATGGAAGGGAAAGTGTGTCATGAGATAGCAATAGTTTGCCGCACAGATGCCGAAATGGCTAATTGCGCGCTGTGTGGCCCGGACCAGTAGCTGTAATAACTGATTTAACTCTAAATGATTTTCAGCCAGTGCTGCTGGCAGAGGTCATGGGAAGGGGCCTCATTTGAGCCCAATGTTCGGGATGGAGCGAGAGAGGAAGCCGTGCACTTCAGATCAGGCTCTGCTCTCAGGTGGTACCGTCTGTATGTCTCCAGTTCGCAACCTGCGTCCCACTTCTATTAAAATCGCACTTTAGTAATCGAGATACGGGAGTGCCACTAGAACTGCTCGATTCAGGTACCTGAAGCGTTTCAGAGTTTTCCAAAAGGTTTCCCAAAGGTTCACGTTAGCAGCTTACATAGTTGGACCCATTCAGTTGCGTAGTTTCAACTATGCAAGTTGCTAATGTAGTCAGCAACTATGGTTTTGGGAAACACACCCCCGGTACGTTGCTGCCTCCTGGCTGGCTGGTGTCATCCTATAGGACAGGGCAGGGGTGACCCCGTGTTGAGCAGTACGTGGAGCGTCTGAGCCGGTGGCAGGTGTGAGGTGGATGGACAGTCGGCGCTGAGAGGTCATCATGCACGTGCATGTTGCTGTCATCATTACCGAGACTCGTTTTGGTCTCTTTGTTCAACGGCAAGTGGTGCAGTTACAGTTAATGTGATTGCAGCAGATGGTTTGTTCTGTTTTTGTGCAAGAAGTCACCAAACAACCAGGAGGAATTTGGAAGATGAGAAGTTGTGTCTTCCACAGGTAGAAAGTGATTAAGACCTTAGTTGCAAGGTTCAAGTTTAATTCAGCCTTTTTTAAATTATATTATTCCTTTGATGTTACTTGCCAGAGATTCTTCCACAAATAAAATACAACTAAAGTGGCAGAATCCAAGGGGAAACTAGTGTAACTTCAAACCAGAAATGGTTTGTCAAGATGGAGTCAGTGAAGTTCTTTGTCAGAAAGACAGTCGTGTAAATACTGCGATTTAGAATTTGCCCCACTTGCAGGCAGACGGGACGACCACGGCGGGATGTTTCATTGGGGTGCCGCATATGCGACGATGTCAAGGGCTATGAGCATGCCGAATGCATTATTAGGGCGCTCCGTTGCAGTACATGGCATTGTCACGCAGGACCTGCAACGAATGCGACAGATTAGCTTCCCAAAGGTGATACTTTGTGTGTGGAATTCCATATGTTTTTTGTTTAAAATATATATCATTAGTCCATGAACTCTCAACTGAAGATAATTGTGAAACTGCAAACTTAATATTATACATGCCGGTGTCTGATTATTTAATATAATTTTAACTTCCAGATGAGATTTTTACTTGTTAATATTATGCTTGTGTTCTATTCATCCATAGAAAGATCTTGTGTATTTTCTTAAACCATAATAATAGGGTAGTAAAAGGTTTTTATGTAGATGATGAAGACTAGTTCTAAGAATGAAAGGTCTCCACCTCTTTGTGTGTGTACACGTCTTCACAAATCCAATTTTCACTCCTGTGTTGGTGGATCCATTCTGCCTTTAGAAGCACCATGCAGCTGTGTTGAATTCAGGTACGAGGGTCACAGGTTCATATCAGTTTTAGGGCTTCTCTTTCACAGCTTTGACAGCAGTTTTACCAAAACCACTCTTTGCTTACAATTGCTTGGGAAGGCCAGTACTGTTCACCAGAAGGATCAAATTGGTGGGATTTGTTGGCACTTATAGTAACAATAATATCAAGCTATTCTTTTTTTGTGCTATGTAAGAATTGGCTCAGGAGACGTAGACCTGTAAATCGAATTTATAATGTGAAAACCATGCATGGTGTGAGCAATACAAGGATTGGAATATTTTGCTTGTTTCAGACCATTTGGGTTCATGTAGTTCAAGATGTTGAGCATTCATCTGTTGGCGTGTGCTTGTCCTCTTTATGAATCAGATGGTGCCAGAGGGGTTTTTATGCAGAAATCAGAAAACCGATGTTTGAAATGGGTGGTGCTTTCCAAAGAGTAATTACAGGGGGTGGATGAGTATGACGACTTAACTGCACAGCGATGGCAAAGGAAGTGCGCAGGAATAGGTAGCCATTTTCAGCAAGACAAAAAAAAACCCATTTTATTATTGTCGCCTGTGCCGCTGTGACTCATCTGATGACGATCGTGGTGACCGAGGCCCGGTGGTTATATTAGAACCCTTTCAGTAGTGGAAAGGATGGGGTGTTTACCTAAGATAGTGTCCTCGCTATATGTATGCTGTTGCAGGGAGGAAAATGATTGTTACCAATAAAACATCTTTCTGCCATATTTGAATAATGTCAATATCCCATTGCTTAATTTATACACTTAAATGCTAAATGTTACTGTTTCGTTTGTAATTTGTCTTATTTTAGCACTTATCTGTCTGCACTGAATCGCTCTCTGACCTCTTTAGCTGCTTTTTCAAAAAAAAAAATGATAACGTTTGAGATAGCTGTGGTTTTCCTCGCTTCTTGTAAATGTACGTATGCAAACAAAATGAATTGTTGTATAATGCCGCAGCTGTCAATAGTGCATTATGGGTAGACGGTGTCTGTAAAGGCATAAGTCTAGTACGGAATACTGTGTAAATTTAAGGCCCTTCAGCGACCGCGATCTAGTCTTCCTTCAATGAATTTTGCTGAGAAAACAGTCAAAAAATCATAGCCGTTTATGAGTGCTTGAGGTATATCAGCTGGTACGGCGGTCGGTGCCCTTAGGCTTAGGGAGGGACCTTTTATACTGGAGAATGTAAGCGCTGTTAAGTCTGGGTTGTAGTGTGCCAGCTTGCGGTGGGACAGGCGGTGCTGATCCGCCACCCCCAGCCATTCCCCGCTCTGATTGGCTGAATGTATGGCGCCATCGGAGCATCGCCAAGGTGACCTTCTAATGGCTCGCTGCTAACTCCCGCAGATGGGGTTTGGGAGGGGCACTGTCCTTCTGCATGAGAGGAGTGGGGGACTCCTGTCGTTCTGAAGTCTTCCTGTCCCTGTTGAATGCGCCCCCTCCCCCCCCCCACAGTTTGATACAGTATTCTCTTGCATCCACAAGAGCTCTCAGCGTGAGGCTGATTTGTCCTCAGACACAAACCCAGATTTTTAACAACCTACACTGTCTGCATGAAGCTGTAAATATGTTTTGGGTTTTTTGTGGATATAAAAGCATATTGTTCTATAAATATATTTTTTGTTGCTTTTGTACATTTCCACCGCTTAAAAGGATACTCACAGACACTCACAGTATTTGCTAAACTTTTGCAAAAAGGCGTTTTATAAGTTCTTTTTTAATTTCATGTAACTGGAAAAAAGCAAATTTACTTCGTCCTTTAAGCTTGTATCATTTTTATTAATATATTTTGTTGCCTTTTGCCTATGCAACAAACGCATCATCCATACTGTGTGAATGGCAATGGGGGAAGACTATGCTATGCTCCCAGTGCTTGCTGGGAGATCTGTACTGTTTTCGTCAAAATCATCAGATCGTCGTCTAAAGCTCTCTGCATCCCGCTGCTATTAAACATTTGGTGCAATAAAAATTTAAAATAGGCATTGTGTGACAATGCGGTCGCTTCATCGATTTGTTCGTTTCCGAAAAGAGGCTGCCCTATTGAGTTGCAGAGGTACATGATGCAGAGCTGTTGCCTTACTGCCTGATATTGCCCGTAACACTCATGTACTGTAATAGTCATAAGACTTTGAAAATACTGTAATAGGGTTGGAAAGGGAGATAAGGGCCAGACGGAGTGTGTTGAGTTGATCTCAGTGCATAGCACGAGGACGGTAGCCTGTAGCAAATCTAGTGGCATATGCATTATGGTATTGTGTGTTCACAAGCGAGTAATCATTCCCTTAACACATGTGACACACTGTTGTTGTGTGAGTTTTAGCATCATGCCAGTCCACACTGCTGCTATTAACTTATATTATTAAGATGCTATGTCTCCTGAGGGAATGGCTTGGTGACCTACCTACAGGGTTAATCCTGCTGAAATGCATGTAGTTTGTATTCTGTGCAAAAGCTGTATAAAAAGACGCTTGTTTTATTCTGTTACGTATATTGTTTTTCTTTTCCTTGGATGTTTGTTTTTCCTCTTTACCTCGAGCATTCCTCTAAAGCAGTGTTTCGCAAACCGGTCCACATGTTTTTGGTCTGAGAGGGAGCAAAAGCATGGACTGTCTGGCAGGGAGCTGGGAGGGAGCAAAAGCATGGACTGTCTGGCAGGGAGCTGGGAGGGAGCAAAAGCATGGACTGTCTGGGGGTCCCTGAGGCCCGGCTTGAGAAGCACTGCTCTAAAGCCATCTACACCGGGTTGATCTCTATCTTTACACACGTCAGTCAGAATGGCATAGCATAGCAGACACCTGGCTAGCCAGCATGGGGGGACCTCCCCTGGCAAAAACAGCCCAGACGGCCTGACTGCCCCCCCATACCTAAAAGGTACTGTCATCAACTACACCAGGCCTCTGCTCCCTGGTGGAGAGATGACAGTCTGGAGTCATGCTCTAAGACTCTCTTCGAAGGCGCTTTTACCTGCTGAGCCAATTCTCAGATGCATTTTCTAACAGGAACAAAGTGCTGAGTGGGGTAAGAAGCCGCACAGCTGAGCGATCTGTCAGTGTCTTTTTGACATGACTCAAAAAAAAAACCTTTCTGAGAGATTTCAGCCATTCTTTTGTACCACGGTAACACTGTACAGTAGGCTTGTAATATATGCAAATAATGCATGTATTTTAAGGTTTTTAATAAACGTATGAAGTGTACATATTCGTACTGGATTACAGCTTACCTGTATATTAGCATGTAGTACTTGCTTACAGGCTGTGTGTAAATATGGCAGATCACTGTATTTAAGGATACACTTGAAACACAAATGGGCTGTCAAATTAACGCTGTGCAATGGATTTTTTTGTGCCTTTTGTAATTCATGTATGTAATCTAGACAATCTTGAAGAAGTTGTATACAACCAACATGTTATTAAAGAGATTTGAGGAGGGCTTTGAAACGGTCTCTTTGCTCCATATTTAAATCACGTATCCATCCACCTTCCGCAGCACATCCAGAGCAGCATCGCAGTGAGCCTAGAGTGTGCGATCACTGCAGCAAAGGGCACACACCTGCTCACACTCAGGCACTGTATTTCACGTAACTGGGTCTTTGGATTGGGCTTGGATTCTGGAGAGCCTTGAGGAGGCCACCACTAGAGGAAGAACATGCAAAGTCAACCCATACACTCTGAGTGACGGTGGACTTCAGACCTCCGAGCCTGGCGTTGTTAGGCAACAGTGCTAGCCACACATGCTCATAAAATATGACAGCCCAAGATATTGGTATTATGTACTTGAGGGTAATCAGCATGGTTCATTATATTTGTTGAGTTGGTAGTGTTGTCGTCTGTTGCAGGCAGCTTATCATTCTGTCCTGTGCTGTCCCTCCTTGCAGGTTCAACATTTGGACCCTTTACTGGTGCCTTCTGGTCCGCCTTACCGAGACTTCAGAGCGAAGGAGCGCCTTTCCGGCAGAGATGCTCCGAGTAGTCTTCCCGAGGCACGGTTCAAGAGGGTGGACTTTGGGACCACCGTGATCGCTGGCACGCTGTCAGTGTTCCCCCATGATTCCACGGCTCCTCCCCCAGAGCAGAACAACGTGGACGAGGCAGAAACACCCAAGAGCGAGTCAAGCAGCGAGGCCAGTCAGAAAAGCACTGAGCGCAGCCAAGATGGCGCCCCCTCCACCCTCCTGGCTGATGATCAACGGGAGTCCAAGGGACAGGTCTCCACGGTGGAGCCAGACCTTGAGCTGGAGGAGGCCTCCAGGACACTCGTCCTTTTCTCACCTGGAGATGCCAGG
Source organism: Hippopotamyrus pictus (assembly GCA_026781145.1). Classification (NCBI taxonomy): domain Eukaryota; kingdom Metazoa; phylum Chordata; class Actinopteri; order Osteoglossiformes; family Mormyridae; genus Hippopotamyrus; species Hippopotamyrus pictus. Next base: position 4,188,635 of record JAODLC010000065.1, on the reverse strand, counting down.
AAGTGCTTGGGAGGTGGGGATGTTGATCTGGGAACTATGGCAGCAATCACCCCTCAGACTGAGAGGCTGCAGCCCATGGGGAGCCAGCTGGACGTCTCTGAGCCCGGCACGCTGTCCTCGGTGTTGAGATCCGAGCCGAAACCCCTCGGCGCTGCCGCCGGCGCCTCCTCCCCACTCACCAAAGTTGAGCGCACGTTCGTCCACATCGCCGAGACCTCCCACCTGAACGTGATGTCTTCCAGCGGCCAGCAGGTCAGGCACGAGGACCGCGGCCTCTCCCGGGTCTCAGAGGAGCCCTCGGCTGACGATGGAGAGAACGTGGCGGAGGGCGAGATCGTGGAGGAAAACGGCGAGTTTGGCTCGCTGGAGAAGGAGCCCGAGCTTAACGGCTGTGCTCCGACAGCTGACCGTTCTGGATCTCCTCCCACTGAAAGGGTGCTTGTCGAGAATGGCGCTTGTGTTTCTGTGGAAAGTACAGAGGTCAGAGAGGACGGCGGTACTCCTCCTGCCTTCGTGGGTCCTGATGTCATCTCGGCTGGCCCACCTCCACCAGTCAGTGTGGAGGCTCTGCCGAAGTCCCCCGCCAAGGAGGTACTGGTGGAGCAAGTCGCCGTTGAGCCCCCGGTGGAGCTCAGGTCCGCCAAGCTGCCGAGACCCCTGCCCCGGAGCCGGATACCCATCCTCATGTCTGAAGAGGACACGGGTTCGGATCAGTCGGCCTCCCAGTCCTCCCGGGAGCGACTGGGTAAGCGAGTGAGGCAGCAGCGCCTAGCACGCCTGGTGGTGGAGAAGCAGCAGAGCCGTCTGCTGAGGATGGCCTCCTCCTCCGTGTCCTCGGGCGACGAGGGCAGGCCGGCGTCCGAGACCCTGTCAGCCACCGGCTCTGAGGAGGACACCCACGACTCCGACGACTCCCCTGGCAGGAAAGCGCTCGTTCCCAAATCCCGAGAGCATGAGAGTGGACCGGACCGGCCGCAGAGCCGGATCCCACGCCCTGTGACGCCGATAAAGAGGACGTCGGGCCATTTCACATCCGTACCCACACCACTGCCCTTCAAAGCCACACCCACTCCTCTAAATAGGTACGTCTCAGATCCCGCAGTCTAATTACCTGTAATAAACCCATAACTGCCACCCCAGGCAGTCAATGGCTCGAGCATTTGCTGCATCTTCATTATTCTGTCATTCCAGGCTTCAGACTCGGGGCAAAGCCGTGGTGTACACCCCAGGTGAGCCGAAATCGCCCCCGATGCAGTCCAAGCCCCGCCCCACACCCGGGCCACCCATGTACTGCACCAGTCCCAGAATGCCGCCGAGGGCAGGGTCCCGACCCCCGCCCGTGGCCGCGGCCCCCCGCAGCTTGAGCGCTTCCCCCCGCAGTTACTCCACCTCGCGGACTGACAGCCCCTCCCCGCAGCGGCAGCGCCGGCAGACGGCTGCCATCGAGGTGAGGCGTCAGTTCATTTCTGTCCGGGCCAACACGGCGGCCCCGCTCAAGCCCCGCCCCCCGCCGGGCAGCCCCCCCGAGGACTCCGCATTCGGGCCGCCCGCCGCCCCCAAGCCCGGCAGGAGGGCTAAGCCGCTGCCGCAGGCCTCGGTCCTGCCCGCCAAGACCAGGGCGGCCACCAGATAATAACATGCACTCCAGAAGCATCCGCCCGTGGCGAATCCACGCTTCTCAGCCTGCTCCGGAGTAACTCTTCGCCTCCCCCAGGCCGAACAAACTGCTTCCAGTTTACCACTAACCCCATGTTCCAGACTGCTGTCTGAGGGGTTCGCTTGCCAAAATGGGTCGGGTGAGCTTGGACCGCCTTTGAGACCCGGGTCACAGCAACGCTGAGGCACCGATTCAACCGCAGGTCTGTTGTATTGACAAATAGTCAGAGTTATAAACGTATAACTCAGCCAGGTTTAAACCTCTCTGGCCGGCTGATTGACCTCTGGCTGTGCTCGGTGTTCAAGGCTAACCATGGGTATCATAAATGGTAAATATAAAGTAAGATTTGTGTCAACACATTGTATCACCAAGCAGCTGGTAATGGTGATGGGAATGTGTTGTCCCTACAAACCAAAAACAACACAATTCAGTTTTTTATTTGAAGAGCTGGTTTCACACTTACCTAAACATATTGCTCAACGTACCAACAAGTTCCCACATCTTAGAATGTCTTGAAACATAAACCCAGTCAATTTGTTAAGGGTGGAAAATGTGCAGCACAAGCTGCTAATATTCTAACCCTTTTAGGGTGCTGAGCTTTTACCTTGATGTTCATCACAAAGTGCACATGATTGTGAGGCCAGAGGTCACCCAAACACCAATGGATGGATTTCTGTGAGGTTCTTTGAGCTACAGGGGTCTGCCTGAAAAAGTCTGAGGTGGGGACACGGTTCCGCTGTGGGTGCAAAAGCATAGATACGGCGAGACAGAGGATCCAGGAAAGATCAGTAGTGAGTTGAGCCGTGTTTGGCGGTTCTGACGAGGTCCTCTGTGCTTGGTCGGGACCCCTGGCCAGAAGCAGCACACCTTTTACGAAGATACGTTCTCACTGTCTGATAATAGCTTACCCAGAGTATGTATATATTATATATTTATTTCTCGGAGATGTAATCTTTATTTTTATCCGATAGGTTCTTTTGAAACATATTGTTTTCTCTCCTTTAATTTTGCAAGATGGGATCCGTATATGAATTCTGAGCGGCGACAAACACGGGATAGGGTTTGGCGTTCCCCGGAGAGAGATCTCGGCTCACGGGTTGACGAGGGAGTCTCCATGCCTCGTTAGGCACAAATACATTAATTATAAGAGGTGGCGTGTTTCAGCAGACGAGACCTAACATTACCGAGCAGAAAGAGACGTTAATGTCACAACTGCTGAAGCGACGTTCCAGCTCTGTAGCCGGTAGCTGGGAGACAATGGTTGAGGTTATTTATTCTGTTAACAGGTCTTGCGAGGAGGTACATAGAGAGGAGTAGGTGTACAACAGCAGCTAATACTGTGGCGATTTAAGTGACACTGAGGAGTAAGCGTTTAATGTACAGAAACCTGCAAAGTTTGGGAAGCTTCTGTAAAGCTCTTCATCAGTCTAAGTAAGAAACCACAGCCTTGGGCACAGAAACTGGCATACGTGAAGGCAAGTCCGAAACGACAGCCCAGACAGACCGCAAAGAATCAGGTGTTGTGGTGTTGTCCCGTAGCACAGGCAACTGCAGCTGTTGACGTCGGTGCTGTAATTCTCTGCATAATGTCTGCCTAATTAATTGAATCATCAGTTATTTAAATCGCTAATCGGTTTTGCATTCCGGGGAAGGCTCCATTTTGTCACTGTCAATGGCCAACATATTTTACTGTTTGTGCGTAACTTTTTGTATGTTTATTTGCACACGACAATCATAACCTAGATTTAAAACATTAAAGTCAAGCATGCCCATTTCAGCCCGTTAGGAAAGCACTTACGGGCCCATATTTTCAAATCCCACCTTAGATTCTTGTATCCTCTCCACAGGCCAGTTCAGTAATTTCGACCTTGGTGGGGGAGCAGCTGCTCCCGGGACATGCTTATCGTCTGGGGCTGCCGTCTGCGGCAAGGCCTTTAAATGTGAATTTCACACATGATGTCGTGTTGCATACTGCAGTGCCAAGACGAAACCGTCGAAATCAAAAGACAATTGAATATGGATTGACGCGAGAGAAACACTTGAGAATTATGGAAATGTTAATCAAAGTTATTAAGATGTTGAGAAGATAAAGGTGATTGGATATGGGAAGGTTAGCTGTGAGTGACTGCAGGGACACTTGGTGGTTTTGTTAAGCCCGAAGTCTGCCAGCATGGCTGCACGCAACAGCAGTACGTTTACATGTTTTGACAATCCAACCTCGCTGCTTAGACAGACTGTGTTGCCAGTGTCCCCATCAGTCCAGCGAGACTGAAATCCAGGAATTCTGACTTTGACCGAGAGTTTCTGGAACAGACGGCTGCATCCGGATGTAAATGCCCTGCACCACACGTCTCCCATGAGATACCTGTTGCCGTAACCACTGGTCCCAGCTACCGCTATTGCCAGTAACGCTAACACCCTTCCGTCATGGTTAAATAACATCAGAACGAAGAGGTATTTAGCTTCTTAATATGATGAAATCCCCACACTCCAGTTCCCTGTGCATGTTGACACCAGTGGCAGATAATTAGACTTGTTTTGAGAGGTTTCTGATGTGATCTGTCTGTGAATGAACATTTTGCTTTTCGTAACACATCCTGTGTCATCAAATAGCCTGGGCCCCTTCTGTGAAATTGTAAACCTGACTGGAGTTTGCCTAAAGAAATATATATTTCTTCTAAAGTTTGGAGTTTCATGCTGCCCTGCACAACTGCTCCAGCATTACATCCGCCGATTTAATTACTATTTTGTTTTGCGCCACTATCTGAAGTGGAGTTTATAGTGCTTGATGTGGCCGCCAGGGTGCGCTGTCTGGGTTCAGTTGGCCAGGGGTTGGGTTGCAGCATCAGTCAGAAAAAGAGTAAAAGGGGCTGGTCATGTATGTGCATAGTCATATAGCAGGGAGAGATGATTTTATCATGCCCGTAAGAGTAACAAATTTTCCACAAATAACGGAAATTAACTGCTGTCGCCTATAATCGCGAAACGATTAGCATCTTTCACAACAGGCTCTAAACAGAGAAAAACACAGAATAAACACACACACGCACACACACACACTGCTTTTTTTGTCCACATCTATCACATCACCACAATTGAGATGTCGAGAGGTCAGTCCAGGTCAGCCTGAGCATTTAGCGACGTGAGCGACTGACCAAGCTCATCACACCTGAAAGCACAGATGCCCCGTGCAGAACTGGCTGGCGCTGTACTCACGCACACACATTGCCCGCGCCACACAAGGGGGGGGGGGGAAAGGACAAAGGGTAAGCAAAAGACACAGCGGGAAGACCAAGTCAAAGATTATTCTTGTCTTCTTTTTTGTTTTGTTTTCAAAAAAGCAGCAAAAGTAATGTTTACACGTTTAAAACAGAATGTAAAAAAATACTGCATGATAGGTGATATCTGGCCAAATAAAATGGTTCGTGTCTTATGGGAGGTATTGTGAGAATTCATTTGCCATTTGTTCTTTTTCTTAGCCCCCTCCATATCCAACTATTTGTCAGTACAATCTGGCTCTGTGGACTGTAACAACCGACATGCATAACCATGCTATTAAAAGTCCCTCTCTTTTAACTCTCTCGTCTGTTGTTTTATGTCTCTTGGACTACATTGGAGTTTGCATTTCTCGGGTTTCTGTACTGCAAATTTTATAGCTAAATTAATAATTTTTTATCAGCGGACTGCAGATCTTCTGTCTTGCAATGTGCACACTCAGCAGTGGTGTTTACCCCCACTGAAACCGCCCGTTAGCACGGGGGCCCGTGATTTATTAGGTCGGACCCCAGAAACAGCAAACCTGCGCTTGTGCAATCTGTACCTAATGTCACTTGGTTTCAGAGTCTGTGCTGCGTCTAGCTCTGCATGCTGCCACCTTGTGTCGGGCCCCCATGCGTGGGTTGTCAGCGCTGTTGATGATGGAGGAGGAGCGCGAGGGTAGGGGAGGGGTGGCCGGATGGGGATGAGGCAGCAGCCGCTCCAGTTTTTCGGTCTTAGGGCCCTTTATCCAGAGTGACCCGAGTGGCGTGACAGAGGCTGGCTCTTGCAGAGGACGCAGCTATAATGCTGGCCTGTGCTATAAAGTGGAGCTACATCAGTAGTCCTGTGTCTTCCATTTGCTAACAGGGCACCCTTAATATCTCCCACTGCAAATGCCCATGTGGTTTAATTTTGGTAAGAGCTGATGGCTCCCTGGGGCTTTTCTACTACAAATCTCACCATTTCCAGTCTCGCCATGACGTATTAGCACGCTCCGAGGGCTCTGCCTCATACAGGTCTTTTGTACCTGTAACGGGAGACTCCTGAACCCTCAGAGCTGTTCAGAGAGAACCAGCAGAACTTGTCACGGAACTCTGTGTTCGCGATGGACGTCTCTGTCCTTTCGAAAGCATTGTGTGATGAATCGCGTGGTGGAACAGAGGGCTGAACGACGCCGGTGACTCAGGAAGGAGTCTGATGGCAAGGCTGAGTATGCCTTTATTATAGAGCGCTGGTGCATTTTTTTTGTGAAGAGGAAGACTCACGATGCTTTCAGGCTCATAGAGAAGACTGCAAAATCATCACATGGGAGTGCTTAGGAGCATCAGTAATTCACTGGCCAGCTAGAACCTATTAACTGTACATTCACTTAAGAGTGCTACAGGGAAAGCCCAGATGAGTTTGTAATAACGGAGCCCAAACTCAAATGCCCAGTTCTCCAGAATCACTGTGTATGGTTCGGTGAAGTCTTTCCAGCCACAAAAGTGATCCTTCAGGTAAGAGCAGCCATGCCTGTCATGTCACGAAAGCCTAAAATCCCGGAATTTGAATCCGCAGCGTCTCCCCCAGTTGATCTGTTTGCCTGCAGTTCTCTGATGCATATGGAAGATAATATCTCTGTAGTGGACTTGACTCGCCGCCTCTACAGTTGCCCTCCTGCAAATGCTTTGTAGTCATGTGCACCAGCTGTGTAAATTTACCCAGATTCCTCCTCAGATAAGCAAGCAGAGCTGGATCGGAACCGTCTCCCACATTGCGCTGCTGTTTTTATTATTGTTTCCATCACACATCTGAGAAGACCTCCTCGTGGAAGAACATGGAGCTCCCAAGGAGCCACATAAGGAGCCACATGCTGCGACTTGGCAAGTTCTTTTTATCTTAATTCAAAAAATGTGTTGATAGTCGGTAAGCTTGTAATAATTAGGTATAATTGTATACCTGGAGTTATTTTTTATTATATTTACATGGAAACCTCAATGGAATCTGTCCAAAACATACACAGGTTTTTTTTTTTTATGTGTTTAATTCCATCTTTGGATCTTCTGTTCTAAACAGCAGAACAATCTGGAAGCCCGCAGATGTTCTGCGTGGCCCGGTGAAAGGAAAGCTGTATTAGACTGTCGGGTCTCATTCAAAGGACAAAGTGCCGTGTCAGGTCTGTGCCGCGGATGTGATGCTGTAGGTGTCTCAGGCAGTCAGTCTGCATTAGTCAGGGTAATAAGAAGAGCCTCCTGCCTGCCGCGGCTGCTGGAATTGAGTGGATGGTGATTCACATTCCTGCTGACGGTGGCGTTCCGAGACGAGCTACGGCTGGTGACTTCTCTGCCTTTGAGCTCCTGTATTCACGCATGGTAGCCATTTCCTCATGTCCAGGTTTGTATCCTCCGTGCCCCCCTCCCCTAACTCTTGTGCCGCTTACCACACGGAAGCAATTAGGCTAACTGGCATCTCTAAATTGGCTGCGGTGTATGACTGTGTGTACATACTTGACTGGGTGTACCCCAGCCATGTGCCCTGTCCTGCCTGCGATAGGCTTCAGGCCCCCCTGTGACTCTGAACAGGTTAGGCAGCTAGAAGATGGATGATTATTAGATGACAAAAAGCAGAGCCCAGGTTTACCGTATGACAGAATCCTGGTAATGCTGCTCATCAAAAAATTTGACAGCATATCTATCAAAGGAACAAAGTTTCTCAGGCAACAACCGTGCTGCTCCAGTTCATTTCCTTTACTCTGTGCTGCCATTTTCTTCTGCTGTGCAGTCAGACCATCTTCCCAGTGCTATGTTGGCAGACTAGATAGTAATGGCAGCTTTAAGAAATCCTCTGCTCTATACAGTAGATGCAACTTTAAAGCAAATATGAGGAGGAAAACATCAAACAAACAATAATCCAGAAGTCTGCTGTGCATGAGTTTAGTTTGGGTGGCATTGAAGTTATTCGAGGTAAATCACAGTCTTAATTATGGTGGTTGAGACTTTCCTTAAGGAGCAAGCAATTGAGCATCATATTGTCAGGGTCAGTCCCTACCTTGTTTCATCCTGTCTGTTGTTTCCCCATTTGGCCAACAGGTGTCACTGGTCGTCCTGTTCCATTCTCTGTATTGTCCCAGGCTTCGTTCCTCACACAGGTCATATTGGTTTCTCATTCTCCCAGGTCCGCTGTGTGGCTGAATGGGCTCAGCAACTGTGCTTCCCTACTGCTGTGGTTCTGAAGCTTGCTGTGTCTTTTATTTGTTGCCCACGTGTTAATTATGTTCCTTGTGTTTCTGCACTCAGTATTGGTCCTTGCATTTACTGTCTTTGCGCCGAGTTTATCCTCCCCCTGTCCAGTTCTGTAGTTATATCCTGTATTTCTTGTCTCTCCTGTGTAGCTCCTAGTCCCTAGTGTTTGGCTGATTGTTAATAACCCATTACAGTGTATATATCTGCCTGCCCCTTTAAAATTTTTTTTTTAATTTTAAAATTTTTTAAAATTTTTAACATTTTTTAAATTGTCCCTCGGGGACAAATAAAGTTTTTTGAATTGAATTGAATTGAATTGAATTGAATTGAATTGAATTGAATTGAATTGCCCGTCCTCCATTTCTCTCTCGATCACTGCATGTATTACCTGAATGTGAATGTATCCCTTGCTAGTGTCACCTGCACGTATTTGCTGTTAGTTATGCCTCATTGTCAACCCTGTTTCAAGCCCATGCACTTCCTAGTGTTCCAGTTCTAGACCCTGTCAGCTCTCGTTTGCCTTCCTGCCTTTGTTTAGACCCCGTGTGGTTCCTTTGGGTTGCCGTTCTTCTGAGCTCTGGTTATAATCACGTTCCCTGTATGTGTAAAGCCACCAAGTGGATCGTCATCCATCATGCCCCGTCGTCATGCATATGACCCTCATTGACACTGATCGCTTATCAGGGAATCGGCAGGAAGGCTACACCTGAACCGAAACATGAACAGCCGCCGTCATTCCGCACTGAAACATCAGTCTCATTCAGTGATGCCATTAAGGGGTTCGATCACAGTCCCATGCAGAACGAAAGCGTGTTTTTAACGAATAGCGTGACTTGTTTCTGCAGCTGGGTTGCACACAGCAGGACCGTGCAGGTTGGTGTGAAAGGGGGAGAGAAGATTTTTGTAACTGGAATTTTCTATGATTAGCTTCTAAAAATGCGTAGAGGAGTGCATACTATGGTGCATTTTCATAATCTCCTCTGAAGATACATAATGTGACAGGTTAATAATAACTCGAAACTCTGGAAAGTTACAGCCACTGATTTTTGCCTTTGTTATTATGGTTGTTATATAACCTTTAAGACCCATGTTACCATATAATGGTTTACATTGCAGACAATGTTATTAACTCATGTTCAGCTTCTCCTAAGCTGTTTAAACACAGAAGCCTTGAACCTTTCAGGAGAACCTTTTTCAGTGCTCTCTCAAAATCAGAGTTTGCTGTCTTCCTCCTGTAAGATGCCACTATGACAAGGCCACTGGACACTGACAGGTGACCCCATCTCTCAGCTTGACAGTTCCATCTTCTCCTGCATCAGTAAAATTACGCCTGAGTCGAGTGCATGCCATTGACTCGCTGGCTGGCCACCCCCACACGTGATGTTTCTTCTCAGTCCTAAGTTTCACTGAGTCTGCATCTCCTGCTGCATTTTTCTGATGATATTGATCCACCTTCCCCACGAAATATCAGCAACACAATATGGCACTTAATGCTTCTGCTTTTAAAAATCAATCCAATTTGTGAGGAAAGAAAAGGTTACACTGGTGGGGGAGGGGGGACATGTTTTCAGTCATCTTTAATTTGGTTCATCATCAATTCAATGCCGGGAGGAATTTTTAATTCACTTGGTGACTTGTTGGTAGTGGAATTGCGCCAAGATCTCCTCACAGCAGTTAATGAAAATGAGTAAGAACAAAATAGAACTTGAAGATCATTCACCAACAGAAAAAACTGGTGCAACAACAAAAATACTGCATTAGATGGTTTGGAAATATGTATTCCTCTGATTTATTTTTGCTTCTTTCCTCGTAAACCTTATGAATGAAGTAAAACATCTGAAGCAGTAGAGTGAGGAATAGATTTCATTGTTTTGGTTTGCTCTCAGGGACAGAACGGAATGACATTGAGCACCAGCTCTGCTGGGGTGGCTGCACGCTGGCTGGTAAGTCCATACCCAGGGACGTGCCAGGTGAGCCTGGTGTCTGTACGCAGTATGCGAAGTGTACCTGGCAGTGGTGAAAATGGTCAGTGCTCGGAGGAACCGCCCCAAGCATGCCAAGGTGAATGGGAAGGAGATTCCGCCCAGGAACCTTAACATGGAAGCCAGACAAGTGGCAGCTTTTACAAGACGGACAGAAATTTAAAGGATGAAATACTTTGAATATAATGTGACTGGCTTACTGTTAGAGAGAAAACTTATTACCAGATGCCTGCATTTTAGCTACAGTACCTCTGCCGGAAGTTGATGTTGATCATACATGATTTTTCCCGAAAGTGTGTGAGGCAAGTTTCCCAGAATTGCATGAGCGTGTCCTAATGTCTGTCATGCGTTTAGGCTTCAGGGCTCCTTAGGCATGTGTGGGTCAGTTAAAATGAGTACAGTAACAGGCGTGACGGACAGCATTTCTCGCCTCTCCAGGCATAAGATGTCCATGATGAGTTGGACAACCTCCGTTTTAGATCAGAGGTACTTCAGCAGTATGTTTGTAGTCTGAAGTAGGATCAAGCAGTGTCCTAATAGTATGTGTTAAGGCAGTGGACCGGTACCGGGCCGTGGGTCATGTGGTACCGGTCCGCGGGCTGCACAGAAAAAATAAAAAACTTCGGTCACGTGATAGTTACC
>JAODLC010000065.1:4148814-4177775 GCA_026781145.1 Hippopotamyrus pictus | reverse complement strand
TCCTTAAAGGCCGGGCCGTGAAAATAGTTTCTGATATTAAACCGGTCCGTGACGAAATAAAGGTTGGGGACCACTGCGTTAAGGTGCCTCAGGTAAACAGCGGCGTTGAATCTCAGATAGTCTCAAACCTGTAAAGATATTGGATGACTATCATTTGAATAATCGTTTGCCTTCATCGGTCAAGTCTGTTAATGTTTGTCAAAAGTCCTATATGCCGAATGAAGTGTCAAGAAAACGTGACGAGAATGGAGACAAAGTCCAATCTGGCCTCTTCGCCGGTTTTGTTCGGTCTGCAAGGCACGCGGATGGTGAAGCACAGGGATGTCCCGTTTGCTGAGTTGACGGTTTCGAGATACGCAGTGTTTCTCTGTAGGAATCTGCGGGGGGTCCCCATCAAGCTGTGGCCTCCCATGGTACAAACACAAATTATATCTCGCAGGCAGATGGAAGACAGCTGAAACTGTCATAACACTTCAAACATACAGGACTGAATTATTCCCGGGGCTGGGCCGACATTACGGGACATCCCACAGCCGAACAGGTAATTAAAAATGAGTACTACCTTATTTTTGTGACACTTTGACATGTGCTGCAGGAGTAACCAAATGAAGTGCTTCTAGATTTGATGTCTGTCAAATTGCAGATAAAACAAAAGCGTGAGTGACATACAAATTAAAATACAGAGCAAAGACGTAACCAAAGCATTGACAGTTTGAAATTTAACAATAAAGATATGAATAAAGCAGAAAGTGTCTGATTCAAGATTCAAGTGAGTTTCAGTATTCAAGATTCAATATTGTCATGTGCACAGTAAACAGACAGTGTCATTATGCAATAAAAATCTTACTCTGCATTTCATTCCAGCCACTGGTAAACTAATCGCAAAACACAGATCACAGATACAATTTAAGGTGCTTGTGTCAATAAATATGAGTACAGTTACGTATAAATACGGAACCTCAGTGTAATGTATGCATACAGTATTAACAATGTAAACATATAAACACGTAGTGCAATGAGCTGTAGCAGGCATATAGCCACATACTAAACAAGGGGTTTGCAGCCGATCATGCATGTAGCTCATCAGTACATTTACAAGTTTGAACCCCCATCGAAATTTGCTTCCCCCCAAGTCGGTGAAATGCACCACCCCCCATCGTAATTTCTTACACGTTAGACGACTGGTCATTCATATGTGCCAGGTTTCAGTGCAACATACTACATGCAAGTGACTATTATGATTCCGTGAAGCGTTAATGGTGGTTCTCCCCATCCCTGCAGCTCCGCCTCGAACCCTGACCAATCACACCCCTTAGCAGCCCGGCAGGCCCTGAAACAAAAGCACGGTCAGCTGGATCTTGGCATGTTAATCAGGGAACACAAAGATCCCAGTCTGTGTTAACACAGATTAGCACTATTGTCTTCCCCGGGGGTGGGGGCTACACTGTTATCCCGGTGCGCCCTCAGCAGAGCGTTAACTCAGCCCTGTCCTTTTGACCAGGGAGGGGGGGACAAGTTGATCCTGGGTCTGGGGGAGGGCTTGTGGTTGTGCAATTAAAAAAATAACCACACACACACACACACACACACACTGGAAGGCAACTGGTGAAAGTTTATAACCCCCCCCCCCCCCAAGGAAGACCGTAGCTTTACACGGAATAGGGCCAACCTTTGTTGGGGGTCCCGGTAGCTGCAGGAGCAGAGAACGATCACAACATCTCCAGGTAAGCTCTTCTGAATGTTCACTAATATGGTTATTGTAGTTCTTAGCTAGCAGTATTACTATTCTGTCATAGATAGATGAATATCTGACTTATAGAACTGAGTATTTCATTGGTCATTTTATGCAATTTGAACAAGGGTATTATGGCTGTATACTGTCTGATTACATACAGTCTTCACGCTATAAGTCTGCCAATTTGCAAACATGGTGCCTGCAGCACTGAAAATCATCCACACATTCGTTTCCTCTGCAGGCATGCACATGATCTGGGGAATCTGCTGTGCGTAGCATGAGTGCTTTAGGGGATGTGAATGTCTGACTGTAACAAACTTAAAAATAAGTGCCTGTTATGACATCTTTGAAGCAGGAATGAGGTTTAGGTGCGATTAAAGCTAAGCTTTCCTTGAATGAGCAGCTCAATAAACTAATATAAAGCCTCAAAGAGGGTCAAAATTCAGCTTTTTGTTGGAATGTTTGAATGACTAGCAGCATCTTGCAGTAACTCAGTTAGTTCATCCTCTCCACCAGAAAACCTTGCCCCCAGGCTCCAGTGACCAGCAGCATGAAGTTTGAGAACCTCCTCGCGGAAATAAATGGCTTTGGGAAGTATCAGATTCTGATTTTTCTCTTGCTGGTTATTCCACGCTTCACCCTGCCCTTTCACTTCCTACTTAACATCTTCATCGGTGCTGTGCCGCCCCACCACTGCGACATCCATGTCCTGGATGATGGGGAAGTCTTTGAGAACCTCACTCAGGAGCAGAGGATGCTCATCTCTATTCCGGTTGAGGAAGATGGCAGTCTGACTTCCTGTCAGATGTTCCCACAGCCCCAGTTCCATCTCCTGCATGGAGTCTCCAACGCTACAGCAGAACCTGCTGTTCCATGTCAGAATGGATGGGTCTATGACACCAGCACCTTTTCCTCCACCATAGCGACTGAGGTATGTCTTTTCAGAGCATTTTTGGAGATTTCGGTTTCTCTAGTCTTGTTCTGATACCCCGTGGCTACATTTTCATGCTTCCAGTGTTAATCTAAAAATAAAACGTAACGTCAGATGCTCTGTTTTGACCCATTTTCTGCTTGTGTGGTGGCAAATTGATAACGTTGTGAAATCTGCAATCCTGAAGAACGATAAATGATTTCATTAATTATGTAAAAAAAAATAAGCCCAATACAGTGCCGATGGTCAGGTCAGTCCACAATCCCTCACGCATTATCCTTCTGCATTTTGGGTTAGTCTTCCGTGTTTGACTGTGGGCACTAGGCAGCAATGGGCTGTGTGTGCGATGACGTTAATCGCCCAGTGAGTGATCTTCCTGTTTCTGATTGGCTCTTCTCTGAAGTGGAACCTGGTCTGTGGCAAGAAAGGCATAAGCAAGGCCACCGCCACCATCTTCTTCGTGGGGGTCATGATTGGATCTGTGGTTTTCGGGATCCTGTCTGACAAGTGAGTCCCTTTTTGTCGTGATCTGAATTAATCTCACTGGTCTGTGAATAAAGAACCAGATCTATCTGACTGTTTAAGCATACATTCCATCCATCTATCCATCCGTCCGTCCATCCGTCCATCCATGCTTAAAGGGTGATATGGGTCATAGGGCTCAATGGGTCATTTCAAGCAACAAACCTATTAAATATGCATCCTCATGCTATTGAAGTCCTGAATACTGATTGTGATGTGATGTGGCCAACCACATTTCAGTATTGTGCATCACATGACCCCGTCATGTGAGAAGTAGCGCCCAGATGATTGGTCAGTGGCTAAATAGTTGAGAGTGGTTCAATAAAGTTTGGTAAAACAATAACAATAATGGTCCAGTTGTTTCCTTCTTTGTGACACTGGTCCAGGCTATAAATTTTTATTTGGGTGTTTTTGTATTAGCAGTGATTTATACGGATTTATATATTTGTTCTGTTTGTCGCGTCTTCAGGTTTGGCAGGAGACCCCTGTTGCTGGTGTCCTACGTGTCATCCATCGTGTTCGGGCTCGCCAGTGCCTTCTCCAGCTCCTACGTCATGTTTGCCATCACAAGATTCTTCACTGGATTCGCGCTCACTGGAATCAGCATCATCTCAATTGTTCTGAGTAAATGCTCCCGCGCATTCCACCGCGGCAGTTTCCGCACATACGCTTTGCGTTTTCCATCTTTCGGTTTTTTCATTTTTTGCCTGAGTCATCAGTAGCTCCCGCTGATAGAAATGCTCTAAGCAATGTAGGACCCCACCCTGTCGTTCTGTGTTCTGCCCCTCGGAATCTCGTGTTTCCACAACGCACACCGTAAATTTGTCCCTGCAGGTGTCGAGTGGGTCGACATTGAGCACAGAACCTTCATCGGGGTGTTTGGGAGCATCTGCTGGACCGTGGGCAATATGATCCTGGCGGGAATAGCCTACGCTGTTAATGACTGGAGGCCCCTCCTGATAACTGTGACTGTTCCTCTGGTTTTCTCAGTCATTACCTGGTGGTAAGACCCCCGTGGACCAGCTGGACAGCACAGGGATGTCTACTACTGTCATTTTCTCTTGGAAGCTTGACTGAGACTCTGGAGATCTTTGAATATGCTCAAGTTTGCAGAATGATACAACAGAAATTTTCAGCAAGCACATCAATACTAACACCCACATCCAACTATGTATTTACATTTATTAGAATCACAGGGTAGCCCTAACATAAGAAATAAACAAACATGTAAAATAATGCATATCCTATTTTGGCATAATATTTAACATAATATCAGACAACATAAATGCGATATTTGTTGTTGCAATTCCATTTGGTACGAAGCAGCACAGAACAAAATGTGCCTTATTTCCAAGTAACTTCTGTGCTGCTTCTTCAGGTGGATTCCAGAGTCAGCCAGGTGGTTGATAGCCAACGGGAAGGTGGAGAAGGCTCACTTTTACCTGCAGAAATGTGCAGAATGTAACAAGAAGGCAGAGGTCATCGCAAACATCAAGTCAGAGGTTTGCATCCTTCGGCTTAAGAGCTTTCCCCCTCTCTGCACGACGAGCTTTCCCCCTCTCTGCACAGCAAAGGACGAGCTTTCCCCCTCTCTGCACTGCAAAGGACGAGCTTTCCCCATCTCTGCCCTGTAAAGGATGAGCTTTCCCCCTCTCTGCACGGCAAAGGATGAGCTTTCCCCCTCTCTGCACTGCAAAGGATGAGCTTTCCCCCTGTCTGCACTGCAAAGGATGAGCTTTCCCCCTCTCTGCACTGCAAAGGATGAGCTTTCCCCCTCTCTGCACTGTAAAGGATGAGCTTTCCCCCTCTCTGCACAGCAAAGGATGAGCTTTCCTCCTTTCTGCACTACAAAGGACGAGCTTTCCCCATCCCTGCACTGCAAAGGATGAGCTTTCCCCCTCTTTTTCCCCCTTTTTCAGTCTCTGTCTTTTGTCCATGTTTCAATATGTCACATTTAAATGACTTACATATTTATATTCTATTTATAATGTATATCTATATAATATAGTCTTTATTTATACTCCATTTATAATTAATATATTCTATTGACTATCCTCTGTTTCTTGCACTGTGACCAACAAGATCGTATAGCTGAACATGACAGAAATACTGTGACATTAACTTGCTCTGTTGGTAAGCCAGTCATATAAAACAGCTTTTCAGTCACTCCACTGTTCCCCACAGGCCCTCTGCAGCATTATAAATGTCCATAATGAAGATAAAAGCTATACCTATCTTGATTTAGTTAGAACCCCACAGATGAGGAGGCTGGCCTTGTTTACAGGAATTGTTTGGTGAGTTTCTTGATTCTGTAATTAGGAAATTATTTGTAATTAACTGTCCAGTATGTCTCCATTATAAGAAAGGGGCATTTTCCCTTCTTTTCTATTAGGTATGGAGTCGCTTCCACATATTATGGGATAAGCCTGAACGTCACCGGATTTGGCCTGAACATTTATCTGACTCACTTCATCTATGCTGCGATTGAAATTCCAGCAAAAATTTGCGTGTATTTCTGCCTGGACAAACTAGGCAGAAGGTACTGCCAAGCAGGAGCATTGATTTTAACTGGCACTTGCATTGCAGTAAATATCTTTTTGCCGAAGGGTAAGGTCTGGTTTCGGACTGACTGATTGTTAATTGTGGAAACAAATGTGTATATATATATATCATTGCATCCATTTTGAAGATCCTGGTTTGGCTGCCTGTCTAACAATGTTCACATTTCATTCACCCATCTGCCAAGATATGTGGCACTTCCGCACCGTTATCGCCGTCCTTGGCAAAGGCTTGTCCGAGGCCTCCTTCACAACGGTGTTCCTGTACACAACGGAGCTGTATCCCACTGTCCTCAGGTGCGAGACAGTGATGCCATCGGGTCTCAGACCCACATGCAGATGTGTCCAGATACCCAAGGGTCTGATGCTCATTATCAATTGTACTTGGATTGACTACAGATCAAAATCCCATAAAACTAGCCAGCAAGAAACATGTTCCTTTGCTAAACTTACTAGCTAATGTCAGAACGTTAGATGTCAGAACCTACTGCTGACGTCATTCTCTGCTCCAAACTCACGACTAACATTACACACCCTTCCAAAGCCATGACCAATATCACATGCCCTTTCAAACCCATGGCTGGTATTACACGTCCTTCCTAACTAATCGCTAACGTCATACTCCTTTCCAAACTCACGGTTAACGTTATTATTCATTTCAAACTCGCAACTAACTTTACTCTCCCTTCCCGACTCACACCTAATATTGTACTCCATTCTGAACTCATGACTAATGTCACACTCTGTTCCAAACTCATGGCTAATATTGTACTCCCTGCCTAACTAAGTACAATAAGGTTTAATTTGTTCTATTCTATATAAAAGTTAGCTCTAGCTGTCCTACATGATAAACAACTAGTGGTAAATTAGGGGAACTTACTCAGCATAAACTTACCCTGTGGCCTGAAGCTTTTAAGATTTGAAAAAGTCAGCCAGCCCTGAAGTACAGAACACAAGACATTTCCTTTTAATAATTATCAGTAATTGTGTATCTGATGGCCAACACCACACAGCCTTCCCATCTTTGTTTTCATGCAGGCAGAACGGCGTTGGCTACACCAACTTCATGGCTCGCATGGGCGGGTCCGTCGCTCCGCTTATCCTGCTATTGGAGGACGTGTGGAAGCCCCTCCCCCAGGTTATTCTCTGCGTGGTGGCCATGCTGTCTGGCTTTGTGGCAATGTTGCTCCGTGAGACGCACCGCACACGCCTGCCAGAGACCATCGAGGACATCGAGCAGACGAGGTACCATGGTACATCTGGCCATAACATGTCGTATATTACTACACTCAACCACTAGTTTATGTTATATCATTGTTTAGAAACTGTTTGTGTCCAATGATTGGCATTAGAGTCTCATACTTTTAGAGGGTTTTTAATTCTTGTATCTAATACAATATATTACTTTATAAAGTATTTTTCTTCCTTAGAAATTAGCTTATTATGTAGTATTGGATTTTCCCCCATTGTTGTAGATCTGTCCACACAAATATGATTTATTCACACGTATGGTGTTGTGTTATAATTATCTTGTTTCAGGAAATTGTCAGTGCATGTTCCTGTGCAGGAGATTGACACCCCTCTGAAGGCGATACCCAGGGAAGTGAGCTGAGATGCCCACAGGAAGTCATTCAGGCAGCTTCCTGGGTCACAAGGTGGGCGGAGCCACTTGGGTGAGGAGGTGGACGGAAGGAAGCGGCCCCAGATGTTTCCGTGACGCCTGTGTCACTTCGTGCTTGATAATATGAACTCCGCCATCAGTCGACCTGCAGGGTGCCACGTGAGATGGGGACTTCAGAAAAGCCACACCGTCACCCTGTAATCCATAAACAACATCCAGTACAGTCAATGCTTTGTGTCTATTCCCATATGAAAGCAGACGTGCTGCCCGGACAGACAACAGACGAAGGCGTCTCTCATTCATCGTGCCCTTCAGAGCTGCTGCAAAACATGTTGAAATGTCATTTAATTAAAAGGTCTTTAATATTACTAAGTTTGTTAGCATCATTTGTTTTTTGAGTTAGTATTGGTTTAGCTAATATACAATATCTTACCCCAGTCATGTACACAAAGAATATTCTAAATTCGGATAACATATTACAAATTCACATCCTGCTACACTGCACTTGATCATTTGCATAAAGAAAGTTAATCGTAATCGATAAGCTAGATAATGATAAGAAAAAAATATTGATCCAAATATACAATGAACTTGTTTTAGAGAATGAGGAGAGTCATGTCTACTGAACTATACTTTAGATTAAAGACACAACTAAAATTCTGGGAACTTCCCGTTAAAGAGAGTTTGAAGGTGTGATAGAGTCCCAGTGATGTAGTATGTATGGAATGTAAATGTCACACTAGAGCAGGGTTCTTCAAATCTGGACTTCGATTCCAAATCCAGGCCTTGTTTTCAGTTCTCCCAGGTAGTTAGTTTAGTAATTGCTGATTCTGATTGGTCAGAGGCTTCACATCTGACTGACAGGTAAAGGAAGGCTGGAAAACCAGCAGTGCTCGGAGCTCGAGGACCGTGATTTGAATAACCCTGCACTAGAGGGACCTTCCCTGTTTCCTCGGACTCTTAATCTGCAAACCAGCAAAGACAAAGAAGGATGTTTATTTTCATGGCCAGAATCGGTGTTGATCTTGTCCTTTCTCTTAATCATCTGCCTGACTCCTTCAGAAGTTGAATAGCCGGCCCTATCGGATGGGCAGGAAATGGAGATTTTTACATTCAGAGTCTTTCCTTGGCCTAACACCTTTCTCAGCAATGTCTGCCCGCATCAGGGTTTGCTTCCTGAAGACTGACGGGCAGCAAACTCCTTCATGGTTCTTTGGCACTTCGACTTTCCTGGGGTCCACTAGACAGCCAGCGGCAGGGACGAAATTAGAAGTGTCCTTGTTAAGATTAATGGTATTGGAAAGCACTGGATTATTGCTCTCTTGCTGGTAATTCTCTGGATAAATGCATTCAGCTGTTTCCCGAAACCTTGCGCCTGTATATTGAACACTTATACAGCTGGATACTGACCAGAGCAATTCTGGGTTGTTGACTGAATGCTCCTGTGCTTTGGTCTTCATGTATAATTTTTCATGCACTTTCTACAGTTTATGCTGCCCAAGAGAAGAATTACTTTAATTACAGTCCATTCAAGTGATATAATACAATTAATCAGAGTGCTGCTTTTCTCGTTCCTCACGGCCCTTTTTGAGTTGCCTCCAGTTGCCACGGGGTGCATTGTGGGTATTTTGTAAAATGCTTCTTAAGTATCTGAGTCACTCCAAGGTAGAAATGGTTCTTGGGCATTTAAATTTGCCAAAAATAAGACCACAATGGCTTCTACCTCTGAAACGATTATACCAAGGTTAAGGAGAGGTTTTACGCCGCATCTAGACCGTCCTGTCTGTAAGTTTTAATGCACCTACTTTGAAGCATTGCCCTTTTCTCCTCCTGGAAGTGATTTTTGGACTATGAATTTAATGAGATGTTGGGATTCTGTTCAGACAATATGTCTGTTAAAAGAATAACCTCATTTGGACCAGACAACCTGTTTGTTTGGCCACCTAAAGTAGTTGATGTTAATCATTAACTTCACAGGTCTGGAACCTGATTACAGCTCAATCTGCTTGTTCCTCCTTGTAAAATGTAGTCTGACACTTGCCATGACCTGAAGATCTAAGATTTTATCTTTTCTCTGTTATTCTGTTTTCCCTTAGCGTGTGATCCCTGCAGGAGGAACAACTACAAGTTATTTGCCTCTGTCTAAAAAAACTCAATAACCTGGTTACCTGGGTGTTACACCTAATAGCTGGTTAAAAATAATAATTTTTGCACTACTACAATTCGGAAAATGAATCTAGATGTCAAATGTAAATGGAAAGTCAAATTATTAGATATTTTTCCATCTGACGTGTTTCTACACTTTACATAAGTATTTCAATGTATGGTGTGGAGTATGTCTCTAAATCACTCTGGATCTTTGCACTTGTTTTTAGTATTATTACATATTGAACAGTAAATAGAAATATTAAAAAACATGTCTGTTACCAATTAGTCAGTTGTATTCAATGTTTAACAAGTCTGGAATCTTTAGTCATTTAGAAATAAATCAGGACCTTAAGCTTGCAAGTGGATCTGTGTGGCACATGGTATAAACAGCTGGTCCAACAAAATGGGATTAATGAGTTGGAGGCAGGGATGAAGTTTGAGAAGCTCCTGGCAGAAGCTGGTGGCTTCAGTTGGTTTCAGGTCATAGTGCTCTTCATTGTTAGGTTTCTTGCTTCACCCTGCCCTGCCACCTCCTGGTGCAAAACTTCATCGCTGCCGTGCCGCCCGACCACTGCCACTTCGGTCTCCAGGATGATGCCGAAGTCTTTGAGAACCTCACCCTGGCAAGAGAATACGGCAGGAGAGAGAATCCGCTACCATCTTTGTCAGTCACGGGCTGTTTCTCAGTATGCGTCCTTAACCATTCTTGTGTTCTCGTGTACCTGCTTCACGTCATCTTCCATGAGGGACATCAAAGGGGCATGAATACCCGGACAGATTCGGGGGGGGCAACATGCTGTAATTTTGCACCCAAGGCAGGCATGGAGTGGGTAGACATTGAACACAGAAGACTGGATGTTCCACTCCATCATGCCGTCCTGCATCACCTACCTTGTGGATGACCAGTGCTGGCTGCTGCTACGGCATCGTGTCCCTGTTGATCAATACTGAGCAAGGTAAGAGGATCCAGGATCTAATCAAATGACTGATGCCAAGGTTGAACAAATAGGCCTGCAAAAATCTTGGATGATTTGTGTAGCCTTCTTTGTAGTAGGTGACACAAAAACAAGCCATCCAGGCTGCAGCTCCCCTTTTAAATGACCTGCGATAATTAAACAGGTGGCACCTTGGCTTTGCTTCCCCCTGTTTGTTAATTATGGGACTCTTGGATCACAGTGAGAGTCCTATTTATTTACTGATGACTAATTACAACCGAAAAACTCATGACTACTGCGAGGACATGAATCATAGGAAAGGCCCTTTCATCTCCTTCCCCATGAAACCCTTTAAAATAACAGTTGAACACCTCAGTTGAACACCTGAGACAGTTATTGTTATTGGTATCAAAAAGATAGTCCGCCATTGCCATCCGGTGAAGCATGCTTCACCTACGGTGGGTCCAAAATTGCATACTTGTTTGCTATGTAGAGGGCGAAAAATAGTATGCAACGTGAGCAGTATGCCGGACTCCTCAGTATGAATGAGACTGTAGGTGAATGGTACCCCAATGACATACTACATTCTGCGACATTCCGAAGTGTGAAACCAATATTTGCTACACTATCCCACAAGGCCACTTGAACAGGAAGAAGGTCTTATTTTAAGCTTCAATGTTCACAGTCTTAACAGGTGCTTGTACCATGGTACATGAGGTGGACGTCTGGACTCTGGTAATGTACTCAGGAAAAAAATTAAACATTATATCCCACACGATTCTAAATATAAACATGTGTGTCATACTTTCCGGTTTCACTAAGCAATAAATCATTACGGATCACGTCTACTGATTCCCATGGGATTTAAATAGTCAGTGACTGACAGTCATTTGTTATCTCACCCACTGATTTAAAGTACCAGTGCAATATCTCAGCATGTCCAACAGATGCCAGAGACTGGCGTGAAACTCCATTCTGTTCTGTGTCTTTATCGTAGACATAGCAGCCAACCTCTCCGATGTTCACACCTTTTGGTCCAAACAGGTACCCGTAGCATGGCACATGGCAGTAAGGCTTACCCTCATGCTGATATAAAAAGGCAGGTGTCAGGACTCTGGTAATGTACTACAGGAAAAAATTAAACATTGTATCCCACACGACTAATTTAAATATAAATACATGTATCATACTCTCCGGTTTCACTAGAGAATAAACCATTAAAGGATCATGTCTACTGATTCCCACGGGATTTAAACTGTCAGCGACTGACAGCCATTTGTAGTCTCACCCACTGATCTCTTCCTTCTCTTTAATATCTGTGAGTAGAACACTGGTCGCTCACAGCACCTTCATCAAACATTCATGCTAATGTGCCAGTGCAATACCTCAGCATGTCCACCAGATGTCAGTGTTCTCTTGCACCACTAATAACACCGGAAAGTGCGTGTCAGGTCCTGCCGAGAGACGCCACTTTGCCCTGTATACCAGAATAAAGAAGAAAAACAAACAACTCTAGGACAGTGGTGAAAAACAGAAGCTCTCACTTTGTTCCCATTGGCTGTAGAATGCTTATAGTGTGTTACACTTAGCATTGGCTTCCTGACATATGATTCGTTGACATAATGACAAGGAGGGGATTCAGCTATGTGTAGGAGAGGTTGGTCATTTCAAGAGAGAAAACCAGGATTTTTTTGCTGACACCTTACAGGACCCTATCAAGACTATCAATCTATCAGTAGTGTGTCCTGTGCTGACTGTTGCTAAATGTTGACTAAAATTGGGTTTATGTCATGCATCATATTAGACTATGAGTGTCTTAAAAGTATGGATGTCAGAGTAACCAAAGAAACAATATCTTCAAAGGCAGGTGAACAGTTGAAGTGGCACCACGTTGGACAATCAAGTGACTTCTTTGGACTGCACCTGGCAAAAAGGATACAGTCCTGTAATCGCACACAGATTACCTTCCCGCAATAAAAAGATAAAAAGAAGGGTTGGTGAATACAGCCGTATAGCACCGATGATAAACGCTGATGGATGGTGCAGGTGGAGTCAGGCGCCGAGCAGACGGCGTAAATAATGTGTTTAATTGAGACGTCTGGGTGGGATTTGCAGAAGGCTTAAGACGACCAAGCCCTGTGGAAATACCATATACAGGCATCAGGTTTGTCAGCGTTTCATTTAAAAATGCCATCTTCTGTATGTCATGGGCTCTTTGTATAAATAATCTTTAGATTTTTTATGATAGTAAAGTAAGTTAAGTAGACTAGTGTTCTTGTTTTCACTCAAATTACTTTGGCCATAAAATAAACTGCAGCTGAATTATGGTAGAATTTTGGGGGAAGGATCTATGAAGCAGACTGCGCGTTTGTGAAAGGCAACATGACAAAGGGCCTCCACACTTTGTAAGGCTTCAAGTAACTTTTCTGAGCAATTTCCGAAATCCATGGCTTCATTAAATTTTAATAACCTTTTTTCTCTTTTACAGAGGATAACAATAAGCCAGAAGGCAAACCCTTCCTACCCTGAAGGCTGCAGCAGCAGCTTCTGGCTGCGCAGACGTGCACTGAGGCCTGTGGCAGTAGCTCCTTTCAGAGCTGAGCTCGTCTTCTCTAGGATGAGAAGCCGCGGATTTGTCAGATGTGAGCGGCCATGCAGCCAGTTCACTTACAGTTTTCATTTATCTCTTCCTGTTTCGTCCCCAAGTTTAAATAGCACTCTGACGTAAAGGGGAGGAAAACTCTGACTGCTGTTTGCGTTGGACAGCAGTTTGAAATACCCAGCATTCTTAGAGAAAGTGGGTGAGGGTCTCAAAAGGCCTTATGGGAATGTTTTTTAAAAACAACGTTCATGTGTTTTACCCAGATCATACAAGCTCTATATACAACACTCATAATAACTGAAATGCATATTAACTTAATGTGTCAATAGACACATATACCCTTTATCTGTGTAAATATACATAACAAATTAATGTACTGTCAAGTATAAGTCCTACATTCATGTACAATTCATATTAAATGTGTCATAGTCATATATGTCCTTTATTCATATAAAATATATATTTAATGTTTTGTAAAATATGTAAGTTCTACCTTTAATGTTAAAGGCATATTAATTTAATGTAGTCAGAATATAAATGCATAATAAATGAATGTTTTGTCAGTATTAGTTTCATGCATAACTGTTTCAGTGAACTCAGTTGACTCATGGACTGTGGGCCCACACAGCTAGAATGAGCTGATGTATCCACTTTGTGTTCTGAGAACATAACTGAGTTAACCTCACTGAATGTTCTCATCTCTAATTAAACCAACAGAATGTGGAGAGATCATTCATGTGTTAAATCAGAATAATATAAAAGCAATATAAAATGTTATCAAGAAGCAACAAGCAATAAACATGCATTTACTACTCAAACCACACGTTACCATGTGTGGTAAAATGTAAAGCTTGTGTAAAAGTTTTATATTTTTCCTGTCGGTTTTTACCTTGAGTGCCTCACATGTCAGGGGGCTTTTGGTATGATCCATAATCATACAAGACAAAACACTGACTTGTAAAATTATACAAAACATCATGCGTTGTCATACGTAATTGAAATAAGAAACTTGATAGCATTATAGGAACCATGCTGATTTTTCATATGGGGGGGTACCCCCTCTGGACTCTGGCCTCTGGACTCTGCTACTTCTGTGCTCACATGGGGATCGACGGCGATTCCTTGAAGGAGGGGCAATTTAATGGAGCTACAAGGTCCATGTGTGCAGAGTCGATGGAGGCCTGTGTGTCTTAGTTATTATTTATTTCTTTGTCTTTTGGATTTTGCTGTTCTGATATTTGCCCTTATCTGGAGATGTTGCTTTGCCCTCATGATATTTGCTTGACCCCCCAGCAATAAGAGCTGAAACCTATTTGCCTCTGTCTAAGAAACTCAATGGCCTTGATTACCTGGACGTCACGCCTGGGGAGTGACTGGCTCCGCACTCACGGGCCTGGAAGGGCTGACCATCACGGAGTTCTGAAAAATATACATTATCCAACTGCTAACTTTCTGAAAATCAAATGTAAACAATGTAAAGTTAAATCATATGGAGCGTTTTTGCTTGACCTGGCATAGTTTATATATTGCTCACTCATTCTGGATTCTTGCATTTGTTAATGTAGAGCTATATTCTTACATAGTAATGTAGTAAAAAAGGTATCCGGTTACCAATTAGTCAGTTATCTTTAACGTTTAACAAGACTGGAGTTTTGATGGTGACATCTATAAATCAGCTCGCAAGGGGATCCATGTAGGACATCATAGAACTAGCTGGTTCAAAGCAAATGGATTAATGAGCTGGAGGCAGGGATGAAGTTTGAGAACCTCCTGGCAGAAGCTGGTGGCTTTGGTCGGTTTCAGGTCATAGTGCTCTCCATCGTCTTCGTTTCTCGCTTCACCCTGCCCTGCCACTTCCTGGTGCAAAACTTCATCGCTGCTGTTCCGCCCCACCACTGCGACATCGATGTCCTGGATGATGGGGAAGTCTTTGAGAACTTCACTCAGGAGCAGAGGATGGTCGTCTCTATTCCGGCTGAGGAAGATGGCAGTCTAAGTTCCTGCCAGATGTTCTCACAGCCCCAGTTCCATCTCCTGCATGAAGTCACCAACGCTACAGCAGAACCTGCTGTTCCGTGTCAGAATGGATGGGTCTATGACACCAGCACCTTTGCCTCCACCATAGCGACTGAGGTATGTTACGTCATACCACTTATAAACCGAAACAGTCTATCTTAATTCAGGCATTTACTGCAACACTAACCAGTAAACAATGAGAATAGTCTTATATTCTTCCATGAACTATAAATTTCCTGTCTCCAAAACAGTCCATTACTCTGTAAATGATTTGTTGTGCAGATTTTATCATTGAAAAGATCTTTCGTTCATTCAAAGTGGGACTTGATCTGTGACCAAAGAAAGCTGAACAAAGTGACAGCCACCATCTTCTTCATTGGGGTGATGATTGGAGCCATGCTCTTTGGCAGCCTCAGTGACAGGTAACTCACCTCACGGGTAACTCACCTCACAGGTAACTCACCTCACAGGTAACTCACCTCACAGGTAACTCATTCAGTTATATCTATCTGGGACAGTTATTCTCAGGAAGAGTGTCACTAACATCATCAGGCACACCAATGTTTTACTGTCTGTTATCAGACTTTGATGCTGAGGTTTTCCACCTGTTCAGTTATTTACATAGGTGTGCGTTTTTTCCACGCGGGCACGTGCCTCCTTAGGCCCATGTGCATTTCGCCGTGTCGCTGCAGGTACGGGCGGAGCAGGATGATGCTGCTCTCCTACGTGTTGGGCATGGCCTTCGGCCTGGCCAGCGCCTTCTCCAGCTCCTTCTTGATGTTTGCCATCCTGAGGTTTTTCACAGGCCTCGGAATCACAGGAATCAGCATCATCTCCACGGTTCTGAGTGAGTGGATCTTCACTCTTCCATATAAAATCTATTTAATTAATGCTGTATCCACCCATCCGTCCATCATCCACTCATCCATCCATCCATCTAAAATCCTTGATGGATAAAAACCTAGTTAAAAACACTTCTCCTGTAATGCCAGCTCCTCAGGTTCTTTGTTGGTTTGCCTCACTGTCCATCTTATGCACATTCACTTTGTGTTTGAAGTTATCGTTGCTCTGCCAGCACAAATAATCACCAGCCCCTTGCGACAGGTAATTCTGTTAAGGAACTTTCTGTCAAATATATATATACAGTACTGTGCAAAAGTCTTAGGCAGTTAGAGAGAACTATATTTAAAGATCTTTATTTTAGTATAAAACTATGATATTATATCTGTCAAAGTGTGTCAACTTAGCCATTTCAAAACCTCTCCTAAAGTCATCCCAGTATTTGCAGTCATCATCCAAAACACCCATGTATTTTTGACTTGACCACTAACGCACCTCCTATGGCTAATCAATTCATTGACATTTTAAACTAGCTCAATTAACTATTTAATCAGTTATTTAGACAATCAGTTTATTAATTAGTAATTAATATTGTTTTTTTCTGAGTAAATACAGACGCTCCTCTACTTGCGAACGAGATACATTCCAAACAGCTGTTCGTAACTTGAAATGTTCGTGAGTCGTTTTTCAACATCATTTTAAGGGTATATGCAAGTACAAAGAATTAGGATGCTGGGAGTACACACACTACACTGCTGTGTGGCGGGAGTAGCGGCCAGAAGTCGTACTAAAGATAGGAATTGGCGAGCAGAAAAAAAAATTGATGTGGACAGGAAACGGGAGCCCAATGAGCACAATTTGGACTTACAGTCCTCTTCGTTCGTATGTCTGAAAGTTCGTAAGTTTAAAGTTCATACTGATAGGTTTATTTAATTTTTCTGACACTTTTATCCAGACCAACCTACAGCAGAGGGTTACAATTTTTTGTGCTCCCTAGGATTTAAAACTACATTGTTAGCAAAGTGCTCAACTTTTTGAGCTTCAGGAGCTCAGTATGCCCCAATATAGAACATATACATGCTTATACATTTTTGCACCTAGGTACTCAAAAAAAAATTTCAGCCGCACAAATCTGCTTCTCAAACTTACCTTATGTTCCTGATGTTAGAAGTTAGAAGCTTTCCTTTGTAATTTTTCTATCCTTAATCCCTAGGTCAGTTCCAGGTCAGTCCCCTGTGGTTGCCTTAAATTTTATGAGCCTAGCTACTTGGGTGTAGAGACCATGCTGTAACTTTGCCCCCGAAGCAGGTGTGGAGTGGGTGAGCATCGAACACAGACGAGTGGTGGGTGTGTTGGACAGCCTGGCCTGGACATTCGGCTCCATCATGCTGGCCTGCATCGCTTACCTTGTGAATGACTGGCGCTGGCTAATCGTCACCATCACATCCCCGCTAGCGGTGGCTATCGTATCCTGGAGGTCAGAAAGCAGAGCTACATTTCATTATTCCCGTTATTCTGACTGCTCCACTTTCACACTGTTCACGACTCGTGCAGGTGGCTACCGGAGTCCGCCAGGTGGCTAATAGCTACAGGAAGGGTGCAAAATGCTCACTACTACCTCACAAGGTGCGCCAAAATGAATGCAAGTGATGGTTTTGCATCTAAGATTAAGCCAGAGGTAAACTGACATTCTTCCTTCAATGACTTTTACCTGATTATCAATCTAGCAGTAATATCTGACTTGCCGGAACCATAATGCTGGATGGTGTTCATGACTGATTTAATTTGCAGGACCTTTCTACTGTAGTTGTGGTGGAGAAAGGAAAGAAGACTTACAGCTATCTGGATCTTGTGAGAACCCCCAAGATGAGGAGACTTGCTCTGAAAACAGGACTAGTATGGTATTAGCTAATTTTAGCTAATTTTCTTTATTGACTCTCTGAATAGACATTAAACAGCTTAGAAAGTGAATCGGTTCTCTACAGGTTTGGCATTGCCTCCACTTTCTATGGGATCAGCCTCAACCTTGCCGGATTCGGTCTGAACATCTACCTAACCCAGTTCATCTACGCGGTCGTAGAGGTCCCGGCTAAGTTACTGGTTTATTACCTTTTGGAAAGAATTGGGAGAAGATACACTGAAGCTGGTGCTTTGCTGTTGGCGGGAATCTGTCTCGCTATTAACATATTTATTCCTAAAGGTAAGCATTCTGTGGCGTCTGCCAGTCCCTAAAAAGAGTCATAATGAGTGTTCGCCCTGCAATGGGCTTCCTTGGATAGGTTCCAGACTCACCTCACCCCTGTACTAATTAAGTGGTTTTGGAATTCTGATGGATGGGTGAATGGACATGTGGTCCTTCACCTACCTTGCCCTAACGAGGATGAAATCTTAAATCCATGTCTCCAAGCTCTGTTGCCCATAGAGACAGAGACTGACTTTGGCATACCTCCTTAGGTAAGTTATTGCGTGTCTCCCTTAGATAAGTGGATCTTTCGGTCGATCATTGCGGTGCTGGGAAAGGCGGGTTCTTCAGCCTCCTTTACGACAATCTTCCTGTACACCTCCGAGCTGTACCCCACGGTTGTGAGGTAAGAGATCTCTTTTACCCATTTGTGCCCTGGTGGAACCCCATGGTGGGGTTTCCTGGAATGCGTGCACTGTCCGTGAACCCCTCCACCATAAGTGTCTAATACTCCCACCTCTTTCCAGACAAAACGGCCTCGGCTACAACTCCTTCCTGGCCCGCCTGGGCGTGTCCATCGCTCCACTCATCATGTTATTGGATGAGGTGTGGAAGCCACTCCCCCAGATTATCTTATGCATCATAGCTATATCCTCTGGCCTGACAGCAAGGTGTCTCCCAGAGACCATGAACAGACGCCTACCAGAAACCATAGAAGATATCGAACAAACAAGGTACAGGGATCTAACATCTACTCAGACCTCAAATATGATTCCTAATGACTGATTCCATGGTTGGAACTATAGGCCTACAAACAGCCGGGATGTTCTATCCATTGCAAATTTCCAATGCAAATTTTGCAGTTGATGATACACGAACACAGCATATTGTAACAGATCCTGACTGACACAATATTGAGCGAACAAGTGGATCTGAGTTCTAATCAAATGACTGACGACTGATGCCACGAATGAACTGTAGACCTACAAAGAGCTTAGATGATTTTAGTATGTTTTTTTGCAGTAGTGACACGCAAATGTGGCACGTAACAGATTCTGGCTGCAGAGCTCCTTTTAAGTGACCCTCAGCAATTAAACGGATAGCAGTTTGGCTTTGCTTTGCCCTGTTTAATTACAGCTTTCTTACATCTTAGCGAGAAGCCTACTGGCTCCCCGGTGCCTAATGATGACCTAGAGAGCGCTGAGGGGAAATGAATCACACAAACGACCCAGGCTCGTTTACGGAGTCGTCTCTGCCTGGACAACGGCGGAAATAAATGCGTTTGTAACAAACAATGCTAATCCAAGACAGAGCTGCTTTTCTCTTTTTAGCCACTGCTTGAATGCAGAATTATATCTTGAAAATATAGGTACAGTGAACGGAGGCGTTCATAGAATAATTCTATGCAGGGTGGATTTCACAGTTACTTCACTGTTATTTTTAGTGTTATAATAATTGCCTGCAGTGTTTAAGCTCCTTAAATGAATATGCAGTGTGAGATTTGAGTCGAGATTCACAGATTGTCAAAGCATTACTTTAAACACCTGAAGAATATTACTTTTGTTCCTTTTCACTGAACTGAACCCAATTCCTTCATCCATGCATCAGAGCAAAAATAGTTCAGAAATGTTTATTCAGGCAAGACAAGATATTCGTCATTGAGACCAGGGTTAAAAATCTTTATTTATAATCCAATGCAGAGATGGTATAAAAAAGATGGAATAAGAAATGAGGGTTATGTCAATAAATAGATTTTTCGGGAATATTCCGTGAGGCTGGATGTGGAGGACGGATAGGTAAGGTCTATGAGCAGTGACCCTTGACCACAAAAGCTGTCTCCTTCCTTTCGGAAAGGCTGATGTGAAGTTTAGACATCGTTACCCTAAAACACCTCCTCCACAGTGCAGCACTTAATTTACAGGAGAGCTGCAGCGACACGATCGACTGGGCAGGTACATAACCTCACCAGGGTGTGATTGTCAGCTCTTATCCTAAGAAAACAGAAATCCTGTTACTTCCTTAATCACCGCAAGTAGCTCAGTTAACCCAAAAATAACAATTTGTCACTTATTGACAAAACATTTCCTTAATCTTCACAATCTTTGTTTTTCTTGTTTTTTGAAGAGAGGGCATTTATACAACTCACATTCACAGTATAAAAAGTAATAAGTGAAAACAGTATATTTTACAAGTCATTCTTGTAGACACTTGGTTTTTACCAAGTTCAGAAATGTATACACTGTATGTATCCATTGAAAGTAAAACAGCATGTTCATAGGCACAGCTTTTAATATTGTAAAAGTAAACAAGTGATAAGGAGTGCAACTGCCAATAACGATTAAGAGGCTAAGCATCCATTTTTAGTTCAATAAGCACACATTACAGTTACATTACAGAAAAACAGAATGTGATTCACTAGAATGACTCAATAAGAAAAAAAAAATTGAATCTCTCCAATATTTCCAATATATTTACAGTAACAGAGACTGGTAGTGCTTTACTTAGGACAGAAGACAAAAAAGCACCTCAAAATCCAGCCTCATATCTGGGAAGTTATGACTGGCTTGAAACTCCATTCTGTTCTGTGTCTTTATCGTAGACATAGCAGCCAACCTCTCCGATGTTCACACCTTTTGGTCCAAACAGGTACCCGTAGCATGGCACATGGCAGTAAGGCTTACCCTCATGCTGATATAAAAAGGCAGGTGTCAGGACTCTGGTAATGTACTACAGGAAAAAATTAAACATTGTATCCCACACGACTAATTTAAATATAAATACATGTATCATACTCTCCGGTTTCACTAGAGAATAAATAATTAAGGGATCATGTCTACTGATTCCCACGGGATTTAAACTGTCAGCGACTGACAGCCGTTTGTAATCTCACCCACTGATCTCTTCCTTCTCTTTAATATCTGTGAGTAGAACACTGGTCGCTAACAGCACCTTCATCAAACATTCACGCTAATGTGCCAGTGCAATACCTCAGCATGTCCACCAGATGTCAGCGTTTTCTTGCACCGCTCACAACGCAGACAAGGTCTGTGCCAGTTCCTGCCGAGTGACATCACCTTCTCCGCTGCACACCACAAAGTACACAAACAAAAAAGAAAACTCAGCTGAAGACCAGAAGCTCTGATTTTGCTCCTGTTGGCTGCAAAATGCATACAGTGTGTTATACATGGCATTGGCTTCCAGACATAATGATAAATTGACATAATAACATTGCGGGGGTGGGGGGTGGCATGGCAACTCAGCTCTGTGTCAGAGAGGCTGGTCATTTCAGGGCCTTCTTAGAAAAGACAAAAAATGAAAAAAAAAAAAAAAAAAAAAAAAATAGGATTCTTTTGCTGGCACCTTACAGGACCCTAAGAAGAATTAGCATTTATTTCATGTATTATGTTGCTTGTTGCTTCAGGACACAAGTCTGCCTGAGAAGCATGGAGGCCAGAATATCCAATGACAAACAGTCCAGTAATCATACAAATTGTTCTGTTGTGTTGAAAGCATTTTGGGGAGGAGGAGAATACAGTCACCTGGTTGGTTGTAGGGAGGGACCACTGGAGCCTGGCTGTGAGCAGACAGCGTAAATAATGCTTTAAAGACATCTGGGTGGGATTTACACAAACCTGCCATGAGTCTCTGTAAAAACATTGCGATCAGTACTGAGCCACTGTGTCCTGAGCCATGCCTGTCAGTGCTTAATTTGAAAGGGCTATTTTTATATGTCTGAAGGTCTTCACGGAAATAGCTTTCCCCTAAATTTACTATTGCAGTTTTCATGCAGGGTATATGAATGTTTCCATGTAAAAGAAACAATGTTTTCACTCAAGCTACTTTGGCCAAAAAAGGTTAAATGAAGCTAAAAAAAATACCCTAGTACAATTTTCTAGAAGGTTCTCTGAAGCAGGCTGTGTTTCTACCTTTTAGATCTGAGAAAAAGGCACCCACACTTGACGGGTTCCAAGCAATATTTCCAAGTGATTTCACACCCCGCCTTCTTTTAAGAGCCACAGAGACACACAGTGTGAATATTCAGCACTGCAGCTGAAAGTTGGTGGACCTGGTGTAGGTGGAGAGGGGTGGTGCTTCCTGGCTGCCATCACATACAGCCTGCTCGTTCCATCAAGCCCTCCCCCAGAGATGCCAGAAGAACCACCCCTCAGTCTCCATGCGGGAAAGAACACTTCTGTTCTGTCCTTAAATGTCACTGGTTTGAGGCAGAAGAAGGAAAATGTCCTCCCATATGGCTTTACAGACACTGCAATTTGGAGTCACTTTCACATTTTTTAAAAGGGGGGGGGGGCAGTTTCTAGCAAAAAATGCACCCTCCCACATGAAGTGCAATAAGAGCTTAAACATGAGGCAGGAGGAAGAATGGGTTTGGCTTGGAGAGTAATGCTCTGAAATACACTCGAGCTGCCAGAAGGGGGCAGGCTTATGTCTCTGGAATGTTGGAGATGCAAGAAGAGGCAAAATAAACTCTCTGATTTAAATGATTAACCTGGACTGAACAGACTGATACCCCCCCCCCTCCCCCCGCCGCCGTTTCTCGCTCCAAGCGCAGAAATCACCCATTATCTGGGTTCTAGAACAGACGCACTTTTAGGATTTAGTCAGCTTATATTTGCATTAACTGCGTAGATGTGGAGAAGCCATCATTTTTGTGACCTTTACACTAACGTTGCACATGAGCCAAACTCTGTCTCGCAAAGTCTCTGTGACATCAGTTAGAGGTTAAAAAAATCACTGGCTTCGGGTGGCTGGAGGGGCGCCAGGTCCCTCGACAGGCGCATAAAACACGACCGATCCGTGCTACTGCCGCCGTGACCGCGAAGATCTCCCGAGGCGAGCCTGGCCCGCCTCCCCGAAAAAGGCGCGAATCCAAGTCTGCCTCCTTTCACCTACTTACCAAAATATACCACTTTTCCACACCCGGGACAGTGTGACGTCTCTCCCGCAAAGGTCTTGATGTAGGGAGGTGCAGCTGGAAAAAGACACAGAATCCTTTTTGCACTTTTCTTATATATATATATACAAAGTGTAAGTGTCAGCCGACGCTGGGGTGCGATTCAGAGCAAAACTCATGGTAATGAATTAGGACTGATTAGCACTGGTGCAAATGTGCCATCGGCAGCAGCTAGGGAGATGGGGGGGGGGGAAATCCCACACGTTCAAAGCTCATAGAAGGCAGTAATAAAGCGCCTCTTTGCGCCAGTGTTTTTCTGGTGCCATCGCAGATGTTGCCATTTTAGCTGGGAGTGGGGAGGGGGCAGTTTTTATCCATGACAATTACAGGATGTCTGTGGAATTTATCGAAGACCTTTCATAATTAACACTCTGGAAGCATCCATCCTAAATACACAATCCGTAATCACAGTAATATTTCATATAGAGTAGGCTATGATGATGCAATACAATGAAACCAGCATGATTAACAGCCAAAAATATAGATATTAATACTTATGATAAATGAGATGAACATCTTTGGCAAAAGCCGTCCTACAAGCAGCCTATTCTTGTAATGCCAACAATGAAACTGTAGTTTTCTCCTGGTTGGCTTGCTGTGGAAGATGCTTTTAACCGCATGGAAGAAGGTCTGACAGACGCGCATAGCTTTTGCGATTAAGCTCCATCTTACGTTCCCCGTCTCTCGCACAAAGACCTCCAGAATATGAACGCGATCGCAGATAAAGCGGAATTCAAAAGCACACGCCCAACATCAGATTTATAACTGAGTTTAATAGCTTTCAAGTTCAAAAAGGAGAAGTTTGATGTGCCGGCCGTCAGTTACATAATCATAACATGACCCCACCCCCCCACCCCAGCCTGCAGTTTGAAGGCCGTCCATCTGCTTGCCGGTCGGAAAAGGCTCATTAAAACCAAATGTTGTTTAAGGAAACATGATTAAGGGCAGCCCATTAAAATTCCTGCCCGCGGAACTCGGCCGCCCGTCACGGCGTTGCCGGCGGCAACTCCTTCCACGCTGAACTAACTTTCCTATTTTAAAGCCATTATCTAAGCTTCGGGGCTGCTGTGGGGTGGGGTCCTGCGTGGTGACCTCATCCTTTCTTCCCCTGTGTCCGTGGTGGACCATATGCGGCCCTGGGGGCTGAGATTAAGGTGTACTGGTGTTGTGGATTCGCGCGCTGTAACGGCCATTATCCGCACAAATCTGAGCACAAGACAAAGAGGAGTTCAAAGTGTTCTCTGAGCCGTACATCAGGCCCTGGGCCAGAGGCATCCACTGGGTCTCTGATACCCACAGGAGTTTAACTTCCCCTGATACTCACTAAAAGGATGTTGTTTCCTCCCCTCTGTTCTCTACTGTTTTCTTGTCTTGTGTTGCACTACTGTCTGTCTTGCAACTGTCTTGTATTGCACTATTGTTTGTCTTGCACTGTCTCGTCTTCTTTATTTATTGTTTGTCCTGTCCTCCGATGCCCTACCCTGTCACTGTGGCATAAGAATTTCACTGTGTTCCTTGGAAAACACATGTGACAATAGAACTTGAAACTTGAAACTCCTGTTCTTATATTTTTTCATAATTAGCAGGTTGGGTGCGAACAGCAAGTTGTGAAAATTGTAAATCAAGGTCAACGAAAACTCGGTCAGAGGATGGCTGTGGATGATATCTGTTGTGTTTGTATTTACGTGTAGCATCTTTGAGGACCCAAGAAAATCGGTATTTCAACACACGATGTACTTGTACATGGATGTATTGACAATAAAGAACTCTCGAGTCTTGAGTCTTGACTGGGAAAATCCAGCTGCTGGCTTCCTTACCTTTGGGTGGCTGTCGGATTATCTGGGCGGTGGTCCAGGGGGTGGTGGGAGAACCATCAGATGGGCTCTCCATGGATGTGTTGACGGGGGTTGGGGGTGGCGTGTCATATATGTAGGAGCCTGCACCCCCGATGTTGACGCCTGTAAGAGATCACATGCTTTATGGTGTCACAGTTACGAGCTTAGAAATGCATGCTGGTTTGAGGGGGGTATATTTGTCAGTTACTTCTAAAATGGTCTCACACCCTACCTCACTCCTT
The DNA here is from genome assembly GCA_026781145.1 of Hippopotamyrus pictus. Classification (NCBI taxonomy): domain Eukaryota; kingdom Metazoa; phylum Chordata; class Actinopteri; order Osteoglossiformes; family Mormyridae; genus Hippopotamyrus; species Hippopotamyrus pictus. The sequence goes on along the minus strand of JAODLC010000065.1, from coordinate 4,152,636 downwards.
CCCCAAATTCCTCATCTGTGCTAGAACTGGACTTTCTAACAACGGAGTAACCAACAGCCCCCACAAATGCAGGGGGGGGGGGTGTGGTCGGCATGTAATGTGTGGGAAGGGAAAATATTTTACTGCGGGTTGTGGATATTGTAGATTCCCTGTTTTAATGGTTTATCCAGCAACATAAAGAAGATGCAAAGATTGCTGCCACAATCTGGACCTTTTAAGCATCCTCCCTGAACAGCTGAGACAGACAGTTGGCGTTGAGGATCTCGCTCGGGGGGGAGGGGGGCAACGGTGACATCACTCTGCCATCTCTGTGATTTGAACCAGTGCAGTGACCTTCTAACCACAGAAATAGCGTCCCACACCTCTGAGCAACACACCGCCTCCTAAATATATAAATCTTATATCCACAATACTGTAGCCAGATCCAGGACGGCAATGCAGATAATGCTGGCGTCTGCCTGAAGCACTACATTGGGGCCAAGACAAGCTTCACACTGAAATTACAATTTCCATCTGTCCCTAAGTGAGCCCTGGACTTCTGGACTAATCTTCTTAATTAAGCCAGCCCCTTCGTGAATACACCGCCATTCTTATTCAGCTTAAAAAGATGAATCGAGCCACATCAGGGAAATGTCCAATTAAGGCCTTTATTTTAATGGAAAAACAAAAATACTCCCACAGTGTTCATGTCAGACAAAAATGCCTCAAAGACGTCCGGCTGTCCTCCATGACTTACGCCTGACAGCAGACCTTCTGCTAATGAGTTCTGTGCAGCACCAAACTTAAGTGGATTAACCCTATTAAATGTATTTAATGCAGGTCCTTTTAAGCACAATTTACTGTTGTTGTCCACATCAAGTGATTCTTAGTTTTCTGAATCTGCAATTACCAAGCAAACAAATTATCCTACTTTGGTTTCAGGGAAGTACGGGGATCAGTACAGAAGGAAGCGTCTGTCAGCTGCAGTTAGGGGCCCGCATGCTGTCGGCTGCAGTTAGGGGCCCGCACGCCGTCGGCTGCAGTTAGGGGCCCGCATGCCGTCAGCTGCAGTTAGGGGCCCGCATGCCGTCAGCTGCAGTTAGGGGCCCGCATGCCTCGGCACGATTCTAACATCAGGTCACGTGTCGCACGTTTTCCCCAGATACACGAGGAATGGGGTATTTCGGTCACTGCACCGCGAAACACCATGCTTTACTCTACAGGGTTATTTGTGCTTTTTTTAAGGTTGCATCGAATCGCTCGGCATGCCTGGAATCATTTCGGTAAAAGCGCTCAAGCAGGATTGTCCCCCCAAGAACTTTCCGGGGTTATGAAGGGACATCGGCTGCAAATATGCACTTTAGATTTCAAGATTTCCGAGCAAGTTTGTGTTTATGAGAAGCGGTTGTTAGACTACTGGGGGTGGAGGTGGTGTTTAAAATGCTATTGTCATGCTGATGTGGATATTTGTAATTGACTTACCGCAGTAATGCTTGTATTAAACTGCCAAAAAAAAGAAAACTAGCACAGATTATGCTTTAAAAAATAAAACAAAAATACTAGGGAAGGATGCCAAAGATTCTGGCTTTGGTCAGCGTCAGAAACACAAACGTCTTCGGCTCTGGACGGACAGAGCCAAGAGCAAAATATTCAATGGAATATTTTAAATCTGTTTTAAAACATTGTACAAGCAACCAAACTGAAACCAAAGATCAGATTTTTACTACAACAAATGTGAGGACACTGACAGACCTGGGCTGAAGAGACCCAATAAAATGTGAGGATACTGACAGACCTGGGCTGAGGAGACCCAATCAAATGTGAGGATACTGACAGACCTGGGCTAACGAGACCCAATTCAGGCCCAGACCGTGCATCTTGATCACCCCTGGCTGTACAGGTCTAGTGGGTAGTGCAGCAAGTGGAGTAGCCCATTACTTAGTTTTTCTCTGTCATTTATTAGTAGGGAAAACAACTTCAAGAGCTGACCAGGCCAAATAACAAACAAAAACAGAGCTACCTAGCAAATGTGCTTCTTCACCTAACCCAAACAAAAGATAAAAATATACACAACTTCCTTAATGCCCCAACTCACCAAAAACAGTGAGAAAATAAATCAAAACAAAATGGTGTTGCACTCCCTATTTTCCCAGCCAAACATTAATATGACAGTTTAGCACAGGGATTCAAGTGACTAAACTCATTGGATCAGGAAAAAGAAGAACATAAGAAGTAATTCAACGTACAAGTGGAAAGTTTATAATCTCAGTGCCTGACACGAGATTATAGTTCATCTTTAACTAACAATCCACAGAACATTTTTAATGGTGCACCAATAAAACCAACAGGCCTCCCAAACAATCCACAAAACCCAATCGAACAGAGACCTTTATCAACTTTAATTTCAAAAATAATATCCACTGCGTGACATTCTTTTATTTTAGTAAGAGCGTGAAAGGTTTTCTTTAGAATGTGAGGAATCGATGAGTAGATTAGTGGCCTTGGTCTTAATGGCGGAAAAGCCTGCTGTGCTGAAATCCATTAACAGGAAATGTGGCTCTGAAGGGATTATAAGTCTTACCTTTTGGTCCAAAGAGAGTAGCGTAGCAAGGTTTGTGGCAATAAGGCATCCCATCGTGCTGTACAAATGAAATGTGGGAAAATTAAATTCTCATACATAAAAAGACACTTATAAACTTATTGAAACATGGCTAACAAACTACTCGTTACCAGTCCTGCTCACCGCATCAGCATCTTCATGTTTATTGTAAGCCACTGTCATTAAAGAAGTGCCCCCCCAATCTTCATCCCCTAATGCTGACATTAGTTCTTGTCTACTTTCAGTGGGGGAACAGCAGTGGCTGGAAAAATCCGACCAGAATTCCTTTTGCGACCTTTATCCCACTCCTTTATTTTTAGCAAACGGCTACCACACGTGCCTCATTCCACACCCTTAATATGAAAGGGAAACACAATAATATCTGCATGATAAGCAGTGGCCCCAGATAGACAGCTGAGGGTTTACACTTTGTCCTCCACTCACCCCCAGGATTCACTGCTACATCCAAACTAAATAACCACCAATAATAAATAAAATAGCAAAAAATCTCATATGTATAAGCGCCTGAAAGATACCCCTTACACTATCTATAAAATAAATCTATTCAAACCTGTTCCTGTTGAAAAAGTAATTTTTAAACATAAGTCCATAAAGCCACCATCCCATGTGTCTAACCCATACAATAGTCCAAAAAGGATGAAGCCCCCATCCCTAGTAAAACCACAATCAGTCTGTCTCACCTTTACCCTTGTTTTGCCAAAGTAATTTATATGATATGTTCTCTGCCTCCCAAACTATATATTAAAGAGTCCATCCATCCATCCATCCATCCATTGTCCAACCTGCTTATCCGACTGGGTTGTGGGGGGTCCGGAGCCTATCCCGGAAGCAATGGGCACGAGGCAGGGAACAACCCTGGACAGGGGCCCAGCCTATCACAGAGCGCACACACACACACACACACACACACACACACACACACACCTATGGGCAATTTAGGAACTCCAATCAGCCTCAGCATGTCTTTTGACTGTGGGGGGAAACCAGAGTACCCGGAGGAAACCCCACGACGACACGGGGAGAACATGCAAACTCCACAAATGTACCCCAGGTGGAGACTCGAACCCATGTCCCAGAGGTGTGAGGCACCAGTGCTAACCACTGCACCACCATGCCGCCCAAAATATTAAAGAGTCAAAACTTGAATTGATGATAGAGTTCTCCACTCTGATAAGCTGAACTTGGGGGTCAGTCACGTGCAGCTGCATCGACCCCCATTAAAC
>JAODLC010000065.1:4128985-4147491 GCA_026781145.1 Hippopotamyrus pictus | reverse complement strand
GAAGAAAAACCCACTGATGATGGATGGAGGTGTAACCTGGCCAGTCAGTAGATTCAGGTACTCAGCTGACTTCACTTTACTGCAACATAACGTTGCTGAGCTGTAATAATGATCCAGTCATTGGCTCTTACTGTAAGTATTTGCTGATATAAATTCAAATACCGACTTTTTTTTTGGCCGAGTAGTGTACAGTGTCAGCAGCCGGTCTACTACCCGTGACCAAAACATCAGTGTAACTGTAAGTGCCACGGGAGGCAATTATATCAGGACGGGAAGCATATTTCTGCAGCCCCGTTTACCCCTGTATAAAAGCTGCATGACTCGTCCATAAAACCCAATCATTTGACCACATCAGACACTAATAAAACGTCATTCTCCTGCCACAGACCGTGTACGCGGCTCAGTGCGACGGAGGTGCTGATGAGGAGCAGACTAAAACCTAGCTGGGTTTCATTAAAAATGAACTGCAGCCGGCTTCCTGCGCCTAGGGGAAGTCGCCGCACAGTGGGATTCATGACTGCAGCGTTTCAGACCAGCGAGCCAGAAAATGCTTCTTGTCTTGCTCCACTAGCCGCCACGGCCCAGCCTCAGCAGCCAGTGATGGGTGACAAGCAGCGACACCACTGATAATGCTGACGTGTTTCAGGGCCGGGCTGAGGAGCTCGTTCTGGGAACCACTTTAGTGAGGATTCCGCAGGGGGAGTCTTCTGTGCCGTTTCCCCAAAGGTATACAGAGAGCATTTTGAGATGCATTCTATAGTTTTCACTGTTGCCTCACACATCCATGGATATGGGTTCGAATCCCACCTCTGCTCTGTCTGTGTGGAGTTTGCATGTTATACAGGTTTCTTCCAGGTTCTTTGGTCTCCTCCCATAGACGAAAGGCACGCAGTTGGGTTAACTGGCATCTCTAAACTGCCAGTAGAGTATGACTGTACGTGCCACAGACTGGTACTCATTTAGGGTGGACCCCAGCCTTGAGTTCTGTGCTACCTGTGATAGGCTCCAGACCCCCCACCCCTGCAAAAATGAGCAAGGTAAGCGGTTGGGAGCTGGATGGATGGATGAATGGATGGATGGATGGATGGATGGATGGATGGAAGTGTCACTGTTATCAATGAGGTGCATACTGTCCATGTGCATGTGAAGGTCATGCCCGGCACCCGTGTATACGTGTTTCCTTTCACATTTCTCCTGAGCACCGAGTTGCCAATCCAGCAGCATAATAGACACTGAGCTATTTTTAGACGTGCGATCTCACTCGCCAGTTAAAGCCGCAGGCCCACACGGCGAGCCGTCAGGGTCCAAAACGACCCAGGCGTGCAAATCAAACAACCCAATGTCAGAAGCGGAAGCTGCTTCGCTCCTGTAGAGAATCTCCATCCTTACAATGACAAAGGGCTAAATGGGGGAAACTTAAAAGCATCTCTCTCTGACATCCATCAGTCCATCTTCTAACTGCATATCCTGGTCAAGGTCATGGGGCCTGGAGCCTATCCCAAGATACCCTGGGCACCCTAGATGGGATGTCATATTTCAAAAGATATTTTAAACTGTTCATAAAGCTTCCATGAATGCAGTGAGAAGCATGCAAAGACTAAATCAAGGCATGCAACTAGTCATGCAGATTTCTTACTGCATATCACACATGTGGCGCATTTCCGCCGCCACCAGGAACCAAGCCGTACCCGAGCCGAACCCGAGCCGTACCCGAGCCGTACCCGAGCCGAACCCGAGCCGTACCCGAGCCGTACCCGAGCCGTACCCGAGCTGTTCCGCGGACTGTTTTCCATTGTAAAGTATGTGAGCCGAACCTGAGCTGAACCCACTTGCCGGTATGGTCTTTAAACCTGAGTGTTTCACATACTTGCTGTTACTCCTTACTGCACCAGGTCTTGCCTCCGGGAGTGGATTTGGTTTGCCAGAACGTGCACAGGCCTCATGGGTCAGTGGGAGTCACCAGACAATAAATCCCTGAACCTGAGCTTTCACTGCCCCCCCCTTGCCATCCAGACAGCCGGAAGCCCAGCCCCTTCCTGTTCCCCATGTGGGGCCCCGCCTCTGGGGCCCGGTGTCACTGGCGTCTCCTTACCTCCGCGTGTCCGCCGGCCGACAGGGTCCGGTTACAGCGCTGGCATTTCAGGCAGAATCGGTGCCAGTTCTTGCCCAAGGAGCTCACTTTCTCAGCTGAGGGGGGAGGACGGGGGGAGAGGCATTAATGCACATTTAAAAGGAGAAGAACTGAGAATAGTGCTAATCTGTCCTACGTCAAAGTCTACAGAGGAAACACGAGTAACTCATTTGCATATTTATCAATGGAGTACTGCTCACCGTAATTACCGAGGAAAAGCGAAACACGTTTTGATATTAATATTACAATAAAACTAACTCTCCTTTAAAATTCTAAAACCGATCACAAAAACACAAAGGAATGCCAACATCTGCTTTTAGAGGAAAGTCAGAGTCCGTGTTCTATGCGTCGTGTGGCCGCATCTCACTCGGAGTGACGACGGCGAGGTTCTCACACCCCGAGTGGAACGCGTAGGCAGGCGTTCGTGTCGCCGGCTTAGGGAGCGCCACCCCGCCTCGCACACAGCCAGAGCAAGCCCTTAAAGAAACGCAATTCCAAAATTGCACAGCAGAGGAAGTGAGTTTTGGGAGTACGTGGGAGTCGCCTTCTTTCTGTGATTAACTGGGGGGCGGAATGTAGCCTTTACACTGACGAGGATGCAAAATGCTTTAGGGGGGGCCTGCCATATATTTCCATAAATCAGTCCCTCTTCCTGCAATGATACATGTTGCTCTTCTTTAGAAGCATAAGAAACATGGGGTGGGGGTGGGGGTGGGGGTGGGGAGGTGTTCCTGCTCGAGACAGTCAACAGCAAACTTGTGAACCTGTGGCATCTGACCCTGGACTATGACCAAAAATAAGTACAGTATAACTAAATCTTCCTGTCTAGATTAAAGCCAGATATCTGCCAGTTACTCTTCGCTCCATCAGAGACCCAACAGTCAAAAGTCTGAAGCTAAACATCATTTTCCTAGAAAAACCACAACCCCCCCTCCCAATTTAACAAACAGATGTGGTAACTGGGTAGTGGGGGTGGGGGGCACAGTTGACTGACATTTCTTTTTGTCTGTCAGCAAGGCTTTTAACTGGCCTTCTCCCCACTTTCAGAGTCAGCCAGCGATCCAAATTAACTCCAAATTAACTCAGCCTGTATAGGTGGCTCCAGCTGACTGAGTCTGGAGTCTGAATGACCATATCACAAAATAATGAGTTTTCCTTTGGAGGGGGTCAGGGGGTATGCACAAAAGAAAATGGCATATTCAATTTCCAGTGCTGTACTGTTACCTCCACACGCTGCCTAACTCGGAGGTCGATGAAGCGGATTGACGACAGGATGAAATGGAATGGCCAGACTTCACCTCAGTAAGATTCTCTATAACATCTTTATTTGGTCTCATGAAATTTAGAGCAAGGTTGCCCTTCCAGAAACAGTCTTGGACCTTCGTGTTAGAATAAGGAAGTTTAATAGACTGCCAATGCAAACAAACAAATACATTCTGGGAAATTTTAGAACATTGAGTTTTCTCTCTCGCATTTGTCAAAAGCGAATTGCCAAAGGATTTAAGACATGGGATCAGAGATTGTGAATTAAGAACTTGACTGTAGCTTTGGCTCAGTCAAATTCTACTAAGCCTAAATCCAGTGACCCTGTCTAGACTTCTCAGGAGGACACAATAATAACTCAATGAATGCATAGCTGCAGATCATCAAAGGGGTAATACAGGCAGACCTGGTTTTATATGATCTCAGAGCAACTTTAGTTGAATTAAATCAAAACAAAGCTACACAGTCAAACACTTGGAGACTTCAGCTAGGTTCCAAGCCCTGGTTTACAACTGACTATTTGAACGTGACACGGTAGAACACAAATACTAATTAACACGGGAGCATAAATTCTTTACTCCAAGATTGAAGATAAACATCACTCCGGTACGATACCGCGCGTAAACTACAGAGCAAAACTTAAAGGGCACAACGTGGCGCCGCAATCACAGCCTCACGTGAGCGCTGCGCGATGGAGATGCCAGGCATCGTTTCTGAAGTCATCTGAAACGCGTTTCCTTTCCCCTGGTAAAAGTGCACCTTTGATGATGTAACAGCTCGAGTGGAACACGAAGGAACCAGAGATGCTTCCATGTTGGAAAAGCATCGGGGGAAGGTTTGGAAAGCATTGGAACGATCTGATGGAGCCAAAACGTACCCCTTAAAGGGTGCAGCGGTCCGGCGTCCTCGGTTACAGTGGCAAGCGGCCTGAATAGTTCCTGTCACAGAGGACCTGGCAGCGACAATGCAGTGGCGGTGCTGCCCAGCCGCGCTCCGGTGCCAAGCAGCTTATATAACCATTTGTTTCCCTTCTGTCTGAGGTGGCTGATGCAGAATATAGATTAGGTCTCGGACATAGTTGTCCATTAACGTGAGAAACCGCTGCGAAAGTTTATTTATCAGACCACGACCACTTGGTAATTGTCTTTCGCGTAGTCAAACGTCCAAAGATGACAGGCTGGTGAGGCTGTACCTAACAGTGGAGGCTATTTCCTTTCACAGACATTTAAGCCCTGATTGAAAAGTACAACGTGTTGTCAAGCTAGAACAATAATTGAGCAAAATGGTGTTTTTCATCAATGTATTTCAAGAGTGAGGCCAGCGATTGAAGACTGCATAATAATTTAGAAAAATATTGTAACTTTAACTTTAGGCATCTCAGATGTCTTTCTATAATTGCCATATCCAAAAATACTTTCAAGTGATGTTATTTTAACATAATGCAACTGCATGTCGTGAAAAACATGCATATAGCCTACAATAAAGAACAAAAATAAAATTCAAAACATCTTGTTGCAAATATGCATGCGCCTGTTATTATCGACCTGTCAAGCGGAGTCTAGAGCCGTATATTCTTTATCGCAGCGAACGTTGTCCAGCTCTATGTTTATTGAAAAAAAAATACAATAGCATCTTACCAAAAAACACCGGCTTTTCGCATCTGGGACACTTGGAGGTCATTTTGCATAAATGAGATTGATCTCAGTCCAGTTAATGTATGATAAGAGTACCGGGAGCGCTTCGGGTCCCCCGCAGATGCAGAGCAAAAGCTCCACGCCACCCAAGTTTCCCAACTTTAAAGTGCCGGAGCGCCCCGCCTCCGTTGCGGTTCTGTTGACGCGGGTTTGGCTCTTCCGCTTTTGATAGGTTCCCGCAGACATCACTTAGCTGTGGTTCGGAACCTTCCAGGCTCCTCTCGCCGAACCGCCAGCGCCGGCCCCGGGAGGAAGATGTGGCCAGTGCCCGCGTGTCGGCACCAGCGCGCCGCTCAGACTGGGAAAGGCGTCTTTAATACCTTAAGTGTAGAGATGACGAGGTAATTCCGAGTAACCAGTCAAAGGGAAGAGATACACGTAGTTAAATATTTATTGCTACCTTTTTTTCGTTCTTCCGTTTCTTCAAACGCGTATCATTCTACATTTTTATTTGTAAAACCTGTGTGAGCAGATGCGTCCCCGACGAAAGGGAAGAATGCAGTTTACAGGAAATCTTTGAACGGCCCTGAGTTTACATGTCCACACTTTTTTGATAACTAGCGGGGGCTTTGAAACAATGGATGGCGTCTTAATAGCTGAAAAAACAAAATCTGGACTCATTGTCAGAACAAAAGAAAGGAAGTTTTTGAATTATGAATTAAACGCAGCTGGGGATGTTTGTTACCTATTTCTCCAGAAGAGATTGTATCTTACTATGTTTTTCAACACATGGGATGAAAAATGAACATACAATCAAAGGTTTATATACCCGTACAATCCAGGTCCACCTAAGATCTGAGCCTCGTTTTTGGCGTCCTGTAAGCCTTATATTAATGAACATTTATTTCGTGTCATCGTAAAACCTTGTTTTGAATGTATTACGGTGCCTTGTACTTGTCATGGCTATAATAAGCTTTGTAACGCAATTCCTGTCTCAAACTATGAGAAGTGTTGTTATGGATACAAGATATCAGTTGTATGTTTTTCGTAAATGATTACTTCCATGTTTACCGACCTCTATATTCTCTAATTTGTGATCATCCGATACCAGTATAAATATTGCAGCATCCAAGTTTATTGAGAAGCAGGTATTTCCAATACCAATACATATTGCAAATCATTCATTAAAATATTGTAGTGGGGAGGGGGAGGGGTGGTTGCTTGGGACTGAGGACAGAGATCACGTTTCCTGTTCTTGCAGCCCTGAGTTTGTTTACACGACCGCGTCCTATTGAAATGTATCCTTCCGTATCTTTTGAAAGGCCTCTGCAAAGGAGAATGGGACAGGGAGACGGTGATACCTTCTCGAAGAATCTACGTAAAGATTACATTTCTAAATTTGGGCTTGAAGGAATGAAGAATAGAAATACAACTCTGTGTAACTTGCTTTGGTAGTACTGTATGCCTTTATCACTAGTTCACACCATTGCCCCACTAAGTTGAGGCATGAAACGCGCGCCGATTACACCACCTTATGACGGATTCGGGGTTCCCTCTAGCGGAAGATATGGGCATTTGCACAGAGATTGCATCAAATCCGAATTACACTTACACGTTTTGATTTACGGGGAGACACCTAATCGGATTTGCCATTTCACTAATTAGAGTGTTGCATTTCATCTAAATTCCTTAATTGTTTCAAAATACCTTTCATGCAGTTGAAAGGTATCCCTGTTAATGTTCACAGGAATACGAAACCCATGGGAAACCAGAAACCAATGCCCGCTCAAAGCAAACTTTCCCACCGACATTCCAATATTGGAGTCAACAATGTAACAACATCTGTCCAATTCCGTAGTTAATTATAGCTCATGCACGAGGAAACGCACAGATCTTCGCGCAAACACTTCGTAATCTTAGGAAATGCTTCCATAATAATAGCTATAAAATATTTGAGGACTTATTGGTGTATTTCTTATTACCGTTTGGTATTTGCTTGATGTTAGTGCGCAGTGCGTTGAGTGATTAAGTGTAGTGCTTATTTCTGTTACCATCCCCGAAGTGTTGTACACGAAGTCTCGACACGTTGCTTTGACACATGCTGTCTCATTTTTTTTATCATTGTGCTCATTGTGTGTCATTGAGCATTAAAGCCCACACTCTTAAAACCAACAGTTTTGCCTTTGGCTTCAAAGCAACATCGTGGTATGAGTTATGTAACCCCTGAATGGATACTTAGTTGTAATGATGAGTTCTTTCCACCAGGTGGAGTAAGTATGCCACACAGACCAGAAAGCCTGATTTAAATGTCTGAGCTTTCTGAACATGTCCGGTAGGCGGGGTTTTCTCTACTTGATGATTACCTGCAGGTTCTGCCCACGGTCCACTGGTTATTTCCCACTGGATTCAACTAGACAGTGACTGACGGCATACAGAAATTCCACCCATTTTGACTTGCAAAAGCTACTCTGAGTACTGTTGTTCCTGTGTGCGATATAAAGGGCTTTAAATTACATGCTTTTTGAACGGAGACAAGTATTTTTTAACAAGCTAGGAATGTTTAACTCGGCGAGATAAATGTCAACCATTGATATAATCCATGATGGAAAATATGTTTCCCTATCTAATTGATCACGCTCTAATCCCCTGCCTTAAATTGGCTATTTCAAGTCGGTAATAAATCCTAGTGATTGTGGTATTTCTGCTCACGTTTGTCGCCCCCTGCAGGCCTGCGGTCAGCTTTGGTGTCCAGCAGAAACGTTTCCTTAAAGCAGAAAACACACTTTGTTGGTGTGCTGTGGTAATGCCTTTAAAAGAAACAATCCAGGGTTACATTTTTGAAAATACAGCCTCAGCCTTTCTGACCATAACCACAGTCTATCACTACATAATCAAAGCAACTTCTGATACATCTTATGCAATTACAGTTAAATTCCCAGATATATACCTTCATAAATCTTTTTTCCAGCCTATAATCATGACAGCTCATTCCCTAATAAATGTTATTTATTTTTTTTGCACATTTCTTGAAATAATTTGCAGTGCCTTCAGTTCCGTCTTGCCCTCAATTCAGTTCCTCTCATTATCGTTATGCTTGAAGTTTCAAATTAACTCTTTAAACAGGAAAAGGTTAGAACACACCCTTGTAGGAAACAATGTCTGCCCAATTACTATTGACTTAATCTCCCAACATGTAGCTGTATATCGTGAACAGTGGATAATTTGAGTGACTATATTTTTCTTTGAGGAAAAAATAATTAGAAACCATGCAATGAATCTTCCACCCTGTTTCTCATTGTACACCAATTATTCTCCATGCTCTTTTTTTGCATTTACTGTAGCCGTGAGTGTTGCTAGGTTCATATTCCATATCTAGGCTACTGCTGTTTGGCTGACTGACAGAGTTCCCAGCCTTTATGTGCTGATTTATTTCCTGCTACACCCCAGGTTGGTGACAGGCAGTAGCAGATGTGAAATCAAACCCCAGACAGCTTCAGCTAAATGGGCAAATAAAGTGTGAGTCCACATAATCGTGTGCTCAAAGCTAGCTGCGCAACCCCCCCCCGCAGCATAATAGCCTGAGGCTTAGGTATCTTAGAACCTCAGATGCTGGGAGGTTAAGGGTTTGCCGGTGTGGGACAGCTGTTTTGGAAAAAGAGCTAAATCACATTGCAGGTTCGTCATTCCTCCCTCGGGACGGATCTGCCGGCTGGACTTCCGGCTTCTGTCCTGCTCAGGTTCCGTCTCCGGGAAGCAGACGGCAATGTTGCATCCCTGTTGTCATTGATGTTGCAGCTTTAAACGCCTTTTTAAAACACTTCCTCTCTGTCTTTGGGCTTCTCTTATACACCTGCGTACGGGTGCGGAATGGCAGAGATGTTCATAACAGTGAGAGATGCCACTGGAATTCGCTGCCTTGCAAATGAAGTTCTGCTAAGTCAGCAGCTTAATGTATGCTTGGAGATTTCCATATATATTATTAGAAACTGTTTTTATTATAAAAAAATAATGGACATTTTTATTACAGTGGATAATTTCCTTCGGTACCATGAATCTCAGCGTATACAATAAAATCCAAAGTGTGAAGCATCTATCATTAATCACAAGTTAATATTATTTTGTCAACTAATGAATTGCGTTAATGTTTTCCTATTCACTCATTTATTCCTTTGTGTTTTGGGGAAATGGATTCCAGTGCAATTTAGACCCCATACAGATTGAGGTTCATGTATAAAAATCTTTTAAATTCACTCTGTTATCCTTCCTTGGAGTCTGGAGAAACCCCAGCCCTCTTCTAATTCTTCACGTTATTGACAAACAATTTGCTTGCACGTCGTTACTCACATCCCAGGGCCTTGACGGTCCTCTCTCCTATTAATAGATGCTGCAGATCGCGGAATTAAATACTAACAAACTTAGAATCACCTCATTGTGTGAAGATCAAACCTCCTTGCGAGAAATCAACCTCTCGCACACAGCCGTCTGTGGTAACTGGCCTCTGCTCAGGACAGAAGCTCTGTAGGTATGGCCCATACCAGCGAATGTCTTATTTCAGTGCTCTCAGAATCGTCCGGACAAGCTAATCACCGTGAGTAAATAAATGCCTGGTTTTGGAGGCACTCGGTCCCTCCGCTGGCGTCGGCCTTAAGCCTGTAGCTTTCCTGCAGGATGTCGGTTTAATCTCGCTCGCTGCTTGTCTTCCTGCTCTGGAGTCCGAGGTCCCTCATGCCGAAGGCTGTCGAGAAATGCTGCGCTCAACAGGAGCCCAATCAATTCACCAGACCTGCTCTCCGATTGTTCTGTGAAGGGATATGGATGTAGGATGCATAACTCCATAGAACTGTTCAAAATTACCCTAAACTTGCATGAATTTATTTTTTTTCTGACCAAATATTCTTTGAAACTTTTGATAAAAGAACAAACTACATGCCTGCTTTACCGTACAGGTTTTTGTAACTGGTGGACTGGTATGCAATGTAATGGAGGCACTGAGGTATCTGGTGAGGTAGGTCTCCATGGATTAGGTGCCCGTGTTCTAAGATCAGTCTGAAACATTTAATAAGCATATTTTACTGCTACTGTGGCCTTTGCGTGCTTCATCTTTATTTTTCCATTGGGCGAGCGCCCCCTGTGGTCGTTTTCAGACCCAGCAGTATAGGTCTGGACGTAGTATTCGTGCCACTCCCCGCAGTCCCAACAGAAACCAGACGAGGGCGCACCACATGTGACAATAACGGAAATTAGTGGCGGACTCTGATCTCAGTGATACATACGGTTTGATTTAATTTATATGGATCAAATGGATCAAACCCCCATTTATCACGAATGAAAATTACATTACCATTGTAATATTTTCCGGAAAACATTTATCATTTAAGATGGAAATTACATCTCACCATAACATAATTAATGTTACTTGACTTAACAGTGACTGTATTAAATTCTTTGTTAATTATAATCCAAAATAATAGGTTTTTGCATGTTATATTAACATACTGGATGCAATCAGAATGAAATTATATTATTTATATTATTATATTATTTATAAAAGGCAAAATGGCACAAACTTCATCCCTGGCGTTACTATAATGTATTTAAATACTTCATAACCTCCTGAGACCAAGGAAAAAAGTGTCCTTCAATTATAGGTTATTTGTCTTTGGGGGAAACAAGACATCTTACGATTTAGATTTTTTAAAATTTATTTTTATTTTTAATTTCGCTGCATGTCCTCTTTAGTGTACAACAGGAATAAATATGTTTCCATACATCAGTGAAAATAGTAGATAGATGCAAAAACAACATGTGAATAGGTGGGGTCTCAGGAGGATATATATTTTAATCACTACTTCACAACACCTCACACTTTTAAATCCATTATCCTATCCCTCCCAAATAAAATTTAAAAACCGTCTTTAAAAAGTATTTGGGTTTGAATCAATTTCTCTGTTTTATATCATTGTCAGCTGATAATTTCTGAGTTATTTTGAGCGTGATTTCTCCTCTACTCCGTCTCAGATTTTGTCTGTGCAGATGAGTCTGTCTTAGCAGACACACTGGTCCCCCAAGTGTTTCGTAAGCACCACTAGCTGAAGTCTGTACGGTTACTTAAGAGTGTGAAGGAGGTAACTTTGGGAATTTTCCATTCTAGAGCCAAATATTCAAACTCCCTGGGAAGAACTTGCATTTGATCAACCAGAAATCCAGCATTTAATGACTTTTGAAATTCTCAGCCTTTTATGCACCAAAGAAAGTATGCAGAGTTGATATTCAAAGCAGGTCTGTTCTGACAAGGTATGGTTGCTAAACTCTTTTGAAATTCAATTTCCCTCCAAGACGAGACATGAATTAAGTTGGCATCTTGCGTCTCCCCAGACAAACAGGAGTCTAAGGCCATGGGATTCTACGCAATGGGAGGCTCTACAGAGACTCCTCAGTTTTGTTCCCGGAACTCCTGTTTGGCACTATTTCCATTCCAGCTTGTGTCTGTTTTTGTACAGCTGGCTTTTATATGTTGCAATTACAGTAATGAAACTGGAGCATCCAAACAGGGACACACACAGAGGCCACTGCAAGTTGTCGTTGGATATCTTATTCATCCTGACCCTCAACAAAGAGGAACAGATTATAGTCTACGCCAGATGAGCCTATATATGTTATGGTGTTTTCACTGTGACATATACAACCTTGAAAACTTGTTTTTTTTTTCCCCTCTCACCATAGAAGGGTCACTCATGATTGGGAGGCTGTGAACAGTAAGGGACTTGGGGGGGGATAACTTTGGGGAGGGTCTGGGGGAGGGGGTTAAAAGCAGGGTGTACTCAGAAGTTATTACCATGAACTGGGAAAGCACAGTTTGAAGAGCCCAGCCAATCAGAGCATAGGATTTGCCTTGTTGCCATGACACCCAAAACATCAAAATACAGAACCTTTTTATTGTTCAACATACAGATTGGTATCAGGAAAAGACAATGAAAATCTCATTATATTTCCCAACAATGGGGACTGTTGCACTGAAATTTTATATTTAAAAAATCTACAACAGTGTCATTTTTATAGGTTAAATCACATCCAGTACACGGTCAGAATGATCCCAGAGGCTACCCCAGAAGCACAGGGGACCAGGCACGCGACACCCTGGACTGAATGGTAATTCCAGCCAGTCGCTTAGTGCGTTTAGGCTTCGCCCTGGCTTACGCCCACGTTTCTTCACACTATCTAATATGCAGTTAGAGGAATTGGCGGCTCTGAATTGCCTGTAGTATGATGCCATTTGCAACAATACCCAGTCAATAACCGTGAAAAACTGATTCAATTTCCATGTCTTCAGGGACATTCAGGGAGACCTTAACTGGTTACTATTTGAATTTCTGAAAGTAGATCCAGTCTAATGGAGTGGTAAACGATCAATATGTTACATCTGTGTCACAGTTTAAAATCTCAACCTATAGATGCCTGTGTGAGATGTATGGTCTGGAGATTCTAACTGGATGTGGAGCGCGGTGATTAAGCGGCGGCAGCCGCCGACCTGCGCCTTTAAGGGAACCCCGGCAGCGGGCCGAGCTGCGCGGCCGGCCTGTCGCTATGCGGGGGGGGTCCGGCCGCCGTCCTGCTTCCTAACTGCCGCGGCTCCCATCCAAGCGGGTCCGCACCGGGATCGAAACAAATCACGGCTACCGACTTTAGGCATCCATTACCCGGGAAATGTTGCCAAAAGCCAGGGTAGGGATCTGAAGTAACCATATACATGCAAGAGCGCTCGCTTTATCCAGGCTGTGGCACAAACACGGGCATTTCTTATAGTTTGTAGCAGTTTACGGCGTCGGCAGACATTAACTATGTGACGTCCGAGTGGGCGAAAGTTACATATTGACTCTGTGCGCGCTGCCATTTATGTGCCGTTGCGTTTGCTAGCCAGGCGGTTTAAAGCAGCTTATTTATTTAAGTTTTCCCGGCGAAATTTCCTCTCCATGAACTTGGGGTAAACAAAACCCTCGAAAGCGCAGTATAAATCCTGCCGGCGCCGCTGGTAGTAATGAAAGCCGCCGGTAAGCGGTGAGGCGGCTATGGCTGCCTAGCTTCGTAGTACCTGATTCATTTAGTCTGCGTGTGAGTCGCAAACCGCGGCATTAAATCAACTCCATACACTTGAAACAGCAAGTAACGGCATTTTAAGTCGCAGATGTTTTACATGTATTCAACGCAGTCGTTAGGCGCCGCTTTATTTTGATTCAGTACTGTGTTCGGGTTGCCAGATGTTACTGCTGAACATTGCACAGTTGAAGCTGCTCATCGTGTGTATTTGAATTTAAATACATCAGCACAAACGAAAGCACTGATTATCATGTTTAAAGACTTGACCTGATTGAAAGCGCTGGGTTTTATAATGGATTTAACAGTGACATAGGAAATGGCCCTCTTCCCCGTTTTGTGATTGCAGGAATGAGGGGACATCTCTCCTATCATGGCTCCACAGCAGACTGCGTCTCCCGCGCCTCTGCCGCGCTGGGAAATGTCGCTATACTGGCTGCTGTCCCTGGGATCTCATTTTTACTCCTTTTTCGAGCTGCACAAATTCTCCAAAGGTAAGCTATGGGGTTTGGTCCATAGGTGCAGCGTCAGTCCACAAGCTGCTGATAATCAAGGTGGATGAAATGGACCAAGCAGGACAGGGTCTTATTCTCCTAATTACCCCCCTGAGTTACCGCTTCTAGTACCCCACCCGTTGTGTTTTAATGTCATGTATATCAAATTAAAATACACGAAGCCGCGGTTTGACACTCACGATCCACTGTACCCGGAGGGCTAAGCGCTTCATTCATTTAAGCAATTAAGCGATTAACAGGCAGGGAATAGCGCTAGTTGGCGAGCTGACAAAGTCCCCTGTTATTCGGTTTAATAAACCTAATAATAGTCAACGACACGGAATCGCGACAAAGCTGCAGACCCGACTGATGTTTCTTGCGGACAACCTCGGGCAATACCGAAATAATAAAGAAATGAAAACCACTATTGTAATGCAGTACATTATTCACTGCCCCAGAGCGTCCGCCAGCATTATTATTGTGTTACTCTTCCTACTGAATAAGCCCCTCAGACAAGGGCAATAAATCTTGTAATATTAATATCTTTCATATGTAGCTCACCAAGTCCATCTAAAACGTGAGGAGGGAACCGAGAAGGACGCGTCCCTTCTTGGCGTCCACTCCCCAAATGTATAATTAAGTTTGGTCTGGTTGTCACAACATACAGGTCACTAACTTTACTGACTGGCCTCGGACCCCAGCAATAAAGAGACTGAATTAGGATTGTTTATTTTTATTAAGTACATTTTCTGCTTGAATTAATAAGTTGATGTGTGATAACGTGCAAGTGAGATGTTTTTGTTATGGCGAAGATCAATGTATAAGATGACACAGGTGTATTTGGTTTCTTCAATCTTCTTGAATTTATGAACTCCTTATCTTATACTATAGGTTTTGTGCTTGCTGTAGCTGTTAGCGAAATTAAACTCGGATTATACGAACCCTGCTTTGAGAAAACGAGGATTTGCGAAGACGCTGCAGTTTTGACGGTAGTCACCCGTTCTCTCCACTAGGGGGCACTGTGGCCGCGCCCCGGGGGCTTGTCTTGTGGGATCTGCTGCTGTGATTGCAGGAAGGTGATGGTGCGGTACGTTTCTGACCTGACGTGGCACCGTGTAGGAGTGGTTTCTGTGGAAGCCTTAAGGTGACTATGGGAGGTTAACAAGGACTTCTGTTTAAAGCAAGACCTCAAATTATTCATTGGATGCTTTTTGATCCAGCATTTTCTTTGTGGTAATATTAGGCTTTATGTTCCTGTCGCTCCGCTGAAGTATATGTCTAAAGTTTGTATCTCACCAGTACTTATTATTGTAAAATGTGGTACGTGTTTATTGTGGTTGATGGTGAGATAGGATTCATGTGTACATTAGCTAGTATCATCCAAATGCATAGTTAAAATACTATACATAATTTAAAATAAACACTTTCTTGGAGTTTGCAGTGCTGCGTCTTCATCTGTTGGGAATTGGTTTGTCTGTTGGACAAATTGATTTTCTGATACTAATTTAGTTCTTTTTGATCCAGAAGGTCACCAGTGCCGTGCTTTGCGGTGCAGTCTGAAATCCCCGCACAGCACCATTGCTCCCCGTCCCCCCTCCCTTCCTGGGGGTGTCAGGAGGGCTCAGTCGCAGGTTGCAGGTCTGCACGTTTGCACCCAGCCCTGGGTTTGTGCTGAAACGTGCGGTTCTGTCTGATTGATGGTGCTTAGCTGGCTTTATTGAGCGTCTCTCAGCGCGTCGCTGCCCGTGCCAGGCTGTGCCCTGATTGCCATGGGTATCCTGTCCCAGGTTTGCTCTTCCTGGATTGATGGTCCCAAGTGGCTTAGTGGTATTGCAGATGGATGGGCGGGTAGATGGCGTTCATCTTGAGCCTGCCGCCCTTTAGCACGCGCTGTTAGTCTGACCGTTTGAACCCACTTCCAGTCAGTTCGCTTTTTGATACCTTCAGGGTTCGAATCCCACTCTTGCTGTGATTGTATGTGGGGTGCGTTTGTGCTCCAGAGACATGCAGGTTGGTGAATCTCTAGTTGCCCATACTGTGTGGCAGTGTGTATGCTCTCTGATGGACTGGCATTGTGTTTAGGGTGTACCATTAGGGCCAGGGTTCGAATCCCACTCTTGCTGTGATTGTATGTGGGGTGCGTGAGTTGAATAGCCCTGGTCTAACCTATGTGAATGTAAATCACTGTTTTCTCCTGGCTGTCATTCATTCCAGCATCTGTCAGCTTCAAAACACAGCAAGCAAAGTGGTGTAATTTTACCTGCCTAAACACTTTTCCTGCATTTTTACTCTCTTCATAGAATATGAGGAAAGAATTGGCCGAGAATTTGAATTGGAGAGAGGACTCCTGATCTGGGGATTCAAAAAGGTAGGAGACGTGGGCATGAATATTTGCATTAAAATGAAAATCCAAAGATGAATCTCGATGTTCTGTGGCTACTGCTGTGATGTCCACTGGGTGGCGTAGTAGTTAATGAACTGCATTGACTTTCATGGACTCGGGTTTAAGGGTGCATTCTGATCCGAGGCAGGGCCCTCAAACTGATAATTGCTGCTATGTTAGTTGGCTGAGAAAGTAATGTAAATTATCGCAGCATATGTAGTGCAGTTAGTAATGCGATGTAATGCACAGAGCCTCAGGCATCATAAGCGTGAGCTCACGTTTGGGCACAAAGGAGAAGTGAGCGGCTTGCGATCCCCTCTGATGAATTATCCAGGGCAAAGTAGGCTAAATATAGCCCATTAGCACATGTGTGTGTGGCTGGTGTATGTGGTAAAAGTCCTATAGTGAGAGCTTCAAAATTCCACTTAAAAATACTTCCACCCACACATTCCTTTTATTTGCTCAGATTTTTACTTTAAATACACGAAACAGATTAGATGCCTCACAGATTAAACTTTACCTCGCCTACCCCTGTGCAACTGTGATTTAGTATCGTAAGTTCAGTGGTGTTAGCAGCCAGCCAGGTCCATTGTTGGAAAATGTTACAGAACAAAAGAGCTTACAATAATTTTTCTTTTATCTGTAGGACCTCACAGACTTTGAATGGAGTTTCTGGAGCGAATGGGCAAAAAAATCATTGCTCTGGTCCTTCCTCGGCCATGCAGTTATCTCCAGGTTGTCTGGTCTCTTCGCTCCACGGGTACGATTTCATTTTTCCTGCCTCATCTTTTGGGTGAGAAGCATAAGAAATGTATAGCTGAGCTCTTACTGAGTGCGCTCAGAGGCTTTGATCCTCAGCGAGAGGGACAGCGTGGTGACAGGATGGTTCTTGGACAAATAAACTTTTAATTGTTCTGTGAATCTGTCTGCCAGGCCAGGGTGGCAGTTCTGACAGCCTATGGCCTGGTGGCAGCCTGGTACTTGCTGGGCATCAGGGGCCTGGCGGTGGTGCTACTGCACACGGGCGTGTCTTTCAGCGTGGCACAACTGCGCAAGCCCACCCTCTGCTGGGCCAGCGCCCTCATACTGGTCTCCACACTGCACCTGGACTTCCTGGGGGAGCTGCAGGTAAGGCTGCATCCCGTGTCACTCACTCACTCTTCTGTACAGCACTCCTGTCAAGAAAATGAGAGTGAGCTGGTCAAAGGGATCTGATTTTAACCGTGAACCTGTCGGCCCTTGTTGCCGTTCAGAAAACTGTGACCTGAATTGAAAAAGAGCTGTAACAACACATTATGTCAAAATGCTGAATTATGTAATAATTCCACTGAAAACATTTCCGTCACATAATGTGATGTTATTACATAATGCATCGTTGCACGCGGTGTAACAGTGCAGAATGTGAAAACTTGACAAAATTTAACAAATTTTCTTAAGACAAATGTAGGCAAATTTCAGCAAATTTTTCAGGGTTGCATTTCCAGAAAGCTTCATGACACTAAGCAGTTTGTCTCACACTTGAGATCATTCGTGGATTTAATGAGTGTTTTTCCATGGCCTTTGTAGCTCAGGTAGTTCGTAACATCATTCATAAATTGAGTTTTCCGATCCACTTGCTATTTTCTAGGTTATTTTCTTTTGCTGTTCTGTCACAGAGAGGCAGAAGTCACCCGAAATAGATCACAAACACACACTGATCCTCTTTTTTGGACAATGTGATGATGATGATGATGATGATGATGATAGGTTAATGTTGCAATATAAAATTACAATGTAGGCTATTCATTTGTTGCAGTTTGTCAGGTTATTACATAATGGTGTATAATAATGCGTTATGTAATAACACCACATTATTATATTAGTTTAGTTATTACATAATGTGTTGTTACAGGGACCAATCACAAGGTCATGAATAGATTGCTGCATAGCAGATAAGTGTGACAGCTCAGCCTCCCCACCATCTATAGGTGAAACGACCCGAAAATACACCCGGGGGGGAGCTGGGGAGGGCTGGCCATTTTTTCAGCAGCTGTTGTGGTTTATTCCTCTGAAATATAGAGGCACTAAAATAATGGTCTGTTAACGGACACCCCCCCCCCACTCCACCCCATATCTGCATGGTGCCTGGGGAGTTCTAGAGAGACAGGACCTGGAAAGTTCCTCGGACAGAGCTTTGTGCTTCAGAAGTTGTGCATTAATATTAATAATTCATTCAGGTTCCCCAGTGACACCAGTTGGAGAGCTTGGTGTCCTACACCGGGAATCCAGGGTATTAGCTGTCTGTGGGTGCAGAGAATTCAGATTAGCACGCAGATTGTTACAGGGTTGGGTGGATGGCTGGGCTCCCCTCTTTGTCTCCCTGGACGACGGTGGTCGTGTCTCTAGATCAGGAGTCACCAACTCCGGTCCTGGAGGGGCTACTATCCAGTAAGCTTTCTATCCTACTTGGCTTCTGATGAGCCACACCTGCTCCTGGTATTTACCTGAGAACTAGTGTGGCTCATCAGAAG
>JAODLC010000065.1:4064041-4111885 GCA_026781145.1 Hippopotamyrus pictus | reverse complement strand
GGGTGGGGGTGTTACTCACTGGACACTGACGGGGGGGTGGGGGTGTCACTCACTGGACACTGAGGCTGGGAGTTACTGTGCTATTTGAATGAATGGAAGGATGAATATTACTTTTATATAATTCTTTTCTAGACCCTCAAAGTGCTTCACAGAAGCAATAGCGAGCCACTTAAACCTCCAGCACTGTGTAGCACTTGCCTGGATGATGCGACGGCAGCCATTCTGCACCAGTACGCTCACCACACAGTAACTATGGTGGAGAAGAGGCAGGAGAGAATTCACCAGTCAGATACAGGGGATGATCAGGAGGCCAGATCTGATAGGGCCACAGTGGGCAGTTTTAGCCAGGGCATCGGGGCACCACCCCTACTCTTTCACAAGATGCCCAAGGATCTTTTATGACCTCAGAGAGTCAGGACCTCGATTTTACATCTCATCTGCATTTTAAGAGCACAGTGTTCCCGTCACTGCACTGGGATCTGCGCAGACCACAGGATGGGCTAAACTGTCAGCCATGCCAACACCTCTCGTGTGTTTTAGGACACTCTCTGCTTCGTAGCTACTTACCACCACTCAAGCCATGCCCCCTGTTGGCCACATACAGTTATTACACTAAAGGATCGGGGTGGCCTCAAAGTATTGAGTCGAGCCCCAGAAGCAACACGTCGTCCCCTCTCGGTCTGCCCTGTTTGTCATGCTTCATGGACGTCCTGATCAGTGTCATTGCTGTAATGGCTGATTTTTCAGTTTATTATTTTCTTTCTTTCTGTAAGCTTCTGTACCCAAACTGGATGGCCATCCCTGACCCTGACACTCCTTCCCACCCCAGAGACCCCCTCCTCCTGCATTTGGAGACGCGCACGCGCATCGAGTCCCCGTATCTCCCAGGGCGTCCCCCTCCCTTTCATATTCAGAGGTCATGTTTCCATCTCTACAGAAATGGTGCATCACTCTGTCCCGGCAGAAGGTGACGGCCTGAAATAAAAGAACGTTTGATCAGCCATGTATCTGCATCTGCATCTCGCTGCATTATGGGACACGCTTTCAGATTAATGGATTATTTCTTGCAATATTTTCTTTTTTTTTTGTGCGTGAGGCTCCAAACCCCATTGGCCTAAATATGCGCATATGAAATGAATGCATAATCCTTTTTGCTCAGCTGCCTTTTGTTTTAGTGGGTTTTTCCTTTCCTGTTGTTTTGTACTCGTGCAGGGTTGCACGCTCCTCGTGCACATCACAGGGGGGCCTCACTGCGCTGTGGCCACACGCCCAGTTATAAAATTTCATGATACTCACCAAACCTGTTAGCCCGTGACGCACGCGCCATGCTGCCAGTGCTCCTTCATTCAAATAAACCACCATTACTGAAGGAAGCTTAGAATCTGTAGGGTGTTTTGATTTAGAAATACTGTATTTCTCTGTTTAGTTTTTCATCATTTTTGACTTCACTGTCTCCTCACCGTGTCTTGGTCACTGACGGGTGAGAGCTGAATAAGTTGTGGTTATGTTGCTGCTCTTTAAATGTATTTCTGCGGAACCCTCTTTGTCTTAACCCCCCCCCCCCAATCTGCATGGTAATGGTCTGGTCCATTCAGCTGACCACACCCTCCAGCTCCTTCAGTCTACTTCTAGAGCTTGTAAGAAAAAAAAAAAAAATACTATGAACCCAGCCTGTTGTTCACTATAGAGGTTGACACATTAATGCTTAATGCTAATGACAGCAACACTCTCTTGGGGCAGTGTTCATCAAACTGGTGCTTGTGGACCCCCAGCAAGAAATGTGGCCTGTCTGACGGAGCTGAGCGGGACCTAAAGCGTGGGCTGCCTGGGGTTTTGGGCCGTGGTGAGAAATGCGGTCTTAGGGTCAGACCTGGGGCCAGAGGGTGGGCTGGTGGTCACTGTTAATGGGTCTGCACGTCTGGTAGCATGCGACCTGCCCCTGGCCCCCCTGTCCATTAGCCTGGGGGGGGGGAGGCAGTGTCACAGCGCTGAGGTACCGGCTTTCACCCCCCCCCCCCCCCCCCCCCCCCCCCAGGCTTGTGGTCTGCTTTGATGTTCACTGAGCCCTGGAGGCAGCTGCGTGATTCAAGATTCGAGAGATTTATTTGCCATTTGTAGACGCACAGACAGTATGGGGACATAGGGATTTTTCTGCAAAGCTCTTAAACAGTCGGCGTTAAAGGACAGAAATAGTAAAGGCAGGATGGCTAGTAAGGGCACAAGATAAGTAGATTAACGATATTGTAGAATACAATAAAATAAATAAAAATGGAAATAAAAGATAAAAATACAAATACATGAGACCTCATGGAAAATGCGCCCTCAAGTGGCGACCTGTGAAAGGTCCTGTCCTACAGATACTTAATCCTTAGCAGGACTCCCTATAGCCCAGGTGAAGCCTACTGTCGAGTCAGAAAGACTGACAGTATCAGGTTTTGTTTGAACAGGGCGGGGGAAGTGAATGAGTCTTTACGAGTATGCAAAAAAAAGTATTCCGATGTACCTGAACTCATACTTGTGTAAATTGCAAATCTTTTTTTTTTTTTTTTTTTAAGTAACTGTTGATAATGGCCTGTCTCTCTCTCATATCGCTTAGACGGAACCGCATGGAGCCTATTTGAAATTCAGATACGGCATCTGGCTGACTTTTGAAAAGCACATCTCGTTCTTGCAAACAAACCTCCATTAGATCACATCCCATCCCCTGTATGGCGGTTTTGGCTGAACCCATGTGAAACATGCCGAGCTGAATATAACCTGGAGAGGTGAATGTCATGTCATGACACCTGGTCATGTGACTGCACACATCCAATCAGGGATGGTGGCATATCGAGAGCTGCTTTAACCGTGCACTCGCTCTGTGTGCTTTGGATGGTGTTGAATGAGACTTGTTTGTCACAGTCGGTTTAAGCTGTTTGGTGTCGGCGAGTGACTCCGTACCATTAAATGATGCTGGCATTTTCCGGTGGGGGATGCCAGGGCTGCAGTGATGATATTTTCCATGCATTTCATTAATTTCTTTGTTCTTATCGAAAAATCGAAGCAGATCAGCCCTTGAATGAGGGTCGTGGGATGAGATGCCAGATCCTCATCCCAGCACACTCTTGTGCTCCGTTGACTAATCCTTGTGGGAGGTGATTCCATGGTGCTGCTTCCCAGTCCGCTAAGGAATAAGCTTCCTGCTGCTTAGGGTGGATTAAAACACAAGCCTCACCGCGGACGGCGCAAAGTCTCTGGGTGATCAGTGTTATTCGCCGAGTCCCTGACCGCAGGATTGTCTCTACAGATGGTTACACACAGTTAGCTGTGGTTCTCTGGTCCTGCGCTCTCGGTTGAAACGCAGGCGATTAGGATTCTTGGTAAACTGGGAGTGAGAGTGAAGTCTGTTTTAAACATGCTTTCCCCAATACAGGAGAAAATGGCGGAGATAGTGACAGGTTTTTCTGAATCTGATACGTTATTTAAAGCGAGGTGTGCAGGCGGCTGGCCAGGCTGGATCGGCACAGGAGGTCCCGTCAAGCAGTGGTTAGACAACGCGCCACCTTTTCCTCCCCTTGTCGTTCAAACCAAGGAAAAGGAGCTTCTCTACCACCCTGAAAATCGACTCCGGGGGCTACTTGAAGGCAGGTTTAATTTGTCGACACCGTAGCGTTGCCACATATTCTATATTCACACAAAATAAAAAATAAATTCTGCAGTTTAATGAGGTGTTACTTAATGTGACCCACTTCTTGAGAGCGTTCGACCAAAGACTCCATACCATTTTTTTGTTTTTTTGTACCCAGCGGTAATTGGCAGCTTATTACGCCTATTAAGAATGCTAGCGAGTATTGTAAACAGATTTAGAGCATTTTTGTTTGTCTGTAATGAGGGTTTTTTTTTTTTTTTTTTTAATTGCTAGCACTGGTACAGAGATATGCAGGTGTCTGTTGGCTCTGGGAAATAGGTCCAAGTCTTCAAAACAGCTCGCTCAGAACGCTGCCCTCCCCAGCAATGACGATGACTGAATGAGGATTCAGCTTAATAGGAGCCTTTAGGTAGCCCTGCATTTGCAAGAACCTGATGCTACATCGGTTGTGGTTCCTTCTGGGTTGAGTTCTTCGGAAATGAGGCACACATTCCGCACATGGTCCTGGCCCAGTTTCATTTAATAAACTACAAGGAACACTAGCAGCTGCAAACATAATTTTTGTTGTTTCAATAAATATTCAACAATGTTTAAATATAAATTGTGTTAAAAATTAAATGCATCCAGTGAGCCTTTTGCTGATAGCAAAATCCTTGTGAGACCAGAACTTAGAGGACTGATCTTTTGATTCTCCAAGATTCTCCATTCCATCGAGCATTCCATATTGACGGTGCAAAATCACTATGGAGACATGGAGTCAATACAGCATGTGATTCCTAACCCCCATCAACCAGTCCTATCTTTCCTCCCCCAATTGGGCCTCAGCCTCACTCCCCCCTCCCCCTTTCCTGTTGTTTAATTGAACTGTCGAATAGTTTTTCCACTCTTCTCCCCCTAGAAATCGTTAAGCAGTCTTTAAATTTGTTCCACGGAGACATTTCCTTGCCGTCACGGTTATTGATGGCAGAAGGAGCTGCGGCAGGTGTGGGGGCTGCCCTGTTCCTCACTGATCCAGTGCGTTTTAGCTGCCGGCGAAGACGGTGGGGGGGAGATGGACGACGCTGATCTGCTGAAAAGTGTGTGAGAATGTCAGGCTGGCCAGACCTGCATCCATATAAACATGCAAAATATCGAAGTACATGCATTTTCTTTCTAATGCTCGTTTGTGTTGTATTAATTATGCAATATGTTTGTCATTGTACATTTGCAGTGAAACTCTATAAATAGAATGTGCTCCATGTGAGGCGTGAACTGAAAACTGCGTCATACGGCTATATAAGTACTGTGTTAACCTATGGTGCCATTGGCACTCGGACCTTCAGCTCATCTGATTATGGTCATGATGTTTTCTCTCTTGCTCTGGTGCTTCAGGGTTATAGCAGGAGGGACATGCGTACGTGTAGCACAGCCGCTGATCTCCCTTGCTGCTAACAGAGCCCCCGTTCCATGTGCGCCTGCCCCCCCAGGTACATCTACCTCCCTCTGGGGGGATCTCGGAAGGGCCGTCTCCGCACGGCGCTGTCCACCTCCCTGGCCTTCGCCTTCGTCTGCTTCTGGCATGGCGGCCACGACTACCTGCGGAACTGGGCCCTGATGAACTGGGCCAGCGTTACGGTGGAGGCCGCGGCACGAGCTCTCCTCTCCTCGTCCTACGCGTCCGTGGTGATTGTGCGTGAGCCCGCATGGCGCCAAACCTCCCCCACTGCTTCTGTGGAACCATTTATAGGAGAAGATGTCCTTTATCCATTTTGCCAACTCTGTCAGTCACACAGAAATTCATAATATTGTAGTACAAAACATGTTTATAACACAACACATAGTAGGCTATTATTATTACTACTACTAGTAGTTGTTATTGTCTCATTATTGTTGCTATTATATGCTGCCTCCTTCCTGAACCAGGAGGCGTAAATATATCACTGTAGCCTACAGTATGTGTTATACATACACTTAAGTGTGAAATGTGCAAATATTTATCTTGGAGATCTTAAACATGCTGAAGCTTTGCAAATGACTTCATCCATGTTTAATTCTGGGATTTTTTTAAGGTGGAAGGCATGAGAGAGGCTATAATTTATACAGAGGGACCTTATGATTAGCCGTTCCTATGTTTTTGGTAGGTGGGTGACAGTACAGAGACATCTCTGGGGGCCAATCAGGCTTTTAGCTGGGCTCTCTGCCCCTGTGCTCCTGTCCCTTGGCTTTGGGGCTACCTGGTGTATGTGCAGCCATGCTACCAGTGAAATGGTTTTCGGTCTCTTATTCTGGGAGGGAGATGGTTTGTCTGCTTCCGTCCATCAGGCCTGTGTGCCTCCGTGACACGGTGATGGATGATTTGCTGGAATCTTCCTCCCAGTTCGCTGTCCCTGTCTCGGGATGGCCATTTAAAAATGCACCCTGCTAAGCGAAGGATGATTTTTAACTTGATCGCATTTCAGGAAATTGAAGCAGACTGATTTATTTCTGCTGCACACCTGCAATCTGCGGCAAACAATGGGATTTACTCAAATTTGCTCAGTTTAAGATTGATTTGAAATTGAAATTGTATATCGTATTGAATATGATTTAGTCCAATTAGGGTGAAGCTGATTGAAACTGGAATTGTGAATTAATTTTAGCTTGTAGCTCTACTACCACTGAGGTCCCCTTGACGGGATATTCTTGGGGTTCTAACTGTTGTGTCTGGAGCCCCTGCAGCTTCTGTGAAGAACCTCCTTACCCCTTTAGATGGCTAACTATGGGTCTCTGTGGCCACAGCAGCACTGCCTGTCCCCGCCCATGAGGAGACGAGCCCAGGCGTTCCTGTCGGCCTTCTCCACCGCCATGCTCATCCTGTCCAACCTGGTCTTCCTGGGAGGGAACCACGTCGGCAGGATCTTCTGGAAGCGCGTCTTCATTCACGGTGAGCGGTCTGGCATGCACAGCCTCGTTTCCCATAATGCACTAGGTTTTCTTTGTCTTGAGCCCAATATCTGTCAGTTTCTATTGAGGACACGTACTTTAATATTGTGGAAACAAGCACTTTATTGCAAACGTTCATTTTTAATTGAGTCATGGTTTTCCCTCCAAGCATCATACTTCTAACTGTAAGGTGCAACTCTCACTATCTGGCTGATATTTAAGCTGTATTCTTGATTGCATGGATCGTTGAGGCATCCTGTGATTTTCATTGTCATTGTATATATTTGTCATCACATCTATTTGTCGTGACTTCGAGAAAAAGAATTACCAGGCGTTTACTATGTTTGGCATCCATCTCCCTGGTCATCCGAAGAATGTAATATATTGCAGCCTAATGGATCTGTCATTTTCTGTGAATGATGTGATGCCATTGATCAGAGATGTAATGGACTGGAGCATTGTGGGTTATTGCTATGGCGTCAGGCTGGGCGCCGTCTGGTTATTTTGTAAAAAAAAAAATGGAATCTATAACTTATAAATAATCCCCTTCGGTCTAAGTGACACCCCAGAGCCGCTCCACACATAGGACTTAAGTAGTCCTTAACTTCGGGGAGGGGGTAACTACTGTCGTGAGCAGCCTGGCAGTAGGTCTGAGTTACTTACTTTATAGACTTGAGTCACACTGTCAGCTTAATGGTTACTATTCTTCCCCCCCAATGCCCCTCGGTGAGGCCCGCTGGTCTATATGCAGGGGCTCCAACATTTCACGACACTGTAAATACCCACAGTTAAATATAACTGAACGTCCTCGTACCCCAGGCAACAGAGCGAAGGTGCCATGCGATGTTATGCAACAGCTCCGTTTCCAGGTGCACTTGTAGGTGTGTGACTTGTGAATATGCATCTCTTAATTTCCCCCTCTGCAATGAAGGATTCTTGAGTTGTCTCCAGGATCTGGGTGTACGTACCCAGTGCGGCAGCCTGACCGCGTCTTTCTGTACCTCCGACTAAGCCTTGCATAACACAAGGAAGAAGAAGGAAAAAACGCGATGTTGGCGAGGAGGCCATGTTGATTGTGATTTTGCCACTTGCCTTCCAAAAACATGCCTTTGTTTTCTGTGAGGTTTCGGTTAAGTTCCGTGAAACTGACCCTTTGGTCGAAACGGGCTCCCACTGCAGGCCTTGGCACACGAAAGTGTGTAGCAATTTCCCGCAGTTTATCGACTGAATGACCCCCTCCGCACTGTCGCCTGTTACCCCTAGGAATGTCACAGACCCCCCCCCCGCCCCCAACATCTACACCTTGATGTAATCCAATTGGCTGACTTTGTGTGGTGGAGGCAGGATGTTTTATATATAAATTACATTAAGGCGGTGGGGGATTTGCGGATAACGTGGGAAGCTCTCGTTACATTTCGTTTTCACCTGCCATGCTATCCTGCTCTTTTGTAAAAACTGGCCAATCCGATTCAAGGTCAGCAAGGCAAACTACTTGTATCTAGATAAAGTAAGATTTCTACTTCTATGGCCTGGTCTTTATTTTTCGGTCCTCTCTCACCCCTGTAAGGTTCCCCTGTAATTGTTCCAGAGACGCCGGATAAATGGCTGATTGTGCACTATGACCTCAAGTTTCTGTCTCGCTTGTGTGCGTGTGTGTGTCTGAAAGGAG
Organism: Hippopotamyrus pictus; assembly: GCA_026781145.1. Taxonomy (NCBI): domain Eukaryota; kingdom Metazoa; phylum Chordata; class Actinopteri; order Osteoglossiformes; family Mormyridae; genus Hippopotamyrus; species Hippopotamyrus pictus. The sequence continues at coordinate 4,103,687 of JAODLC010000065.1, read as the reverse complement.
AGCAAGGTGACACGTGCAAAAACGACAGAATTCTGATGTACCTCTCTGACGTGTGCCGTCACCGCCGAATATTCTGCCTCTCATTCGGCGTGTCCAGTGCCGGCTGTGTCAGTGCTCACTGGAGGATATGTAACGTTTAGCAGTGCGCTCGCTCTGCAAGCGCCGCGCCTCGAGGCGGTACTGAGCGGGCGGAGCTGCACCTGCAGCCGCCTGACAGAACGTCGCACACGCGGTGCGCGGAGGCCAGCGCGGACGGTGGGCGGCGCCCACTGCTGGGCAGTCCGAGGCGATCGGAGGATCCCGCATGTTTTTGTTTTATAGAGGCGGCCAATTGTGGCCGGGGTGCCTCTGTGCGGCTGCATCCCGCCGTGAGTGTGTCCTACCGAAAGGTGACTTCTGTGGCCCTGCTCCAGCTCTGTAGAGCAAAACACTGACCTCTGCTCTTTGTGTTCCCTTATTTTTGTATGTTTGCCCATCTATGCTAGCATTTCCATACAGCAGGCATATGGTCAACCAAACACGGGACTGAGCATTAAATATGAGATGTACCGGAACTGAGTTTGTCTGCTTTGTATTAAAAATGAACGCGTCGGGGATACATTTACGTCGGTGTCCTCATCTGGCATTAAAACGCAGACGATCGGCGCCCCTCTGAGACTTCCCGCCCGGTCGTCCCCCCCACTGGGCTATGGTGCCCCTGCCACGCAGCCGGAGTAGGCATGCTTGGTACCGAGGCAGGAAACGGATGCCAGCGTGAAGCTGAGCAGGCCGTCCTGGCACTCGTGCTTCCGGGGAAAAGCGCTCACGTGGGATCTTCTCCTCTCCTTCGGTCACAGCCTCCCCCTTTGTGTTACTGTCAGTGGTGGTGGGGGGGGGGGGTTGTAAACGGTCACTTTGCACCCATTGCCTTTGACATTGATGAGGCTGGAGAGCATCCCCCCAGGGAAGCATCTGTCTCATCAGTTATCATCATTTTTAAAAGGTGTTTTCCGGGCGTCTGGCAGCACTGGCACACGGGCGAGCTGCCTCTGGTGAGCTGCGTCAGCCTGCGGGCAGCTGGCTTCCTTCAGAGCTTTTCAGGGGATGAATGGACACCATCATTTGTACAGACAATATGTTGATTTGGAGCAGATGCCAAAGAAAGCGATTCGGCATTGCCATTTGTGGGGCAGGCCAGGGTTAAAATGGCCTTCCTCAGTGCCAGGGGTGGGGAACCTGATCCATGGAGGGCCGGTGTGAAGGCAGGTTTTTGGGATGACCTCTCAATGAGCCAATAATAAAACAGTGGTTCTCAACTCAACTGTTATTGGCTGATTGCGAGATCATCCCAAAAACCTGCCTTCACACCGGCCCTCCATGGATCAGGTTCCCCACCCCTCCTCTAGGCGAAAACCGCACCTCCAACAAGACAAATTGATAGTCACTATCCACTTTGTCCTGTTAGGTTTGGATGTTACTCCCCCCGCTCCTGTTCTTCTTTAATGCTACGGGTTGCAATCTGGATGAAGGGTGAGTGAGACACCCCCACGTGGGTGACGGATAAATACACGTCGCGGTTTCAATGGGTCGTGTCGCTGGATGGTTCGCATCCACGTCTGTCAGAGCTCAGCTTACTCAGGCGGACGGAAGCTGCGCCTGTTTAAATCGTTCCTCAGGCCGCGATGGATGATGAAGACTGTATGCCACGTCACGCCATTTTCTTTTATAGATATGAATTAACTTTTTGTTTTTCAAGCGATGAATTATTAATTCCAGTGCTCTATTCAAGGCGGTAAGAGTGCTTTCTTGGCCTCAGCGTGGAATGAGGTTTTGTTTGCCGTATTTCCTTCCTGACACATCATTAATGGAAACAAAACCACGACTAAAAAAAGGCAAATTACTTCAATGCTGTGAAAAAATGCTTATTGAACAGAGATTGATATGAAGTGGAACTTTTATTACTTTATTATTATTGTTTTGTAACTGCTTGTGTAATCTGTCATTGAGAAGAAACTTATAAATAACTACATTTTTAATTATTTACTCGAAGCAGACCATAGCACATGGCGTTATTTCCAGCTCCTTCAGGCCATTGTCAAAAAGCACGTTTGTTATATTTTATGATATTTATATTTTTATAAACGTTGTCATGGTGTTTGAATCCTCCCCACATAATGGCATAAGGTAGCACTTCGGTGTTACTGATATCATTCCTGTGAGCGCAGGCAGGTCAGCATGGAGGGTGGATGGGCGGGGCCTTGTGGGAAGGGCGGGGCCTTGTGGGAAGGGCAGCCCATTTCTACTAGAGTGGGATCATGCTGTTCAAGGGTGGGGCCACAGGGGCACTGGCCCCAGGTGAAACCTGATTGACAGGGGAGGGGACACTAGAGGCCAGACACCAATTCAAAACATATCATTGGGTAATAAGGTTGGTTCCTGCGTATGTATTATGGGCTGTCTTGTGCCCCCCCCGAATCACTAGTGAAGTTTGAAAGTGGACCCTCAGGTCAACGTAATGGTGACCCTGCCCCCAGGAGTGTGGTCTGAGAGCCATTAAACACTGTAACGGGGGAGTTGGGTTGGGGAAGGACCATCCTCCCCAGGAGTAGTCGCATCAGGTCTTAACTGGTAATTCAGACCTAAGTATGTTTGTATGAATTAAATCTTTATACAGGTAGATCTTAATTTTGCCAGTTAACCATGTTGCTAGATCTTTCTCTGATAGGACCCTTCACATTTGCTTGGAAAGATAATTCTGACTGGTCAGTGGTCGCTCCCTTGAACGCAGTGTGGGTACAACTGGATGTTTAACGCCCTAGCGGGGCGTCGCGTGGGTTGATGTAGGGTCTTTTATGGTAGAGATTTTCTGAGAGATCCATTTCTGGTATCTTGTACCAGCACGCTTGGGATTCCCCCCAAATTAACATTTGGTGTGTGTTTAATCACTCTTCCTTCTATGAAAGTGGTTCATTCACTCTTAAACGCACAACAGGAACGACCTGCATCAGGCCGGAGGCCTGCAGATAAAGCCGTAGATAAACGCCAATGGTGCCAAAAGAGGTAATACACATTCCTCTTCACTTCTTCCATCGTCGTTGTCTTTGTGAGGACTGCCGTACCTACGCCTTCATGAGACGATTGCTCGTATCTTTTTTATGGAAGTTTAATTTTGGCGAGTTGTGGATTTTTTGTGCATATAATATACAGATGTGGAGACGTGTGCATAGCTGGGGAGACGTGTACATAGCGTGAGTAAGTTTAATAACGACACTCTCTGTTAGCCTTGTTGCTCGTGCAGAGGGAGTCTTCTCCTTATCAGCGTCCTTCAGTGGGCTTAATTCTGCGGCAGTAATAATCTTGACGATTTTGCTAAAGTTCTGATAGCCAGTCGTAGAGGATTGATTACCAGTCGCGCCCTTTATCTATGCAGTATTTCAGAATCAGAATTGTTTATCACCAAGTGGTTTTTCATACTAGGAAGTAACTTTGGGGTGTCGTGTGAAACGAGCAGGGCAATCAAAATAATGAATCATATATAAATAAAATAATGTGCTTCAGTGCATTTAATGTACGTACTGCATTGCGATATAGCAGCAGGTTCGTAAAACTTTTTAAATCTGCATTTACGAAGTATGACTTTTACACACTTGTAGGAAGTCCATTTAAAAGAATGTGAATAATGTTATGGGAGAATATTCATTTTAAGCCGTGCAGCTCTTTAAAATCCCGCCACTTGATCCTATAGAATTATGGTTTGTGTATGTTAATATCATAATTGTTCAGTAGCTTTTGTCTGGTCAGGAATAAACTGGCATTTTCAGCGCTGGCTATATTAACGGAACATCTCTGCTAAGATCGCTGCTAATTTAGGCCTCCCCCACTCCCCATACAGCCTACACCATCTTAAACTCCAGCTTCGACTCCATTTCCGTCCTCCTGGCCATGTTTAGTGCTGTCGAATACAGGGGACGACGCCTAACGTGACTCGCAGAAAAGGAATCTTTTCTGTATCTGTGGCGAGAGAGAGAACAATCAGGCTGCCCCGCCCGCTGTTTGCCTTCCAGGAAGGAGCTATAGTTTCTCGGGTCACGTCTAGCCGCAGAGAACGTGATTATGAGCAAATATTAGGCCGCTCAATAGACCCCATTCACTATGCATTTGCTTGCATTTTGGACACAGTGAGGTACGTCTGGCTGTTCTTTAAGAACGCTCTGTATTCAGCCACTGAGTCAGCCAGCAGCTGTACTGTCCTAGTTGATCATCACTTTGTGATTGCTCGGATTACTCTACTGATTGTTGTTTTGCATTTCGCCCACCCCGTAAATACTCATTACAGAAATGACCATTTGTCAAATTGGCCTCAAAGAAAGCAGTGTTTGAGTAATAAGCATAGAGCTAGAGCTGGCTTTAGGGCAAACAGAAGTTGATCTGGGGACTTGGTATCACACACTCTGTGGTGGTAACATCTAATTACGCCCCGTCGATTGTAAAACATCAAGACAGACTCTGCTGTAGACTGATTATTTCGGACAGTTTTGTCTGTGGGACTCTGGCAGGAAGAATCCATTTTGTGTGTCTGACAAGATGCATTTTGCTCAAAGTTGTTGGAAAGGCAAAAAAAAGAGTTTTATTGAAAATGCTTTTATAATCCCTATTGCTGTCTACCTACTGAACTGCTTTCTTGATTGTTTCAGTGTTCAGTCTTTGTGCTGGTTCACGTGGTGTTGTGCATGTGTCCACTAACTGCGTTCTACCCGCCATACACCCACTACCTGCCTGTCACACGCCCACTATCTACCCAATACCTGCTTGCTACCTTCCTGCCATCCACCCACTGCCTGCCCACTAGCTACCTGCCACGTGCCCGCTACCCACCACACAACCACTACCTGTCTGCTACCTGCCTGCCACCCTCCATGTACCCGCTACCTGCCTGCCACCCTCCATGTACCCACTACCTGTCTACCACGCGCCTGCTACCTGTCCGCTACCTACCTACCACCTGCCTGCTACCTGCCCGTTACCCGCCATGTGCCTACTACCTGCTTACCACCCGCCTGGCATGCACCCACTACCTGTCAGATACCTGCCCCCCACATACTTGCTACCCGCCACCCACTCGCTACCTGCCTGCCGCATGCCCGCTACCTGCTCACTGCCCCCATGCCCAAAACACACCCGCTACAAGCCCACCGCCCATTACTCACACCCTATACCCTCTCTACTCGCTGTTTTCTCCCTACGCTCCTTCTCCCTCTCTAGCTCGCACTGCCTCCTGTGACTCGTCTCCCTGCCAGATGGTCACGGCACCCGCTCATTTCTGGACCTGCCTGCCTGCTCCTCGATTGCGGCCCCCGCCATCATGTTTGGCGTCGTCCCGGACTGCTGCGCTGTGACACAGGATTGACATCTCAGCATTTTTATCGAAATTTATTTATTTGTGTTTTTTTCCCCCCATCCTTATGCTCAAGTGTTGCTCGAGGTCTCGGAATCACATTCACGTGTTATTACTACAGATGCAGGCAAACGTTTTTATAGTTGTCTAAATACGACTCTTAGGATTACATGACTGACTAGGTAGCTGAAACAGAGCATGCTTCTCACTGAAGCACCCATATTGTATAAAGTAGAGAGTCATTCAGATTCTGACTAGATTCGTGTGTGTAATTCGTCTAATGGTTTTCCAGTTTGAAGCTGAATGTCAGTGTTTGACGGGTAGACCCATATCACATTCTTGTCTTCACAGATGGGCATGGCTTCGGATAAAAAAGGAAGAAGCAAAAAAACATTGCTGATTTTTACACCTGTTCCGTGCCCTGCGGTGCCACTCAGCCACGGCGGTTTCCATTGGTCAGCATCATCCAATCAGGGGACACAGGGATGGGGCCTCAAAAGAAGGCAGCAGAAATGGCTGCGATAGGCGTGAGGTGACGTGAAGACATTCATTTACCTGTTCTCTGAGCTCCATTGCCATGGGAACTCCAGGGAAACTTCCGGGTTGGACTTTGGGGACATGCTGCCTTTTGAAGGCCACTGGTCGTAGGGCTGGGTGGCTGTGAGTGACTCGAGGGGTTCAGTGTCGATATTAACAGGCAGGCTGGTGCCCGGAGCTTGGCAGTCCCCACCGTCTGTCGGATTAACTGTGCCATCGGCCCTCGATAGAAACCTGGCCTCCAGTGTGAAATTGACAGCAGTGTCTAGTGAGACGTGTCTGAGGAGTATGTGACAGTCTCAGTGTAATCCCACATCAGTACGGAGGACCAAAGGCAATTTGGCAGCCAAACAGCGCCCCCTACCTACAGGGAAGAGAGCTATGTCTGCCAGACATTGTTCCGAGACCATGATCAAGCGGATAGGGTAGAACTGGCCAGACAGAAGGCCAATGATCTGTGTGGCAGGGGGCTGGAAGGTTCTATAAAGACTGAAGAGTAGCCAAGGACTTAAAAGGACTAAAAAAAGGCTGAGGTTTTCATACAAACGGATAATAGTCCAGCCACGACATTCATGCGATTACATTTTGCTTTCAGCCGTTTTGTCAGCCTGCCTTTCATGCACGTGGGCACACAGAAGCACCTGGCTTCAGCTACCAGCGCGCGGGGCACCCGCCGTGCCGCTTTTCAGCACAGTGAATTTACGGCGGCGTCCGCGTTCCACTCTGCCGCTTAGCATGCAGTCGTGTTTCCTTTATGAAGGACAATGGGAATTAAGGAGTGTTTCAAAGCCACGTGTTTTTTACCATGGCACTGAATGTTTCTCAGTGTTGATGTGAGCTGGGGTTTGTCTCTGAGTATAGCAGTTATGGCTTGGTGGGGGTGCGGGGGGGGTGGCAGTCTAGACACGGGTGCGAGGAAGCTGGTGGATCTCGTCTTTGTGTCTTCACTGCCTTCCAGGGGTCTTTTGTTATGGGTGATGGGTGATCTATTTCACATTTGATTAACCTGCCCGACCCATGAGGGCCGGTTGATTTTAATCAACTGCAACAAGATAATTAGATTTTTTCCAGACTGGCATGTCCAGTCCAGCTGATTTGGGTGGAGATCTCATATTGGCTCATCATTGTGTCCCTGTTGTGTTTGTCACCCAGAGGGAGCAGGTGAATGAATCCGGTGATGATTTCATGTTGTGCATCTTTGCCAGGTAAACAGTTCTCTGACAAGAATCCATCTGCTTGACTTGGCTAGCTGGAAGTGAGGCTGTGGGGGATAGGGGGGGCCCTCTGGCCACCGCTATCATTTGGGGGGGGGGGCGGCTTTACGGCTGTTCCCATCTTCTTTTTTTGGAGGAAAATTGGGATTCAAAAGTGCTACCTTGGCAGCTGACCGTGAAATGTGAGGATCATATTGGTGCTTGTGTTTTCCTCATTTGAAGGTATAAGTTTGAATGATTGGAGCATAGATTCGGCCACGACACCCGAAGCAGAGTTGTCCTCTTTTTAAAGAATCAGTCAGGTTTATTGGCTAAGCATGTTCTCACACACGGATATTGGCTAAGCATGTTCTCACACACGGATATTGGCTAAGCATGTTCTCACACACGGAATATGTCTCCAGCTGTCGGTGGCTCTCATACATACAGAGCTAAGCAAGAGTGATTCTATGATATTTAAGGGTATAAGGGGGGCCATAATTCATGCAGACAGGTCATCTTTAAGATTAGCCAATGATATGTTTTGATTGCGTGAATGACAGGGAAGGGGACCAATCAGCAATCACCTGGGGCCAGTGCCCATGTGGCCCCACCCCTGTATACACCCCTGCAGTTAAGGTCACACGCGGTCAGGTTGATATATAATGTGTTTGTGTTGTCGTTAAATGTTCAAAAAGTGCAATAGTGCCGTACAAGAGTGTGCAAATAAATGTGATGGTCTGATGAGTCAGCAGTCGAGGGACGTGGAGTGAGACGGACTCCGTTACCGTACATCATCTTCGCCGTCCGCTGGCTCGTTAATGTCTTATGGCAGTGCTTTAACGGTGCCTCTGCGTTAGTCTGGAGGAGCAGTGGAGGAGTGGCCTCGTTAACTGACATCTTTCGGTGCCACTGTTCGGAGAGCTCCGGTTCCTCCAGTGTGAGTAAGGAGTGTCGCGGCCAGCACTGGCCTCTCGCCTGACAGATACAGCAGACTGGAGCAGCCCACAAGCGGCTATGAAGCTGAAGCCACGGAGAGTAAGACGCTGTCGGCCCCAAGAGCTCCGGTCTCTTTTCCAGAAGGATGGCGCTCAGTGAAAGTAGCGACTTGCTTTTGTTATGCCCCTGCTTTACAATCTGCATGGGTGTGTGCGTCACGGGCTGGGATTCTGGGGAGAGGCCTTCAGGCCTATAAGCCTCTGTCCGTAGATGATCAGGCACCACTAAACAACTGTTTCCATACATAGTTTGTCCTTATTTTCTTAAACGTAGGCAGTAAACTCTGTAAATGATTCTCCACCTAGATTTATCTTGATTGATAGACATCACATGGTGAATGTGTGCATGCACATGTGTGTGTAATGTGAAAGTTATAGGTGGTAATAGGGCCTTTGTTTTTGATTTATATTTAGTAATAATTTGAAGAGGTGCATTTTTTTGGAGTATAAATTGTTTGCGGGTTTAAAGGTTTGAGTGTGGACCTTGTGTGCTGGGGTACTTTGTGGTTTTGAGGAGCAGGTGTAGAGGTGGGGTTACAAACAGCCCATGTAGTGGGGGCTCACCCCATCGGCGACGAGCACTTCTACACTGAGGAAGATGAAAAGACCACGGTAAAGAATGTGCTGCTTAATGAAAGCCGCACTATCAATGCGACACATGAAAGGGAGAAAGTCCAGCAGAACCACTAGTCCTGGGGGCTTAGGAACAGACACCAGTGAAAGGGGAGCGTGATCTCTCCCCGGCACAGACAAGGGCTCACGGGTGTTCATGATCTGTCTGAAGCCTTTTGCCTTTTCTTGCTCAGGTCTTGGGGGTGATGTCAGCTGATTCGCCAGGGTTAGCCACTCCTTGAGCTGGGTACTGTGGGAACCGTCAATACGCTTTTGTCTAGTGATGGCCTAACGAAGCTTCATGAACCATTTGCTGTATTTTCTGACCCTGATAGTTGGGCGCTCTGTTCATAAAAGGGCTCAAATCATGCCCCAAAGCAAGCCAAGAGCGCCATCTAGTGGGGTCAAAAAATACAGCAAATGGTTCATGAAGCTTCATTTGGCCATCACTACTTTTGACCGCGGTGTGACTGACTGAGCTTCTCTGAAGTGGATGAACACGTGGGTGAGCAGGTGTCTACTTAGTTTCAGGCAGGTTTATAATGGGTTAATCAGATCATGTCTCCGTCTTTTCAGAGCGAGCGCACGGCCATATTTTGAACAATTTGGTTTGAAGTTTGAGGCCTTAGGGTGTGTGGACCCTGTGTGTAGTGGCAGGAATGGGGGGGGGGGGGCCCGCTTCAGTGGTGATCCAGTAAAGAAGTAACAAACCACAGCACAGGATATTATACTGTCACTCGTATTGTATTACTCCTGTTTGTTGTTGTTGCTTCAGGATACATTCATTAAAACAGGGAGTGGCACCATAATTCGGTGACCGGGCCTTGTTGGGGAGTTTTCCCGCCGGCAGGCTTTCGCTTCTCGAGCCCCTGCTCGTGGTGCTTGCGGTCAATCATAATCTCTCCCCAAACGTCCCGTCTGCTAACACATGACACGGAACGCAGCATCAAAGCATCGCGTTCCACAGCGACGCGCCTCTGCTGCTGAGCGGCTTGATGCCGGAACCTCCCGACAGATTATTAGCTTATGTAATTAAGGACGCGCAGAGTCTACATGTTAAATAGCATTGTCTGTGTTAACTCCCCCATAGCGCAGGTCAGACAGTCTGATGCGGCGTCTCTATGGAATGCTGAGGAGTGCGGTTGCCGGGGTTACGGGTTTTTAAGGCTTCGTCTGAGGGCCCTTAAGGAGACTCTGTGGTTTTGGGTTCTGCAGTGGATCGCAAAATATTTCATGTACCATTTATCCCCTGTCTATTATTTACCATTTGCAACTATTAAAAATGTTAATATGATATGTGTCATATATCTCTGCAGCCCATACTTCTGCTTAACATTGTGGTCTTTGTTCCATTAATGAATCATCTTGGAAGGATAAATTGTCATCAGGTTTAATTTGTGAGAGGTTTCTTATTGATTGTCTTGCCCACCCACCCATTTATCCAGCCGTTTGATTCTTGCAGTATCAGGTTCTGAACTCCTGATTTATCATCCGGAGAAACAGGGACATTAATGTTTGTACCCCTTCGCACACAGGCTGGTCCACAATATTTCCACCAGTACTGCTGTTCCTGTACTGCTACGCACAAATCGGACTGGAATGGGACGAGAGACTCTGAGCGGACCATCCGTGGGCCCTCTGGATTCGGACTGGAAGCACCGTGGTCCAGAATGTGGAGCAATGCTGGCGCTGTTGGCTCCGTGAATCCCCCTTCCACAGTCGGTGTCCGTGCAGCCCATCACTTACACAAAACGCTGCCCCCCACTGGAAATTTCAAGATGACCACAACATGCACCATGAAGATTTCCATCTGTATCAAGGCATTGATTCTGCTTAATTCCTTTGTGGCTCGTCTTCAGTTGTTTGGCACGGTGACGTGATTTAAAGGGGCCACGCCTCGATCGTTGGATTTGCAGCCCTGGCAATCCAGTGCATTTGTTTGGTAACACTAAAGTGGATAAGCCGCTTTGGGGAGCCAATCAGATTAGGGAGCGGGTAATAGAGAAATCCTATCTAATTACAGCTCTTCCAGCATCTATGTGACACGTCTGTCTGTAGAACGTACTGGGGTATTAGGTTTTAAACAGCTTATTGTAAGAATGCAAACCTATTACAAGTGGATTAGTGATGTAGAAATGAATTAAATTCCTGTATTCGATGTAAGGGCTCGATTCCTCTTGGGGAGGTTGTCGGTGACGTGTCACGCTGGCTGTCAGGACGTCACATGCTGCTGTTTATGCTGCCTTATTAGGATGTTGCCTGACTGGTGCAAGCTGTGGGTGTTGCAGTTAATAACGTATGCTCCCAGATTTGTTACAAGGAGTGCTAGCAGTCGCCTCCCTCAGCGTCTCACCGGCTCCCCCTAGGTGAATGACATGCCCTCATAATTAGGCCCGACTGTGACTCTGCAGGTATAGGGCAGTCCTGCCTGTAACTGCAACACCATCAGCACGCAGGACTTTGTACATGGCTGCCTGCTCCCTGAATTCCGTGTTATGAAACAGCATTGGGATAAATAAGTATACAAGTATATCTAAAAATTTTAGGGATCGGGCGGCAGCAGTCGCATCACACCCCTGGGTCTAGGGTTCGAGTCTCCGCCCCAGTTTTCTAAGGTGAATTGAAGTTGCCCGGTGTCTCCTTGGATGTGAATGGTGAGTGTGCCCTGCGATGGGTTGGCGCCCCATCCTGGGTTATTCCCTGCCTTGTGCCCATAGCTTCTGCGTTAGGCTCCGGACCCCCGCAAGCTTGAATAGGACAAGCAGGTATAGGAAATGGACAGATGGACTGAATAATTCATTTTAATCATGGGGGTTGAAAAAATAATATATAATATACAAATATACAAGCATACACAAATACAAAATATACAAGCGTTCATGTATAAAATAGTTTATTATAAATAACATTACATATCTTTACAAATAAACTCTTGTGCTTACAGCAGTTAAATTTTAATACAGGAAAATGTGATACAATGACGTGCATAAATCATTGTGTATATATATATATAATTTTCATATTTTCTCTTTCTGCTAAGGGTCACATTCCTCTGTCACTAGCTGGCAGCTTTCACTGCTGACCACAAAAATAGTCCGTAATGGTTTCTTTGTCATGTTTATATTCGTTTTTAGAAGTGCGGCGGCGACGGTTAACACTGTTTTTGGTGGGTGGGGTTGGGGGTGGGGGGACAGCTTTGTCGGTCACACTGGACCAGCTGTTCCTATTTCCGTTTCTATAGCAGCTTGACTCCCATTGCAAACTGTGGGTTATTCTAAATGCATCCACAGAACCATGGATTAAAATAGGTTTACTACAGTGTCACCAAAGGCTTTGGATATTATCGCCACTGTCTTAGATAAACATCACTGTGCGTAGGCTGTTCCTTGAAGCACTATTCCCTGATCCCTTCTGGCTCTGAATTTGCTTAACAAGATGCTTAAACCCCATCCCACCTTTTTATTGGGAGCAGTGGGAACAAATACATTCTACCTGGTCAGGCATTATTGCTCATCAGTGGCCCAGAATACAGGTATCTGTGCTGTAGCAGCCAGATTCATATTGCCTCATTCTTGTTCCGGGTGTGTAATCCCTCAGCAGGCTAACCTGTCCCAGTCACACCTACTGTAGTTATTTCCGGTAGCAAAGGTTCGGAAAGTCCTAGTCTCACTCTGGAATACCACCAAAGTCCCTATATTTGTGCTCTACAGTAAGACCCGGGTTAGTACTTGGCATTCATTTCTCGAACCCATCTAGGGTCAGAAGACTTTTCCATTTCTTACTCTCAGTAACAGGATATTCTCATGATGCCAACTAGCTGTAGCACTCCACTCGTATTCTGGGCCATACTCGACTAATTGTTCCATAATTTGTGACTGTTGTGACACTTTTCTAGGCATTACGGGTACATTTCGTATGAAACGCATCAAAGTACTCAGGTAGACTCCAGGTTTATCGCTTGAAGCTGAAGAGTATTTGTGGAATTACTGTCCTAACAAGCGCTAACATACGCACGCTAATGTGAAACGGTATTAGCGTTAAGCAGGATCTGTAATGGTTCAGGCTTATTTTTCGGGAATCATTTCACCGTCCTCTGTGCTAAATCTCAAACCCTGTCCCTGATTTTTCTGAAACGGCTGTCTTTATGGTTGGTAAAGTTGTCACATTATAAAGCACATGAATCACTTGGCCCTCTACAAATCTGTTTGAGAACAGCAGGTGCTTTAGTCAGGTCTGTTAGTGACTTGCTTACTGTGAAATCTTAATTGAAATTATTACTCAACAATAGTACACTTAGTCAGATACAGATCTTTCACAGGAAAACAGCTCGTGGTTATATGGGGGAACATGGTAACTATGAACCATTCGATGCCTGTCAGCCTCATCCTAACAATTTCTCATACTGGACCAACAGGAAAAATGTGATATGTCTACATTATCTAAAATACTTAATGACTGGGGCGACCAGAATATCTGAAGTAAAAGTGATTAATCATCATTGTTGACACCGCAGCATAACAAGGCAATGTGTCTTCTGCATTTAACCCATATGTGACAGCAGTGGACAGCTAATTCAGTACTTGGGGAGTGGTACTTTGCTGGCTGGGGATTTGAACCTGCAACCTTTTGATCACAAGCATGCCTCCCTACCCATTAGACCACTACGGCCCCAAAAATTAAGCAGTCGAAATTCCTACATGTGGGGAATTCACAGGAGTCAGCACAGCCGCAGTGGCATGCTAACATGTAACGGGCTTTGTCCTGGGTGAACCACCTTCATGATCGTGGTATGGAGCTGAAGGCAAGGGGGGTGGCATGAGGTGCCTCCCACCTCCCAGTCTCTGCCAGGGATCTGGGTGTGGAGCTTACTCCGGGTTCCCCCTCTGTGTGTCAACATGTTTGGCCGAAAGGGAAGTTAAAGCAGAGACTGGACAATCGAAGCATAATTGACTTCACCACCATTTGTGACCCTGTAACTCCTTTCCTGATTACCTGTCCACAGATGTGCACTCAGAAAATGGAGCAGCTTCTGATAACCCAGCCTATTAACTAGCATCTGTAAACAAAATGCTGTGATTGCATTTCTAAACTCGACATGGATCTAAGGTTAAGGACGTACAAGGCCACAGGGAACAGACGCAGGTAAGCATCTCGTAATCATGCCATGCTTTGCTCTGAGGATGCTGAAGAGGTTAAGGATTTGGAAGACCCATCAGTAATGGAAACGTATCACTAACTTCACATTTTCCTCAACCTCAAGTCTTTATCATCCAGAGCAACTATAGACAACCAGGGTACAACCTCTTCCACATGCAGCTAATAAGAGCTAATCATGATTAGTGCAAGAATAGTTCTGCGTCCTTAATCGTGAATTTCTGCTTTTTAATTCTCTGACTTATTCCGCTTCGTTCGACAATCTTAGCGGCTGCAAGGCCGAAGCACACAGTCGAATCAAAGCTGGGAGGAGGACAGTGAGCTTAGAACGTCAAAAGTCCTGAACGGCATGTAGAATACTAGCTCACCACAAAAGAGCAAAATGATGTTTTCTTCAGAAACACCAGTAAGTTTAAATTGCCTCAAAATCTTGGCTGATAAATAAAAATATAACTTCTTTCCCCATCCTGTAACTCTACAGAAGAGGGTCAGTTGAACCTCAGTCATGTACCTGATATATACACAGGCGACCAAGCAGACACGCAGCTGAGCTGCGATCCAGTGAAGCCTCACGCATGTTGGGGCCACAACTACGACAATGCGGTGCTGTAGCTGAGCAAAGGATCATGGGATGGGCCCTGGACCACTCCCGCTGCTGACGGTTTGCCAGTGTACTCCATGTCGCAGAGGCTCTCTGCCTTTGGACGCCTCTAATTGGAGCTAATTCCTGGGTCTGAGTGCAGTTAACGAGATGCGCCTGCAAGCAATGTTGGAGTTCTACGAGAAGATGTCTTCCTTGTCCGATTCGGGTGATCCTGGGTGTGAGATGTCAAATATCGGCTGGGGAGAGTCCAGTGGTCTCTTGGCCTTGAGCATCCTCACCATCTCACCCAGCTGTGCCTCCAGGATGGACATGCGGTGACCGAGGGCTTTGATGTCCTCCTTCAGTTCATGCTTGAGCTCCAGGATGGAGGCCTGTATGGAGTGCTCGGGAATGGGGTAGAAGGTGTGCTTCACCTCTGGCTGAATGGGGCTCCGATCCTGTGGGGTCCGAGCATCTCCCACATTGTCCAGCCGTAGGTCGCTTTTGGTTATGCCGCTGTCGCAGGAGTCCGTCTTCTTCAGAGAGGTCTCCTCATGTGACTTGGTCCTTTCGGGCAAGGTCTCCATCGATTCTGCTTTGGACACTTTGCTCCAACCATCTGACTTGCCTACCGCCTCCTTGAACCTTCCCCAGCCTTTTCCTCTGGTGGGCTCAGTGGACTTGGAGTTTGGGTGGCTGCCCAGTGGGGGAGCTTGGAGTTTGGCGCGGTCTGACGCTCCGGAGGTGGAGGCGGCAGAGACCGAGGGCACGGGCGTGGCGGGACTTTCCGTCACCGTGACGATGCTGGTGGTGGGGGTGATATCGTGGGTGGTAGCCTGCTCTATCTGCACGACGCCCTTCTCCACGTCCATCTCGTCGAAGGTGCGCTCCGCTGCAAGTCGAGCCTCCTTCTGCTGCCGGAACCTCTGGAAGAGCCGGCGCACTGGGTGGTCGGGGGGCAGGTTCAGGGGGGCCTCGTTCTTCCTCCTCAGCAGCTCCTCCTCCTCGCGCTTAACGTCGCTGATCTTTCGGAACACGATCTGAAATGACAGCATGGGGTAGCCGTTATCGAAACAGGACAACTTGAACTGTGACACTAAATTGAAGACCATACCTACAGAGGTGCAGATCCCAGATTCACCTGACACGTGCCAAGGCAAGACCAGCGGATCCCAGATTCACCTGACACGTGCCAAGGCAAGACCATCAATCACGAATGACCCCAGGGAAGAATATATCTGATGTTTTCAATTCAGAATTCCAAGATCAAGCAGAAGATGGGTCTTAGGACTAAAACAAGACCATCTGTATGAAATTCATTAAAACAACACCAGGACAACGGGTATGGAGGCGTATGGCTCTGTGGGTAGGATTCTATGCCCATGATCACCAGCTCATATCCCTGGGTCGGGAGAGTGTTTTCACCATCAGGCTCTTGAGCGAGGCCCTTAACCCCAACTGCTCCAGGGATTGGCTGGCCCTGCCTCCTCAAAAGAATGTCACTTTGGATGCAAGCATCTGCTAAATTAATAAATGACTCAGTATTCTCTTACTCTTTTTTGCCCCTTCCTTACCCTACCGAATGCCTAATTAAAATTTTATAGAAGTACCGCAACGAATAAAACATGGGCAATTTTACGACATTTCTCCCAGTGTTATTGGAATCATTTATATAAATTACCATAATCAATTTGTTTTCCCTGCCCAGCCCCTATGACGGTATATCTGGTCCTTTGGACTAGAAAGAAAATTTCATGCACAATAAAAATCTCACCGCTTTCAGGCAACACTGGAGGCATCTGATCGATGGGGGAAAGTCAGCTGAAAATAGCAGAAAAAGGGCAGGAACAGAATTCGCCTCATAATTCATTTAAAACCATCAAACTGAAAAACACAAATAAAAGGATCCCGCCGATTCCTCCACACAGCCTTATGAAAGATTAAACCGCTGTGCTTCTGGAGGCTCGTCTCAGGGAAAGCCTTAAAAAGCCTTTTTTCAGGAACATTGTCCCACCTGGGACCAAACAAACGCAAGCGTCACATTTCACGCGGGGTGCATCAGCCGTGGCCCTCGCTAATAAGACCTCTGCCACAATAATTCTGATAATCTTTTGACGTCCCCCTGAAGAATTACTAAAGAGTGCAAAAATGATATCATGCAGGTTCACATAGGTTCCTCAGGACAGGCCTTGTGACCTGGAGGTTGTGGTTCAAGGAGCCAGTATGGTTCAGCCCATACTCAATGTACCGAAAGACATTGAGGCAAAGGAGCACTTCTCATCCAGCCCACACCACCATTCACATACATGGAATATTAATTCATTAATTGTCACACGAGGCTTTGATTTGAATTTCATTTCATTTTCTCCTGACTTATCCCCCTCATTCCTTTTAAGCTTTTGTTCTTTACAAAACACACACTTCCCACTTCAGGGCGATCATCGTGGTCCCGATGCTAACGGCCAACCTGCATTAGCCCTTCAAACAGAGTCCGTCTGAAAAGATCTTCAAGGCAAGGTCCGGCTGAAAGGCCGGTGTCCCATTGAGGCGAAGTGACAGCCAGGGCTGCTTTCAGCGAGCAGAGTGCCCCGTCGAGGGGTGGCAGGCGGAAGGGGGAGATGCAGGCGTTAGGCATGCAGAGGTCAATATATTCATCAAGCTGCGGAATGTGCTCCTCTGCAAAGCGCTAATTCCAATGACCCCGATTCCAGAGTGCCGCTTCAGTTAGCCTCTATCAAGACAGACATCTGTGCAGCTCTGAGCTCGGCTGCCTTCTGCTGAACCAGGGGAAAAAAAAATTGACACTAGGATCTGGGACTCGACTATGGCCGTCGAAAAAAAACTGTACAATACACCGTCATCCATCCACGCGAGAGACTGCGATGTTATTGTTCTCCTCGGATGGTAATCGAGACGAAATTTAATTTCAGTGAGGCATTATAATGCCACAGTTAAGTATGATCTAATGGGTCAGCGTCTCAGATGTTATGTAAATCCCCCCCTCACCCATTTTTATCCACACTCATTTATACACACTAGAGGTATAATTACAGCACAGTTGTACTTATCATGGTTGACGCGGCCTTGATATTTTCATCTGGAAAAATGGTTCTGTTGAAAGGATTGTGTAACTGGGGCCGCTGGTTTCTCAGGACTGGGACCTAGGTGGCCAGTTGATGTTTTACCACAGAGGGCCTGATGGTGACGTAGGAAAACAAGTCCACAGAATCTTTTGCTCCAAGGAACTGATCTACTGTATAGACCCCTGGGGTGGGCTAGGGGGGCACATCCTGGACGATGCACAGAACCCCTCCCATCCTCTCCCGCAATGATCTGTATGACACATTCTTTTCATTCCTCGATGCCACAGACAGGCTAAAATGAAACAATCCGCTATATATACACACACACATTTTCCATGACGGCTGCAGTAGCTGACCGCAACTGGAAACACGCCGCCATTATTGCATGTCCCAGCTGCTCGACTGGTAACCTGGAGTAAGCTTCAAAGTAACCACGTGAAATCCATTAGAGAAATTCAGGGGGTACCAGCCTGGAAGCCACACGGGGCGAGAAAACGGCCTCCGTAAGCGCGTACAATGGCTGAATATGCCGATGACAAGAGCAGCCCCAGTCACACCTTTCACTCTACAGGTGATAGCAGTCTTATACTTCGTCAGATGGCGGCAGAGGGGGAATATTCAGCGATGAGTCGGCTCTTCTCAAAACTGGCTTTTTTTGAAAGGCGAGGCGCACTGACTCTGAAACTGTGATTTCCCGCCTAAAGGCCGGGCCCCGCTTCAGCGGCCACGAGAATGTCATCTGGGAGCTCCGTGGGAGGGGACGCCTCGAATCGCGGCTTTCGCTCGGGCGGCCACCCAGGATCTCTGCTGTGACCTTCCACCGGCACACGGCTCCACGCACTACAGGCGAGCGCAGGGAGGGGAATGCCACGCTTCCTACCCCCTGCACCGGGCCACGCGCTTTTTCTGCCGTAACCCTGCCCCTTATCAGGCATCGCTGACGTCCTGTTCCACTCCCGACCCCTGATTGCACTTTACTCGCCAACAGACCCGTAATATATTGTCAGTTTTTTTTCAGCTTCACAGTTTTCCCGTGACTAACATTCCCAGGTCACAGAATCCCCCCCCCCCCCCCCAAACCAAAGTCAATAAACACTCCTCTCCACCATTCCCCCCCAGCCACGACCACTTTAGAGAAATCAGTCACCAGCAATGCTACTTATGACTGTCTAAATCACACGGCAGAACGTTCCACTGTCCATATTTCACTGGCCTTGATGCTTTTATTAGCGAGAACTGCTTACACTGGGTAAATTCTGCACATGTCCCAATAACTGCATCCTGAACCGTAAGCATCACTCCTAGTTCGCCGTGAGGCAGAGGGCTGCCACCCTGCTAACGTTTTGCAACATTTCGTACACACAGGTTTCCACGCTCCAGACTTCTTACATGTGCTGACTTGTTCTGTTGTTATGCGGGGCCGCAGTGCTGGTCCTGACTCCATTTCCGTGATTTCCGGACTGTCCGGGTCACTGTGCACCAGCGCGTCCCTCGGCGTCTGCCTTGTACTGGCTGACCCAGCCCAGCTGGCATCTCTGGCTCACTGCTGCCCAGAGGCCATGGAGACCGACAGGGTAAAGACCACGCGAGTTAACACAAGGCAGTGAAAATCCCATCACTGGGCGGCACACGACCCACATCTAATTGAGAGTTTTTCTTCCCCTTGTTCAATTTCTTTTTTTAAACAATGCCATATTGTAGATAAACAAAAATAAAACAAATGGTGTGTCTTGCGGGGGTGACTCGGGTATTATTTAGTCTTGTGATCCCATCACATCCACTCGAGCTGCGTTAGACCTTCCCATGCGTGTATTAACCTTCTCACTGGAGAACGCGCCGTGCTGAAAATGAGACACCCTCCATGCTAATGAGCTGTCAGCCTCGCCCCCAAGTCCAGTCTCTCCTTCCCGGTTTCATTAGGCCTCCACAATTCAATTACTCCCCCTAATAAATGCTGCCACTCCCACAGGTACCAATGTGGGTTTGGCCTCCGGTAGGCTGAGGCTCCCCTTCAGCCCTGAAGGTGTAGCTGTCCCTCCAAGGCCTGGGTCCTCAGGCCGCCAAAGGGCTCATCAGTCGCTCTCAGGATTTGCACCAAGATACCCACAAGACATCAGATCCACAGCACCTAGGTAAGTGGTCCATATATTCAGCACATGGAAATTCAGATGACCGGTTGGGAGGTTGCAGATCTGTAACTACATGAAAGCCAGTAAACACCAATGGGACGGTCATGTGACCGCTTCTGACCTAATCTCTCCTCACATCCGCCAGACTGTAAACAAAGTCCACATGGCCATCGGGGAGGGGGAGGAGGGGGGTGCTGCCAGAACCTTCCAGAATAATGGAGCAGCCAATATTAGCCAACAAAAGGAGCAACACCTTGTTAACTCCTTCAACAAGATGGGCCCAGCGTCCTGTTTGAAATGGGTGAAGTTATCAGTCCGGCGGACAAGGGGACGGGATGCTGACCTGCATGAGCATTTCCTTATTTTGGGCCGAACACTAAGCCCAGGCAGCTTGAAAAGGGCCTGCGCAGAGCCGGGGGGGACGCGTCCGGGTTTATCCGAGCTAAACGGCGAGGATTTATTGTGAGCTGTGGCTATGGCGCAGTCAGCAGTTCAGATGCAGAACGCTGCTGGAAATTCAGGTATTATGTGCCCCCCCCTCCCCATGAAGCCCCTCACCCAGAACGTCAGGGCGCCCAGGGAGCCGCTTATGGGAGCTCGGGCTGATTCTGCTGCTTAATCACCCAGATGAGCCCGGGGGCGGGTGATAGGGGGGGCTGTGTCCACCGCCGTGGTTTTTATTTAGCCGCCGTACTGTCGGAAATGCACCAGCAGTCACACTAACAGGGCTGGGGAGAGCAACGGGGCTGGGGGTGGCAAAATCCATGAGAGCCTATCAGAGGACCCTTGTAGGAATGTCCTCCATGAATCACTAAGGGGCAACAAAACAGGAAACAATGAGTCGGTCATGAAATCCTGACCTTTGACCTTAACCTGACGTTCGCCGTATACATTATAATCCTGGGCCCTCTGGGCGAAGGGGAAGACCTGAAGTTCATGTTACTGACCACTTTCGGTTTCAAATATACATACACGCATTCATTCTTGAGGCCATACTCTACAATAACCCGAGTGATAGTAAGAGCTGCAAGATGTGTCACAAGTAGAACACTAAGCTTCAAGGTCCTTGCAAGCACACACAGGCTAGCCACTGCTAACGTAACGTCACGTTTCTTTATTGCACTGGTCATTTGGGCATTGCATTCCCTCCAGGGCAGGTGACCATGGTGACAGCAGATATTTCCTGTGTGCCCTCCCCCCCCTTCATGACCAAAGGGACAACGTCAGCTGATAGCTGACCAGCGGATGACAACAGCTACATGGTGACATCATTAAACCCCGCCCCCCTGTGTTCAGTTCAGCATCACTGGCTGACAGCTGGCCTCCAGGACTCAACTGGATACCTGCTTCCTTAATGGTCACCTACCCCCCCTCCCCCAGTCCTGGAAAGCAGAGGGTAGTAGGGGGCAAAGCGCACCCAACCACAAAGCAAAACAGCGAGATGAACTCATATATTTACGGGGGGCCTGGGTGCCCTGATGGATTAGCTACATTCTGCTCATCACAGCGTGGCGTTCACTTTCACCCTGCAGCGACAAAAAGGCCAGAAGCCTGGAGTGCGGACACCACATTCCGTACTATCAGAGCCCATAAAAACTGGAACAAGTTTGTTCATCCCTCCCTAACGGACTAAACATGTATTTATGAAAAGTGTTTTACTTACAGCTGGAAAGCAGCATTTTGTCGGGTGATATTTGCTGGTTCCCGCTGCTGGTTCCCAGAGCAACGGCACAAGGGTCAATAAACCAGCTTTGATGTCATGTTTGCAGCTGGGAGGGGGAGGTATTAATCGGCAAGACCTGATAAAGCAATGAAAGGCCAGAACGGGTGAAGCTCATCCAATGACAAAGCGGGCCTCCTCCCCCACCTTCGTGCCAAAACGAAATCAGGAAGCAGGGTTAATTTTCTCCCAAAAATTAAGCTGTAAATGGGGTAGGGAGGGGGGGCGAGGGCAGTCATCAATCAAATTCCCCCAGCCCCCACAGGAGGCATTTCTCATAACCTCCATTCATTAAAGTCGCTGGGACCTGAAGCGAGACTGAGGGGTGGTGTCAGTGTCACGCCGCACAAAGTCCTCGTGATGGGGATCCACACACCGCCATCTAGCCAGAACCACGCCGGCGTGGAAACCACAACCGCGCTCACCTTACACGCCACAGCGGCTCGCCGCTAATATAACACAATACCATGGTGTTTCTGAGCAAACTGCACTGAAATCGAGCTCAGGATTACCAGCCGTGTGTAAAATCCAACCAATTACAGCCAAACAAGCTAGTGAGAGGCAGGAGTGTCCTCTCAAACCACAACACGTTTTTAAAATTTAGATTTTTCAAACAGGTGAAGAACAGATTTATAAAAATAAAAAAAGCATAAGAAGGGATACAATGAGTGAATGGGGGATGATTTTCTGTCGTTAAAGCTGCGTGTGATCACATGACTGCAGGAACACGAGCCGTCCACGGCGAAGCCCCCTACTTCGCACGCACAGAGTGACGTGCCAGACCGCTGGAGGAACACTGCCTGGCTTTGTTTTACCGCATTACACGGTGTATTTATGCAGACCTGCACTGCCAGGCTGCCAGTTATCAAAATTGCTTTTCCAAACTGTGTTTATTATAGAGTATTTGTTAGGGGAATCGAGCTTCACATTCATTACTGGAAGGGTAATTATTTAGAGCCGTCTCCCGCGTCGAGGTGGGCATGACATAGAAATACGTACTCTGTCGGACTCGCTGAGCCATTTCGAGGGACAGCGATGCCTCGGGCTGAAGGAGGAGACACAGTAGGGATCCGCTGACGTTTCGCGGGGACTGACTGTGGAGAACAAGCAGCTGAGAAAGTGCTAGAGAACACGCCGTCGTATGGCAGCAGCCTTCCCGACTGCTTTAGGACACTGACATCGATTTTATTTTAAACTGCTTCGTGTACCATGCACTGCACTCACACCTCCGTAACTAGAGCAACAGCACCAATCTGTCAGGTGTTACACAACATCACCGTTTGTTTCCATTTACATTTTATTTATTGAGCAGACTTCTTCATCCAAAAAAGTAGGATCAGACGAGCCCCGGAGCAGCTCGGGGTTATGGGCCCTGCTCAGGGGTCACTCCACTGACCATGGGACTGGAACCAGTGACCTGATCACAGGTACAGTGTCCTAACCCACTCAGCCACACAGCGCCTCCATGCCGCCAAGATTAGGCACGTGGGAGAGACTCCGCCATGGATGCTGGGCTCCAGCGTCACGGAGTCGAGTAAAAAGCCTCAGCGTTTGTAGACGAATTGCTTGAAATCGACGCCGAGTTTGTTACGATGTGACTCAAGCCTGATGAAGTTGGGAGGGCGGTTTGATCAATAGATCATTTGCTGCCTGGTGGCTAAATGAATAGTATTTGGGGTTGTTTATGTCTGCCGAGGAAATAGCTTGAAAGATGATGCAACCAGAGACTTAACAAAACATGGAGAGAGAGAGAGAGAAAGAGAGAGTCGTGTCTTTAAGAGCTCGTCCCCAAACAGTGAACTGTCCGCCCCATCTTGGGTCCAGCTATTAAACACACCCAGGTAAATGGGACTGTTCGTCAATACAGGTCTGCTTTCTCAGCGCAATTTGACAGGCAATGACAGACCACCCTATTCTTGCAATTTTACTGCAATGCACTTTTTCTAACTAGCATATAACAAAATCTGAGCACAAAGAATAATCTATTACAAGCACTGAATGACTTAAAGGTTTAAACAGGGGATAAATATCGATGATAAGCCCGTCGCGATTCTGTTATGCTGTACTGGCACAAAAAAAGCTTTGTCCTTAACATCTAGCCAGGCCTGCTCTCCTGGCAACAGATTGGTCAGTGACAACATCGAAAACACCCAACAGCCTTGTGCACTCCCCATTTGACAGTAGTGATAATCATCTGTTTTTTCAGGCCAGTGTGAAAAATATGTTTACAAGTTTAAATGGAGCACAGTGTTACAAGTCAGTTGTACGCTTCCTGTTCCATTACACAGCGCTAACCACTGTACACACCAAAACCACACCGATTGCTGATGGTTGCCAAGAGACGGAGCCAATCGTAATAGTACTGCAAAGTCCTGCTATCCAAAGACTACGGACACTGCATCTTATTCGCTTAAAAATAAGCACTTTTTTTTTTTGGTTCTAATCTCTTTAAATCTGCAGCGTAATGGGACAGGGAGGGGTGATATTTTCAGCACTGATGACACAAACATAATAACGGCACATTTCAAGTTAAGGACTATTCGCCACAAGAAGCGCGTGAGTAAATCAGTTTACCAGTAGTACAGTGGAGGTGAACTGATGTGCAGTCTGAACAAGAGTGTGAACATGCATGCTCTGCATTTACTTTAACATGAGGGAAATGCTGCAGTAGCAGCTCTAAAGTGATACTCCCAGCTCATTGGCTGTCTGTGGAAGGTGTGTCCGCCAAGCCACCACTATAGGACAGTGAACATATCCGTCAGCCAATCCCCAGATGAGGCGGAACCACCAAACACACTGCCATAGCAGACATTTATATACAATCAGATTACAATACATGATGGTGTTTAGTGTATTACCTTTGGTGAACCACATTTTCTGTATGTGTCCATGTTAGTATTCCCACTGGATGTCCATAACAATTGCCACAGAAATTCAGCAACAATTTGTCAGGACAGCTCGCCCCAAACAGGCAGGGCAGCATAATTTATGAGGTGTTACATAGGCCTAGATGTAGTCACTCAAGCTGTTTTTATGCCTAGATGTCATTTCTGTATTCAAGACTTTGAGCACAAACTGCTAGCCTCTCCACTGTTTGTAATTATTAAAACGATTAATCCAGGGCTGTGATTTTAATGCCAATTTTAATTTATTTTTGGTTTGTTCAGTCGTCACAACGAAATCCTGTCATTTCAAAGTACACAAGCTCACTTTCCACATATGAAAGGTCATAGAAATGCCATGTTAACATTCAGAAATCAGCATCAGTTGCGGATTCATGAGTCCGATCGTGTCATTTTCCACTGTGTTCACGGTTGCTTAGTAACGATTAACCCCCATGGCCACATGCTGAAGGCCCAGATACACAGGCCTCCCCCATCTCCAGAGCGCATGGGGAACAGGCTCTGCTGGAGTTCAACTTCATCTGGCCCACGTTGCCTTTTACCCACTATCAAGCATGTTCTCAAACTTTGCACATAATCTGTAAAACCTGCAGGACACCAGCGCTGCAGGAACGCACTTCAGCCGTCATGCCAACCGTCCCAATCAGGATCTTCGCCCGTCGTCCGCTAAACGAGGCGAAACGTCAACTCCAGCTTCCCGCACCAGTAACTGCATCCTGGACATCATGCCGTCCATCAGCATTTCTCCGCTGGCGAACGCAGCGCCCAACGCTCGCGTTTAGAGGAGGGACGGGGACAGTGGAGTGTCAGTGCCGATGCCATACGCTCGCGTTTAGAGGAGGGACGGGGACAGCGGAGTGTCAGTGCCGATGCCCGACGCTCGCGTTTAGAGGAGGGACGGGGACAGCGGAGTGTCAGTGCTGACGCCTGACGGAGGGAGCACTGCGTCAGCAGGCCCGGCATTATGGGCTGTATCTGCTGACGGGTCGGGATTAAGTTCCGCATGGTCACCACTGCGTGCAACCCGACCCCCTCCCATCACCCTGTTTCCTGGCTCTCTCTCAAGCATCAAATCTGCTGCCCTGCGAATGGATGGATTGACTGGGTGGACCTTAAGATCCTCTGCCCTCTCGACCCCGGGACCTCGATAGCCGTCGTCAGAAGCTCGGCCAAGGAAACGCAGCCAAGTTGCAGCAAGACGCGCGTAGCATGGAGAGCCGGGCATGCTGGTCCGCTTCCACGGTGTGGTTTGCTGTATGAGCAAAATGGCGACCTCCCCCACTGTGGGTAAAGTGATTATCATGCTGTCACCTATGAGCAAAGTGCCCAATCATGTACCCAGTAAAGCAAGCAACGGGAAAGGGGTTAAACATTTGGCTAATCCCTCCCGCGGTGAACTTCAAAGCCTCCTCTCTCCCCCCGCCGCTCTGATGGACGACAAGCTAGGCAATCACAATGATCTCAAGCCCATGGCAGCCACTGCCAGAGCTGATCCTTATACTCATTCCACTCCAGAACACAGCAGGGCTCCCCCTGGTGCTTGAAAGCCCTCAATTCAGCCACAAGCTCAGTGATTCTCCCGTTTGCCCGCCTCCTCCCCGATTAAAATGCTTTAACTAATTTCAGCTTTGATTTCTCGGCTTCCACTTTTCCTCAGAGGCTGAGTGGCAGTTCATCTTCTTCCCTATTAAAACTGCCGGTGCCTTTACTTTATAGAGAAATTGCTTCTTACCGGTCAAAGAGGGAAAAAAAAATCTGCCAGACACCATTAATATACAGTGTAGAGAGAAAGAGATGCATCTGTGTACAATGAAGTCTAGTTCAGGGAAAGAGAAACTGCAGAAGCATTTAGGGCTTAACTTCAGTGGCCAAGTAAAGCTTTAATAAGATACGGCACTGCACAAATGTCAGGCAGTCAAAGGAAATGTTTAAAGCCATTTATCTGCTGTGTGCTGAGTGTATATTTGCTCAGAATAAAACAACACAATTTAACATTACAACATATGCAAATTAAGAGCAACATAATAAAAACTAACTGGCATTTCTTCTGCTCTCCAAAAAGTTACTGACGTCTGGTTGGATGGATGGATCACTTTGGTGCCCAATCATCTCCTCACAAGCACCTCATTTATTTCATGTATTCATTAAATTTCACCACCAGCTCGCTTGCTTCCTCAGTCTCTATTTATTTTTCAAAGTCAATAAGGTATTGATTAGCCATACGAGTTGTGCTAGTGGTCAGGGGTTTTGAAATGACTAAGCTGACACACTTTTACAGACATAATATCAGTTTTACACTCCCATGAAGATCTTTTAAACATCATTGTCTCTGACTGCTCAAGACTTTCGCGAAGCCATACATCAGTTCGCTCTTGCTCAGCTAAGCTGGGTTTTCATACCCAGGCTCTCCAAGGCGAGTCCACAGCCCCTTCCTGCCTTTGCGTTTGGGAGCAGAAGCCAGCGTTTGGTTACAGGTTTGAGGGTATGATGGTCAGATACCAAAAACAAGGATTACAGCTTCCATTCAAAGAAGGTTCATCTCCTGCATTTTTTAAGATACAGAACCCTGAATGAGTGCACTAATACAGTGTAATGACTCTGCTATTCTGACTCTGCAGGGATAATAGTATTTACTTGATTTAGGATTCATCTACCCATTTTCCATAATTGCTTATCCAATTCAGGGTCACAGTGAGTCTATCCCAGGATGCCGAGGGTAAGTGACACTGAAGCGCGTATCCAGGCCTTCACAGCGTACTCACATATGCATGTGCACTATGGGTAATTTTGAGAAACAAATTAAACCCATCGGAGGACTGGAGATAAAACAGAAGCATGAAGAAGCCCCAGTATCAGGGAGTCTGTGTAGGAGCTGAAGCAGCAGGTGTGAGGCCACAGTGCCCCCCCCCCCCCGCTGCCAGTTTACTCCTATGTTATTTGCATTCGTTTCATTGAATGCCACGACGGTCCTTCAAATCCTACATGAGCACCAGCCAAATAAACATGCAACACAAATATCAGACGCACACCACAGTACATGAGAAGGTACTGGGAGTGGAATCGGATGCAGGCCACCACAGCAGATCAGAGACAGGGCCTTAAATGTTCTCCGTGTGGGAGAGCAGGTCCAAAAACACCAAAATGAAGGGGACATTCAGTATATGCCAGAAAATTAACCCATCTAACTTCGATCCAGCTTTTCGTTTAGATGCAATGCAATAAAAACTATTTAAAAAAATGAGCCAGTGGACGTTTGACAAACTCGCATGCATGCTGCAGTCCGACGTGGGAACGGCAGAGAGAGAAACATCCCAGGGCATCTTGAGAACACCCTCTCAGCTCTCCATCCCAGGCAAGCCGTCCTATCATCAAACCATCGGCTGCATGTGCTGACTCTGAAGATCACCCACATCACAGCAGAGAAGGGGGGGGGGGTCACGCTGATGTCACGCATCACAAAACCAATCAAGCCGACCTAATACACCTTAATGTTGCATAAACGCTTTGCTGTATCGATTCACGGCTGAAATGGGGGTAACGGATGGACTTTGGTAAACAAGCCAATGCATCCATCACTGCAGTCCGTCAGCAGAACCCTAATGAATTATAATGACTCATTCTTTTCTTCTTCTGTTCCATGTCCCTTGTGTAATTAAACTGACCTTCCGCCTCATGAGCTGAAGTCAGATCTCTTCTGACGGACTGTAAAACCCAAGTGGCCCCACAGGAGCATTGAAACCGGAAACCACTCGGGGCTCGGGAGTCTGTCGGATCGGCGAAATGCAAGCGACGACGACGTCTGACAGACCGCTTCTGTGCCACTCTCTCCGTCACAGTGGAGCGGTGAGAACACGCCATCATCCGCCAATAAAAGCTCCAGTTGTTTACATAAATTTTACCTGCTTTTCCATTTGATTGGATTACAAATCACTGAAAGCACATACATGGGGGGTGGCCACAGGGGCACCCACCCCAGCTGAAAATTGATTGGCCCCTTCATTACCCCCTCCCGTCACCCACCAATTCGAAACTTATGATTGGCTAACAATAAGGTTGGGCCCTCTATATTGATTATGGTCCCTCTTATGCGGGCCAGCTTTAAAAAACAAAAAACATGCCTGCAATGGTCAAACAGCCCCCCCCCCCTCTTAATTAGGGGCCCCCATCTTGGAAATGACATGCTCCTGCAGTTTTTGCAGTACAGAGCCGTATTTTAATTGGTCGACAAGCAGCACAGGCATTAAATTGAACGGTGCTTCATTTCAGCAACCGTTTCAGTGTTTTCTGTTAAAACAAGGAAACGGGATTTGAAGAGAATCATTTAAGGGCACTGCGGGAAAAAAAAATAAAAAAAATCACTCTGCTGTTTAGTCAGAACAACTTCTGAATAAATTATAGGTTCATTTAAATTATACATTAGTGCTTTTTCTTTTAAACTGACACAGCAGTTTTGTTTAACCTGGACAGAAAAGCTTTTGTATAGCCAGGAGAAAAAAAAAAATCCTTAAATTGTAAGGTTACCATGTTAATTACGATGGAGCCGCTCCGCTTCGGAATTGCACTTTGTTGCCACAATAACTACGTGTCTCGCCTCCTTCAGTTTTCCCCTCTCGAAAGGTTAATTGGACAAAACGGAGACACAAGGGCTTCAGAACTGCCGTCGTCCGCGACGGAAAGCAGCGACAGGGTCACGCGGAGCCCTTTGGATCGTGAGGACCATAGGACAACACAAGACAGGGAAATATACCTTATTTCTAATGACACACAGTAGCCAGAGGTGCATGTGGTGTGGAAGTACACAGACTCTCTAAGATCAGGCACTTCATCAAAAGCACAGATATTATAATGCTTATATTTCTAAACGTATCCTGTAATCAAATAATGAACGATTGTGATGTAAAAGGTCCTTCAGTTTTTATTACATTACATATTGCATAATTCTAAGACTGTTAATATATTAGATTTCATATAGATATACGGTGGGGGGGGGGGCGTTTACAGCAGCGGGGCTAGATGAAAGGTAGGTGCATCTGTATGATTTAGGGGCTGTATTCTAGAATTGCCCCGGTACATGGTCTATAAGTACGAGCTGACTTCGTATGCCATAATCTTTATCTGGCAAAACAGGCCCAAAGCCGAACTGTGAACATCTCGCCTCGGCAGCCAGCCAGCGTAGCGCGCGGTCGGCCCGCGTAAACATGGATGAGTGCTTTCCGGATCCTTGCCTTAAATCCCGCCCGTGCGCTCTGCTTGCCGTGTGCGGAACCTTATCGGCATTTGCTCACACACTCGTCCCGATGAATAAGCCCCGTACGAAGGCGCCCATGGACAGATACGCGTTTACCAGGCAGCCCGCGCCACAGAGTGCCTCATGAATTAATTAATCCCGGTTCCCTCTAGGTTCGGTGCACAGCTCGCTCCCTGTTGCGGCCGATTTAATCGCCATCATGTGGAAGGCTGACGAACGGAAGCGGCCCGATCTGCTCTTTGTCAACGAGAAGCCGGACGTCTGATCAATCCGTTACCTCACGAGACGACGTGAAGTAATCTAAAGTATTTCAGATTTAAGCTTTCGGAGAACAAACTATAATAGACTGGCATGACAGTCCTATACCTTCAACGGTAACCCAGGCTACAGCGACAACCCAAAAGCAGGGAGGTTTAGCCAAAATGCTAATGCTACTGCTAATATTATGCTATGCATAGCTGGTTCATATGCTAATAAAAATTTAAATGGTGGTGTTAAACCATTAACGATAATTAGCATTTTAAGTCTGCGGAGGCTTCCCCAGCAGGTGTGGGGGTTGGTGTTGACACAAAGCAGGTAATATGCACCAAGGCAGACTAATACATTGACCAAATTAAACCTGTAATAAACCTGCTGGTATGAGCTGATTTGCAGCAAATAGGATTACTGGAGCTTTTAAGCAGCGCGGCATTAACCTTGATGGGGGAGGGCGTGGCTTAGGGCCGGGATCCTCATTTGGCGGCATGTAATTGCCATATTAAAAACGGCTTCACAGCACGCTAGGATGCAGAGCTAGGCTGTCGCAGGTGTATTCAGAGCAGCAGATCCACAAACGCCACCGACAGCTCCGCCAGCATGCAGAAATGCCAAGTGGAATCTTCTCGCAAGATTAACAGCGACTGAAGAACCAATAAATGTTTAATGGTGTTTCATAACGTTTCTTCAGGAGTGACCGCTGACGCTGCCCTCATTTTGCCTTGAATAATTGCCCAACCGGTGAAGAGTCCTTCCATCATTAGACAAAGAGCACGGGGCGGTTTTGTTTGCACGCTAACTTGATTATACAACAGCACAGGAGTGCGCCTCATCAGGGTTAGAAGAACTTCACTGGATGGAGATTACGGGAGAGGGGAGCCGCCAACCCTCCATGACGTGACCTCGCTGGAGGTTTCCGGAAGGTTCCTGCAGGGAAGCCTGACAGCCAAGAGGAAGGGGGCTGTGAAATCTGAGCAGCCCCCCACCCCCAGAAAACCCAGTGCACGATGGCCTTTATGCTATTACCATCCTGGCATTAAGGGAGTGTCTAGCTAGATCTTGACACACAGTCAAATGCAGGTATTGGAAATTAGTTTCTCTCTCTCTCCCCCAACCTGCCTTAGATGGGTGATAAAGCCTGGGCAATTCCAGTGTCAATTCCACTGCGATATCTTCTCTCCTCCCACAAACCTTCACGGGAGACTTAGCACCCACTGGGGAACCAGTTCAGTCGGAGGGTTCCAACTATACACCAACAAGTCACTAGAAATGCCCGAGCTGAACACTGAAGTGTCCTCATTGTACCCCAGCCAGCTTATTAAGTGACGGATCCAGCATCAGCTCAGGTGTCATTCGTACACAAGAAGCTCTTTAACATTAGGAGAAAGCACATCCAATCATGCTGGGCGGCGTTCAACTTGTAGGGCTCCTTACTCCTCCGTGAAAGTGTGCATAGCCCCGGCTAACTTCATTAGCGCGCTCCCATGACATGGCAAAGGGGCGGCCAGCCATCCAGGGCCCTCGGCTGCCACTGGATGAGGAACTTTTAGCACGAGGGGAGCCGGCCTATCAGAGCCGCCGCCAGCGGGAGCCGGCCTATCAGAGCCGCCAGCGGGAGTCAGCCAAGCCAATCTCCTCTCAGCGACTTGTAGTTGTTTCTTTCAAGCGGCTTTGCTGATTAAAACCCTTCTGAGGTGATCCAGGGGTCATTGTTAGTTGGGGGGGGGTAGGCAGAACAAAGCAGCACCTGCGACAGAAGCCTCATGCCAGGCAGGATGAGGGTTACTGCGAAACTGGCCCTCGGAACAACGCCAACGAGCCACATCGTATTTGCTCATTTACATCCCAATGAATATTTAAATATTCTGATGATCCTAGGAAAGTTCGGCCCCCGGTATTTACTCAAGCAGACAGAGTTCAGCATATATGCACCCCAACGGCACATCACTGCCCTTAAGTAAACTCCGCAGGAAAGCATAACGCAAAGCGCTATGCGCCATTAGTCAGTCATTAATGCATTCGAATACATTACGCTTATTTAATTTCCAAAAACACTCCATTTGCCTCACCAAAGCACTTCTCTTTGGGCGCTCAGACATAAAACGAAAAGAGGGTAGAGTAACCTTCAGAAAACAGTTCTGTAACTTGCAGCCAATGGGATAATTTAGCTAGACAGACTGAAGATGAATTCCGAGTCGTGTTAGGGGGTTGAGGTGCTTATCTGCACTGTGTGGGGCTAGGGGTAGGGTTGGCTTAGGGTTCGATGTTTGAAGGCAGCGTCCCCCCGGTTCCAGAAAGCCGACTCTTCGCTCTCGAGACACGGCTCATGCTACCAGAATGACCAAACCGAGGAGCCGTAGCCCGTCGGACATCACATGCGAAGCCGGCAGCAGATGTGCCTCAGGTGACATTGCACAGATGTTTATGTAAATAGGAGCATATCACGGAGACAGAGGCGGAGGGAATGAATGCTAATAGGAAACACCGTCCCTATAGTCAGAACATCATGGATGTGTTCTTGAAGGTCAACTGCTTTGGGCCTCGTCATCAAAGGACGCTCTGGGAAGTTTCACACCATGAAACAAACGCTGGGACGTGCAGTTCCACACTTCAGGCAAACCACCATTACATTCCCGCACCGATGGAGGAGAGAGACACCGTCTCGGGGTACAGATGGGGATCATGGTGGGAATTACACTCATCATCTCGAGGTAGAGGCTGCGCCAACGCTCCCATAAATCACGACGGCATCCCGCTTGCAGCGAACACGCAGCTGCGATGGAGTGCGATCCAGCACGGTGTCTTCGCGCACACGTGTGAAACGTATTCCCGCCGCAGCGCGGGTGCATGGGAGGAGTGATGCATGCGATTCCAGGAGAAGAGCACTGGGGTTTTTGCACGCTATAATCCCACAACCCCTTAAAAACGACAAATACCAGGAGGTCAGAGCCCTGTAGACATACATGACTAAGAACACAATCTGGCATCCCCAGTCAACATGGACATCAGTCATGCCACAGACATACTACAAACCTTCAGTTATCGCTTTCCAGAATACCTGAATCTATCAAGGGTCAACAATCACTGTGATGTATTGAACAAAGAAACAGAAGGGAAGGTTAAATAAATAGCACCCCTCTCTATATCAGCCAAGGCACTTGGGCAAAGAGCAGTAGGATGAAAAGACGTCGAAACACACCGTAGACCTTCCTCTCGGCCGCGGCACAAACACACGGCGCT
Organism: Hippopotamyrus pictus; assembly: GCA_026781145.1. Taxonomy (NCBI): domain Eukaryota; kingdom Metazoa; phylum Chordata; class Actinopteri; order Osteoglossiformes; family Mormyridae; genus Hippopotamyrus; species Hippopotamyrus pictus. The sequence goes on along the minus strand of JAODLC010000065.1, from coordinate 4,070,658 downwards.
TTAGCGACCGAGTAAGCAGTGGACTGAATCAGACCATCGGATTGTGAGAATACGTTCAATGCACCCAGCTTATCCCTCTCAGGAGCGAATGCACGACGGGACACATTTTCCAGCGAAGTCCCTGATCGGATCTTGGCCTGGATTGGGGGGGTGGGGGGCTCTGCTCACAGAAATGTAATTAATGTGAAAGGATTGAGCCCGCACACGTCCTCCAGGCACAAACGTGCCTCTGTGCATCACTGCACCCAGAGAGCTGAAAGACGACGACCGCTTTAGGGGCCATTAACCCTTGGAGACGAGATGACGACTTGGCGGGGGGGGGGTCCTCAGCGCCTGCCATCATATGCCTACATGCTATCCTGGCTGTGGGAACGTACCCATGTGCCCAATGTGCCCAAAGCCAGTAGCAATTCATTTCCAGCGGACATCACAAATTCAATTACAACTACTTGCAATGCAAATTCCTGATATGAGAAATTCAGTTGTGCCTAGTTAAAATGTGAAGTTCTGGTATCAGAAATTTGACTAACTAGGTAAAATGCATATTGTTGATATGGGAAATTCGATTTTTAACTAGTTCTGAATCCCACTAAAACAGAATTTTCCCCCCGTATATCAATTGACATTATAACTTGCTACAACTGAATTTCTGATATCAAACTATTTGCATTCTAACTAGTTGTAATCGAACTTGTGATATCCTCTAAAAATAAACTAAAGCTAAAACAGCTTGACATACGCTTCTGCCCAAACAACCATTCAGGATGCAAATAAGACCCAGTGGCCCTCGTGGGACACAACTACTTATCCCCAGAGGAGAGGGCCAGCTGGCAGCCAGTGTCAACGTGCCCCCAGTAAAGGTGACCGACCTGAGCCAGGGACGAGCCGGTGCCCTTACTCACCCTCTTCCTCAAGTTGTACGTCAGCAGCAGGTTGCGGGAGAAGTGGTTGGAGAAGGCCGTGTAGAACTCCAGAACCTTCTGCAGGGCGTCGCGCTTGATGACATGGAGGTCACAGTACGTCAGGGCTCGTACGTTAGCGCAGGCCTGGGCGAGGGTCACTTCCTTCCAGAACACGTCGCCAAATACGTCCCCTTTCCCTGGACGAAGGACAGGGCATCCTTGGTAAACTCTGCCAGTAGTGAGCAAAACCATAGACAAAAACTGTGCAATAAAACAAAACAGGGCAGCAAATGCATACTGTGTGGGAAAGAGTTCATCACATTCAGCTGTCTGCAAGGTTTCAAATGCACAAACGATGTCCAAAGCAAATAAGGGAAAATCATTCAAAATGGCGCAAAGGCACAAGAACCCGTTGGCACCCTGGAAGGTTCTGGAGAATTAAGTCATAGTCATTGACCACCAGGGATACTAAAACGGTCACATTTACCCAGCATACCTACCAATACAAATTAACAAAGAACACCAAACACACACACACACACACACACACACACAGCGTTTAGGGAAAAATAAAATGCAAGCTTTATAAACGGCGTCCCATCATCCGAAAGCCCCGCAGCTTATCTGAGCTGAAACTCACCTATTAATCTACCCTGAAGTCTCAGTCTTAAAAACGCATCAAGTTAATGAATTTACAGGCCCCCTTTAAATGCACATTAAAGCACTTTGGCTGCATTTGCATTGCTAATAGGAAGGGGAGAATGATTACCGTGTTCCCAGACTAAAAAGACGCCAACCTTAACCCAGCATCAGTACACTCAACACCGGCAGATCCTACGACATGGTTCTGGAAAGGTCTTTTGCCACTATAAACAATGTCGCCAGCATTATTTCACATCACATTACAAGTACAGGCAGTGGCGAGTGAAGTGGTTTCACTTTGAGGATGACCAATTTTGCCCTGGCGAGACCCCCACATCCCCCTTCTCATTTACAGCCCAAAACAGTGTCGAGATATGGAGGAGGATTATTTAGGAACTAGAACCCACATTTCTCGTGGTTTAAGTTGTCATATTCTCACATATTGGCCATTTTCTTGTGAACTCAGTGGGGATACAGATCTGAGGGCTTCAGCAGACAGTAAGAAGGAGTTTTCCTCCTAATGGCTTTCGGTGGGGGGTACACCATTCACACACACTCAAATATGTATTATACAGGGTGATGTGTTTAGAATGGCTGAATAACCCCCTTGTGCACTCAGCCGAACTTCACATCACAGCTGTACAGAGTCACTCATACTGAAGAACGTGCGATGTGTCACTTGACGTACAGCACAAGTGGTGGTGAAATCGGTCAAAGGCACCACACAGGCCGAGAGGACCTCTTATCCTCACGGCGCAGCTACAGAGCAGGTGACACGCGGCCGAGCCGAGGTGTCACGGGGGATTAGCAGCCGCCGTGTCCCGGAGAGGAAAACCTGTCAGGAGGGCTGGAGGCTGGCGGCCACATAGACTGCATCAGCTTCAGCTCTGTCACTCAAGCCGGAGGAGAAAGGAAAGCCAGCCTCTGATGATCCTCTTCCTTTGTTCATCTCTTTCTAGTCCTTTTCCACCAAAAGGAGAACATGACGCAACACCAAACGGTCCCTCGGCCTGAAAAGTACTCTGGGTCTTCAAAACCCAACAGAACCCAGCCAAGCCACCACATGGTAACACACCATTCCAAACTGCACGGCTACGGAATATACTTAACGGGCTGAAGAAATACATGAAAATGCAATTATTGCTTCCTGCTGAAAAAGTTTTCAATAATTCATCTGCACATGGAAGGGGCTTTGAGACCACAAGTCCAATGGCCCCCCAGGCAGAAGGCTGCAGGGTCACAATGGTCATAAAAGGGAGAGAAGGTGCCTTTAACAGCATTTGTATGAAGGTCTGAATGAAAGTGATAAGTCTGCTCTACCTGGAAAGGATTTCTACCCTCAAGTAAGGGACACACATGGTTCAGCAGTCTGTACCTGAGACTGGCAGTCAGTCTCAAACAAAGGCAGCTCTGATGTATGTACTTTCAGATTAGATGTCGAACTGAATGTCGTTCTAAATATTTTGTGCGATGACAAAGCTGAATCTAATCTAATCTAATCTAATCTAATCTAATCTAATCTAATCTAATCCGACAGCAATGACTGTCCTTGTAAATTTACTCCAGCAGTGAGAGCTGGGAGGTTTTTCTGTTAGAAAGCTCATTAAGGTAGGGCCCTCAAACACATACCACTTAGGTGTACAAACGTGTCTGTTGCCCCAGACTCCATGTTTTCCATCATCAGTGGCAACGGCTGCTCGGAAAGGCCGCCCTTTTTGCAGCAACCCTTCCGGAAGCTTCTCCAGTGGTGGACAAGTGCCAGTGTGGTCTCAGCCATCACAGTATGACCCAGCATGGTCGGGGGCTCTCTGCGATTCCGGAGACAGAGCGCCATCACGCAACGACAAGCTCCCAACTCGCAGCAAAACCAGAACCAACAGCGTTGTGAAAACAGACAATCATCAACTCAACATTGCGACCCAACAGAAATTGGTCATCTTTATCATATTTACTGCCATGTATGCAGTGCAACTCATGTCGACATCTCTCGTTCTGGCCATCATACCGCTCTTCAGCAAAGGTAACCACACAAAAGGTTTGGTGGACGAGGCCTCGCTGGTCTGACTCACGCAGACATCTGTGCAAATAACATGTTCGGCAACAAGCGCGACCCGCACCTTTCATCCTCTCACTAGTATCACTCGACACCTTTCGCTTAAACAAACATTTCTGAGCAGGCAATGGCAAGGACACTGTCGGTGGGTCCTCTGAGGACAAGCAAGTTTGCATAGAAAAGTACAGCACCCAGGGATTTCAGGGCAACCCTGCACAATGCCATTCAAAAATAAAAACTCTCTTCTTTAGTTACAATGCAACATATGGGTAGTGGTAGGACATAGTTTAGAGCCTTTCTTTTTGAATGTAAATTTTCTTAATTGACAAAGTTTGCTCCAAGGAGAGACAGGGTTTGAAACCACTGTGAATAAGTATATTTCACTCTAATTCATCCACCCGTCCACTGACATCCTCAGGGATTGTTTATGCCAATGTCGAGCCCACTGTCTAACTGCATGAACCCCTTGGAAAGATAAATGAGAACGATAGGCCATATTTTCACCAAAACACAACAAAGCATCACCGACATCATCATAAATTTAAAAACAAGCATCATTTCAAACCAACACGCAAAACAATGACATTTCACAAGAAAACAGGTCAAACAAATTGCCTCCCCCTATGGTGACCACTCTCTCCATGGCTGCAAATCTGTCGACCCCCACCAAGGAAAGACAGCGAGTGATCTCTCATCTGCGTGAAGACTGGACTGGGATGCCTCCTAGTTGACCTCAGATAAATCGCCCAGAAAATCTTTATCGATCCAGCTGAGGGGAAGCAAACAATGACACCAGTAACTGTTGCATTTTCACAGTCGTCCGTCTTTTGCCCCCCCACTACCGGTGATATTTGAGCATCATTAAAAGATCACCTGATCCATCGTGACACCCTCCTGCAGGTGCTTCGGGGCAGTTGGGGAAAACTCAGCCACAACCCCCGGTTCCGTCCCCATTGTACGCAAGATGACCTCCCATAGAGCATGCCAGCACATTCTGCCCTCCCCTCCCTGCCGCAGAGTCTCTCACTCCTTCTGGCACAGAAGGCACTGGAACCCCTACGCCACAGTTTCCAATTTTCAACTGAAAAACCATGTGAAACCCTTGAGATTTCTTTTTGTTCCCTATCGTCAACGACAGTGATAGAGTTGAGAAGAACTGCTGAATACCAAATACCAATTTTAGGGGTGGGAGTGGCTTTATAACATTTGTTAAATAAGCGAGAGGCTTGGTTGTCTGCAATTCTGCATGAAACATCTAACTTGTTGCAAGGAGTTTTTACCAGTGCAACAACAGCTGAGTTGATGTTGAGTAAATGCAACTACAGTTGAGTTGAGCACGAATTCACTTGTTCACGGATGTAGGAAAACAAGCCTTTGGATCATCGTCACCAAACACACCAAGCTGGTCTTGCAGGTGCAGAGCTCACACAAAGCTTACCCAAAATGGCGACGACTTCATCATCCTGGATGACCTCTAAGGACCCGGACACCACGAAGCAAAGGCTGTCCACACTCTCGCCTGCGTGGTATATGAGATCCCCAGGGGCACAGTGGATAGTCTGGAACTCCATGGCCAGGGCACGCAGGCAGCCGTCACTGGCCAGCCGGAAGGCTGGGTGCTCCTTGAACACCTTCCTGTTCAGGTGCACACAGATGTCCGCCCGCATGTCCTTGGGACAAATCTGCAGTACCTGGGGGGGGTGACGGAAGGAGAGGGGAGTGAACAGGACCTGATCACCAGCGGAGCGAATTACGACAGCGTTCTTCCCACCCGGCCGCCCATCACGCCAAAGTGGCCCCATCACACCGATACTGAGCGTCACCTAGGAGACTGCGGTGACTCAGTGTGTGGGAACCACAGCCTTGGCTGGCTCTTACAAGAACATCAGCCTCTCCATTTCCCAGCAGATGCATGCCATCTAACACCTTTCAGAACCTCCTGTTTTACCCCCCATTATGTTCTGGGGACCCCCCAGTATGAGTCATACTCTCATTTTGGCTCCCAGCAGTTACCATGGGTACCACTACAGAACAAAATCATCAAAAACAAGCTGGCATCTGAAAGGTTTCCAAAAATGAAAAACCAACTTTTCAGTTATAACCGATTTTCCACTGCGTCCAAATACTCTTATGAGAGTATCAGAGAGGGAACCATGGAATATTTTTCATGAAATTCCTATAATTCTACAACTGTTAGGGTTTTGACCATTTAGCACTATTGAGACCAACTGATTATGTATACATATTTACATTTTTGGAATCAATACTGCACATGTAATACGTAAAAAATGCTTATTTCAATGGCATAGATTATAGCAGTGTTTCTCAGTGTTTTGTCCCTAAACCGACAAACGCCTTTACTGAGCTGAACTTTCTGCAGTGGAAAACCGACGCAAGCTGGAACCACACTGTAACTAGTAAGGCGTTAAGGCTCGGTTTCTATATGTCGGTGGACAAGTGCCATTAGAGAACTTACCTTTTCAGTGTCTATGCCTCTGGACATGGACCAGGTGGAGGCAATGTAGTCCATGACCCTTTCACTCAGGCCCTTGGGCACCTGGTAGAGCTTCAGGAAGTCCCTCACGCTGTTGAGCATCTCGTGGTACCTGTTGGTGTTGGCGTACATCTGCTGAAAGATGGTGGTCACGTTACCAAAGATGGTGGCGTAGAGGAGAGCTGGAAAGACAGACAAACAGAAGAGTGAGGGGAGGCACTCTGGCACGCCCAAATCTACGACTCCAGACAGGTAATGCCGAAACGTCTCAGGTCTGCATTCAGAATGACAAGTCGAGCATGTGCCGGTTTGCGAAAAGGGCAGCATTTTAACAACTCTGACATAACCATCACTGCAAGGAAAAAAACAACCATTGCTTAAAAACATATCGGTGAACGTTGTTTACCACAAAGGCAAAATCATCCATCCATCCATCCATTTTCCAAGCTGCTTATCCTACTGGGTCGCGGGGGATCCGGAGCCTATCCCGGAAGCAACGGGCACGAGGCAGGGAACAACCCTGGAC
>JAODLC010000065.1:4021131-4059700 GCA_026781145.1 Hippopotamyrus pictus | reverse complement strand
GATTCATACAGATGTTGTATGGTGTCTTTCTCTCCTCAGCAGACATGGAAGCAGATTATCTGTTTTATTTCTTTCTTCTTTCTTTTCTCTTTGTCTCTTTCTCTTTTTTTTCTTCTTCTTTTTCGTTTCCTCCCTCCCTCTCTCTTTCCCCCTTCTTTGTTTCCACCCTCTCTCTCTCCCTCTCCTTCTCTTGAAGAAGCAAATAAAAATAAATAAACAAACAAACAAACAAACAAATAAATAAATGAAAATAAATACAAATAAAGTAGTCCTCCGCAGAGGGGGGGTTGGTGGAGGGAATATAAAAAAAAAAATTAAACAAAATAAAATTCATGTACAATATAATGGAAATGATGGAAGCAACAGAGCTAGAGTGTGAATTCGGGAACTTTTTTGCGTGACTAAACAGGACGACAAACAGCGCCAAAGCTTTCCAGATACAGCGCTGACAGTGCTGACTGCTGTATCGGATACAGATATTGATCAGACACAGTAGGTCCGTAGGTTACCAAAGATGTCACCCCCCGCCCCCCCACCGACGAGGGGTAGGCCAGCTCTGTGCCATCCAGGAAAGGCTGCTGCTTAAAAGAAAACCACAGGCTGCACGGTTTACAGCCCAGACCAAAAGGCTGTCCAGCGCTTACACACGCCAGGTCTGGCCTTTGGCTTCCAGAAGCATCTGACAGAATGTATAATGAGACCCCCACCGCTAAGGGGGTATTTGAAGCTGCAGATCAGAGAGCTGTGGTATCTGCCATAAGTGTTGATAGACTATTGGGGTCCCCCCCCCCCCGCAGCGGGGCTTTTTCATCCCCCCCAGTGACCGTAACCCCCCCTAAGCAGGTTATGTGACGATGGAGGGTGTCATGCTTGAAGTCTGAGGTAATTCGATTGGCTGTGTGCCCCCCATAGCTAGGATGTTCACACTGCCTCGGTTAGCCAACATACAACCCGCCCCCCCCTGACTGCTCACTCAGACACACTCATTAAGTGACCTTCACGGCCACTCAACCTCTTTCACCCATCTCTGTTCTGTAATGGGCCTGGATGCATCAGGGACTTCCAAGGTCCAATGAGACCAGCGCTCCTGGTCCTGCTAGCCAACAGCTGCTGACTGGACTAATACCTGGACAGGAAGAGATATGCGAAAGGCCCACAAAAGCGACTTCCGGTCAACCCTGAGGAGCCTAACTAGGCTTCGGAGACTGACGCAGAGCAAACCACCACAAGGCGGCAGAACTGCACCCCTCGCCCGGAGCACTGCTCCCGCAGGACCATCCATGTTCCCCAAGAACATGCATAGCGAACAAGAAAACCTCATATTCAGCACCTCTGCAAGCAAGTCAGCAGTTCATATTTAACTGCCCGAAACAGCACATAGGATACATGTAGCCCAGAAACATCATATACAGAACATGAATTGTTATGCAGTTTTTAACCAGCTTGCTGGTTTCAAATCACATTCGATTCACTGAAGATTTAGTTACAAGAAAAAGTACCGCAGAAAGAAAAGAAAACATCCATTTTTCTCAAAACTAACAAGGAAAACGAAGCCGCTGGCAGCTAGGCGCATGAGTGCTCCCCCGTCCCCACGACGACGCGCGCTCCCCCGCTGGCACAGGAATCGCGCCTCCAAATGGTCGCTCTCCTCGTCCAAGCGGCGAGGTCCCTCTCCTGACCGCTGGGGGGGGAGGGGTGCTGGAAAGCCTCCTTCCATTTGTAAAACTAGCGTCGCGTACGGCTAAATCGTAATCTTCCTCTTGCCTGTAAGCTAACACTGAGGCGTGGGCAGTCTGACACAGACGATGAATGTCCGTGTTTAACAAGCGTGCTGCATATGCAAACGTCTGAATAAAACAGCATCCACCACCACCCTGTACAGGAGACACAGTAACGAGTAAAGGAAGGATGAAGCATTTGTCCTAGCAGTCCCCCCACCCCCCTGGGAAAAAGGGCAATAAGACATGGGCACGCCACACGAGGGGAAAAAGTAACCCTCGCTTCCGTCAGGCAGACTTCGGCACGAGTAAAAGTTACTCGTGTCTGTATAATAAGGAGACCCCAGAACCACTGTTGCTACAGTAACGGAGGGCCCTTTCCATTCCCTGTCAAATCTCACACTGACAGCCGTGCTCCACAACGGCGGGTAAAAATAGAGTGTACAGGGCTTGGCAGCTTCCTGAGGAAAAAAGAAGACAAAATTACTGGGCACATTCGTTTTTTTTTTTTTTTTTTTTTTTTTTTTTAATAAGTTAGATTTACTAACAGCAGTCACAGATCACGCTAAATTGGGCCGCAAGAGTGAGTCCGTATCCCTGACAGAACTAGCGGCTAAACAGCACCCTGGAAGTCAGTCGTTAGGGTCAGCCAGCTGGGCTGTAGGGCAACCACTCCCCTCCCAAGGCACCTCAGTGGGCAATGCTATTGCCATAACAACAGGCTGGGGCATCAGGTAGCTTGGGGCATATTGGGGCAGCAGCTGAAGCCGAAAGCTAATTGGCCCCCAGAGTGCCCCCTCCGCTGTCACTCACTGATTCAAAACATATCAATGGCTAATGATAAGGTTGGTCCTTCTTATGCCCACCTTCCTAGAATCCTAGGATAGCCCATGCAGGAGCCAAGACGACGCCTTGAGCACCCAGACTGGCGACCCGCACATGGGAAGGACACTAAACCTCAGCAGAGAGTGACGGAGGGGAACAGCCTGGACTGATAGGGCGGGGACTCCGCCAACGTGTGGGCAAAGGACAGGACAAGAAGCCAAATCACACCAACCGCATGACGCACACTAACTGATAAAAGGCTTATAGCGACCCAGTGCCTGTAGATAGCAGATGATGTCATATCCCTCTGAGTTATTCCTAAGAGGCTAACTTCCTGACATAACTTGCCCAACAAGTAAGGGGAGGATTTAGCTCACAGCAGGACCGGTGGCATAAGAAAACAAACATGCAGCCAGGTACACAGAGCCCCCGTGGGTGATAAAACTGCCCCCAGAAAGGGGCTATGGGGAGGAGCCAGCAGAGGGTGTGGTCGGCTAAGGGCTCAGATCCCCAACCTAACACTGTTGTTGTACCCCTGAGAAGATACTCAAACCAATTTTTTTAAAAAATCACCACAGCTAAGAGTAATATCGTAAAGCGGTTTCGATAAAGGATTATAAGAAACGGTAAGTACTACAACCATGGGAAGAGCGTCGTATTTCAAAGCACGGGGGCCACAGGCAGATTGCGGCTGGATGTGAAGGTGAGGCAGAGCGATGCGTCAGAGATCGAACAGAAGGTATGACACTCCTGACGCTAATGTTTCACAACAGCCATGGAGCACGCTGCCAAATATCTGTCTGCTAATGTGTGCAAACAAATACGGGATCTGTGACGGGCAGCTTCAAAAGTGAGGATTTTATAACGGTTACAGCGCCCGCACTCTGCGGTAGATACCAGCGAATGAAGGTCTCGCTGCCCCACACGGAGGTACCGCAGATACCAGCTAGCAGATACGGGGCATAAGCGGACGCAGAAGGACGAGGGCACCCCGCTCAGCCCCCGATCCCACGCACGGAGACGCAGAAACGCCAACGCGAGAGTGAGGAATGGGATTCACACACTGCCGTCTGTGCAACAGCCCGGATACAGCGGCACATGGACAGAAACCAACGGCAATATGACAATTTGGACTCATTCGCTTGACCGCCATAATGGCATGGATGGCGGAACTATGGGTGTGAAAAAAAACAATGGTGCATGTGGACAACGTCTAAACACAAAAAACACTAAATCCTAAATCAAAGCAAAGTAGCCAAAGTACAACCGAGTAAATCTTACACATTAGAGCAGATCCTTTGTTTGAGAAAGGTAGCGTCAACCCAACCATCTAAAACAGAGTCCCGAGACACTTCCCCAGTCCTGCCAGCAGGGTGACCGTCAACACAACTGGCACAGAATGTCGGCAAGGCACACGGCTGCGGAGAGTATCGGCGGAGCCTGGCCGTCGGCCAGCCCCTGCAGCGAACGGCTCGCAGCTAAGAGCTGGGTGGAATCCGCAGCGGGATCAGCTCGTCACGCCTGGCGGGGAGAGACTGAATGGGGAGGGCTGAATGGCTGGTACATGAGGGGCTTTGAGCTGCACTACAAACAAATTCGATTTTAATGCTTCATCGACCCATGGGATCAGCACAGCTCGACGGGATTTTAAATACTATTTTACTGGTTAACACATCCCCATCAGGTTATTTCAAAAGTCAGTTAAAAAAAAAGAAAAAACATTTTCATCATCCTCATGTAAACAATTTTCCCCAATGTTTGTCCTGCGGGGATCGCATACCTGCTACTAACTTCTTGGAAGTCACATGCGATGGAAACGGTGCCGATTAAAGAATTCACGCAGTCAGGCGAGTCTGAGACCCAAATCAGCCTCGCACTCTCTGCTAAACACTCGATGTTTTCGCTCGAGGTCCCTCCCAAAAACTGCAACTCCCAAAAAAAGCAAGACAAACTGGAGATTATATCAAACCAGCAAGCACAGAAACAGCTGAGAGCTATATTCTCAACAAAAGGGGAAGCAAATCCGCCAGATAAAGACCCGAAAAATTTCATTTAAATGTTTGTAAGGTGGAACATTAGTAACCATCCATCCCATTTGGCCAAGACTGACCTACAGAAAGCTGGACAGAACAAAAAAAATTCTAAGAACAAACATTTTTCCTCAATCCTCAAACACCAGGGCAACAGAAAAAGGGGGAGGGACTATGGCTACTCACATCCAATCATCATCATGGCCACGGCGAAGATCTTCTCGCCATCAGTGGTGGGGGCGATGTTCCCAAACCCGATGCTGGTTAGGCTGGTCATGGTGAAGTAGAGGGAGGTGATGTAGACCGAGTCCTTGCTGGGGCCGCCCTCCCACCTGCCCAAGCCGCTGGCGTTGAAGCGGTATGGCGAGCCCACGGTCTCGGCCAGCATGTAGAGCCAGCTGTCCGTGCGCACCGAATTGGTGTCCTCGTCGATGACCTCATAGTCGCCGATGCTGTACCAGATGCAGGCCAGCCAGTGGGCGGCCAGGCCGAACACGCACACCAGCAGCACCAGTACGGCGGCGCCGTACTCGATGTAGTGGTCCAGCTTGCGGGCCACGCGGCCCAGACGCAGCAGCCGGACCACCTTGAGGGAGCTGAACAGGCTGCTGATACCCTGGGGGGAGGGACAAGACAACAGTCAGCTAGATCGCTCGCAATGATACGGCTCGAGTTCACAGGGTTTGGGCAGCCCTTTTGCGTTTGCACGGCTCAGTCTCAGATACCTCGTTTCCACCAACACGGAACCGGTGCCAGGCTGGTTCTCACTTGGTGCTTTTTGAGCACCTGCCCGCGTTTCCACCGGTTTCAAAAAAGAACAGAACGAAAATGTTACGTAGGTGGAAGTGAAGGTAAAGGTTCATATGAATTACGTTTTTTTTTTGTTTGATCTGTTCAGATTTAAATTTTTTATAAGCTGCCAAACCGAAAAAAACAATGAGCCTTTGAGCCTCCTAGTTTTCAGAGTATGACTGGTTGTTCTCTGTCCCTATTGCCTGCATCCACTTTTGTCTCCTATGTTTCTCCCCAGTCTGTGCGAGTCTGTTCTCAGTCGCTGTTTTACCACTGTCCTTTTAAATGATCGCGTAATAAGAGCCTGCTAAAAATTGAGCTTTGCAATTCGCCTCGTGATCTCTTCACCACTTGAAAGCCCCAATATTTTATTTATTCGACCTGAGGCGAGTTTATATTTCATTATTAAATCTGGCCAGCAGATTGATCCTAGAAAAAAAACCTTGTAACATTATTCCACTAATCAGCTGGCAAGTTGTTTCACTGCCGACACCGGCGATATTAGACAAAACTATATTTGTTATGGATTAAGTTTTCCGGGTATTTGGAAGGTTTGGACGCGACAGCCCATCATCCCACTTTTGCTGACTGTATGGGTCCAAATTCTGAGACCAGCTTTTCCGTGCCGTCATACTGGATCCGTTTTTTCTGGCCCTGGGTCAGTTTTTTTGCAATGGAAACGCACAAGAGTTCTGGATCGGGAGAAAGCTCGGCACCAGCTCCGGCACCGTGTTGGAAACGAAGCAACAGTCGGCCATCCTAGTAGAGTGAGCACCTGGACCTCCATCACACATTCCACATCATTCCTACGAGGCTAGAATGACTCTGATGACTCTGGACGAGTCAAGGATGACTCTGGAACCCAAGGCCCCGCTGGGGGTTAGGTCCCACTTGTGCCCGACAGCTAAGGTAGCACACGGTCAAAAAAATGGTCCATTGAGCAAATAAGCAGACAGAACCTGGCTCTGGCTACTCAGTACTACAGACAACAAGTGAAGAATATAGCTGTTTATATATATATATATATATGCGCTGTGTTGAAGAGGCATCAGAGAGCCCTAACCACCACTCAGACACCCTGCGGCGACCGCGGAAAACCCCAGTGAAAGAAGAGACATCTTCCAGCACAAAACAATATTCCCTCACACAAAGAGCACCCTGTCCTGGGTTTCCATCCACACCTCAACACGTTCGAGCATCAACGGGGAAATGAGTTGAATTACTCAGGCTAATCGTTACAGGCAGTAACCATGAATCTTTATCTTCATCCTAACACCCTGATTGTAGGACACAAGATTCAGTTATGCAGACAACACGTGTCTATAGTACATCGTCTGACTGAAGTTCTTAACTTGATGTCACTGATTTCACTGCTGATGGAGGAGGATTCAAATCACACCTCAAAGCTATTCCATTAACTGCTAAGAATATCCCCCCACTCCTCCATTCTGCAGACACTTGAAAGCACACTAAGGATGTCTAGGGAGAGATAACCAATCAGGATGCTCACTTTGCATTAAACCCCACCCCCAAACCCCCACATTAACAATGGCAGCAGCTGTGTTACATTTGGGCACTTCTGGCTATTAGTCATCAACAAGGAAGGGGGGGGGGGACAGAATAAACACAAAACAGCAAATGCAAATGAATTCATGACTGAATGCTGACAGCTTTATCTTCTCAGAAGGACCATGCACATCCACACAGTATCTAGTCAGTCACACACACAATCATGGATTACAGGTGTTACTGAAACAAAAACCTTTTGCACTGTGTTTGTGTGTGTGTGTGTGTGTGTGTGTAAGAGAGGGAGAATTTCTACAAGTACTGGAAATACATGGAGTTTGTCAGTTAGCTGTACATTCATACATTTTAGTCATATTCACCCATTAAACTACTACTACAGCTCACAGGAGAGCTTCGATCAGCTAGTTTAGAAGATGAAAACCGCGAGTTTGCCTACTTGAGTGACAGCTCGGTGGTTCCAGTTCTTCACGTCCCACAAACAAAGAGGAGAACAGGCCATGCAAACAGAACAGGGTTCGAAGGAGGGGGAGAGAGAGAGACAAAAACGCTGAAATCAAAAAAGCATGTGAACAAACTTTAGAAAGAGCAGCGACTAAAAGGTTAAATCATATTCAAATGAAGAAGAGGGGAAAATCAAAGCACAAATGAACAGATCAAAAAGGTAATTGTGCTCATAAGGTGGTAGAATAGTTACAAATTAGACAAAGAAAAACGTGAATAACTTAACAGCAATACATTTACTATTATTACCACTTTGATGCAGGATGTGAACCAGTAGTACCACTGCCATTGTGAACCAGTAGTGTCACTGCCATTTTCCATGACACGCAACAGAACCCCAACCAGCTTTGCCAGAGAGACCCAGAGAACATAACATACAAACACAAACATACAAACATAACCCTATATAAAAAAGCAAGCTTGCTTGGATCCCTCAGCAGTGCTATTTTCGGAATGCGAGTGGGCGTGTTCTGCCCCGCCGCCGAAGTCGCCGCTCCTTGCGTCTCCAGGGCACCAGTGGGAAGTGTGGGCGTGCGCCGGCCTCCCGCCGGGACCGGCACAGCGCCCTTGGACCCGACGGAGCATTGGCTACAAGATACAGACACCCAGGCAGACAGAAGCGGTAAGCAAAAATAATACCTATGTGATTTTGTATCGTTTCGGCATCAGGAGAGGCGCTGGAGCTCCACTGCCAGTTGTCTTGCGCCTTGCAAAACGAGCACTATTCTGTCCAAAACATAAAGCTGACCACATGGGGGTGGGGGTACATTTTTGCTGGTTTCAAAATTGGAGAAACATTCCTTGAGCTGATCTTTATTTCCTTATAGACAAGCAGGCAGTGGGCTTGGACGAGTCAGGGCATCGTTGCAGTCAGCTTGCATCGGTGGTCCGTTAAACACGGCACTCCTCTGACTCTGTCAGAATCCAGATCCGTACAATGCTTCTGTAAGTACGCCAGCTTATCTGCACCGCTTACACACTAACGAACATGGCAGCTGCGTCCCCAAGCTGACCGTTCCAACACTAGGAACCCGCTTCTCCTCAGAAGGCCATAGCAACCAAAAATAATTGTCAGGGGCTCATCTTCTTCTGTCGGTTAGACTCATTAATAATAAAAGGACTCTGATTTACGGTCCAGTGGTAAACTGGGCGATTCAGCTGGGGTTCGTGGGCGAATGAAACAAGTGGTGACATTGCATCGGAAGAGCTTTACTGCCGTTTGGAGGAAATACTTACTAAAAACGTGTGAATGCCGTCGTCATAAAGTCACGGACGCTGTCATAGTCACTGGTAGTCTGCTTCAAAACTAAGAATTATATTAATCTGTCATATCTGAATCCAGCTTCTAGGATCCTATCCATCCCTGTAAGCCTAAAGTTGGCCCTGTTCTCTCCCAACAGAACTTTTAGATCTAAGAAGATCACAAACCTGAAGCTAAAAGTGATCAAAGCCTTTGAAGTGTGTTCTGATCTCTGGGACCAGGTTCTGTAACTTACACAGAACTTCAACAAAAAAGAGCCCTTTGTATTATAACTGGGGTATAGAACTCCAAGTGGAAAAACATGAAGCTTCATAAGTAATCAATGGGGGCTTGCATTGACAAAAAAGCAAGGTGAGAATTTAAGAAATTATATACAAAAACCCATAACAATAAAGCTTTGTTCGAGGGAGACTGTGGCACAGTGGGCAGGATCAATAAAACACAAAAACGTGTAGAGGGAAGACACTAGTGCTGAACGATTTAGGGAAAATATCTAATCGCGATTATTCTTGGCATATTGCAATTGCGATTTGATTTGTGGTATTTTATACATAAAGCTTCAATTCAATATTCAGTGTGTAATAGATTTAAAACACATGACGCAGAATTGCCACATGATACAGCATCAAAATAGGAACTGGTCTATATTCTAATGCAATAGCTGTGTATAAAAGGGTTAAACCCTGGGTCAGATGTGCTGTAGAATGCATTTACTTAAACATGTGAATTGCTTCCAACATTTATTTATTGCTTTTTTAAAACTGCTGCGAGAATAGTTTTACAAATTCATGCCGTGCTCCTCACGTGTCAGTCACGGCCACCAATTAGAAGTGGCCGAAGGCGACTGTGGATACACCCCCAAACAGCGAACACGTGAAACCCAAGGAAAACAAAACAGCAAAATAGTGATTCTGCTGCTGAGGTATAATCTGGGAACAGCATCCACAATGACTCATATGTCCATCGTCATCGTATGACGATGTGAAAAGTTCAGTTTGATTAGAAACTGTCCTTCATGTAGAGGAATGAGGTATTCAATAAAAGTTTGCACAGTTGCAGTTACTTGTGGCTTGATTTTTAAATATGCATTTACCGGTATTAGACCTGAGCTGTGTATAAAAGGGTTAAACCCTGGGTCAGATGTGCTGTAGAATGCATTTATTAAATTGCAGTCTTTGCCATCGGCTAATCGCGCTGTTCCAAATCGCGATTTCGATTTGAAATTAATAAATCGTTCAGCCCTAGAAGACACTATTCCGTGGGATACAGAAATCTGACAATATTTTCAAAAGCAGCGCCGTTCCGCGATCTGACTTACGGGTCATCGGTACGTAGCGCAACAGCTGCACAGATGCAAAAGACTCCAGAGACTCAGCCATCATGCAGGGCGATCTCTCTGCTCCTTCAACAGACTCAGCACGGCTCGAATTGCACGAGCGGGGCGAAAAGAAAAACATGCCTCTATGCAGAATGCAGCTTAAGAACCAATGTCGGGATCCAGCAATCACGCAACGACAAATTAATTTGCTATGACAGGTGGGGGATGCGTGTTAAATTACTGCCCCACCGCCCCCCAAATCAAACACACACGCACTTCTATTCCTCTCTGCTACAAATGTCACCCAGCATCATCAGCTCAAACATTCAGTCTAGGAATTTTGTGATATTGGACCCCCACCCCAGACCAACCCAATTATGTTCCAAATTTTTTATGGCCCCTGAGTGACAGGGGCCCTTGGTATTGTCCTAACTTTCTCTTTGGTGTCCCGGATTCGGTCATACATAAAGGACGGCAGTGCAATGACCTTCCTTTAACACTTAAGCAACAGACTTGATGCAGTTAAGACACTGACCCAAATCAAATAACTGCCGAATCGATGATGTAAAACCATCGCTGGTGGTGAGGCGCCTTGATCATTTTTATAAAGAATGCATGTGATTTCACGCTGCTGCATACGTGAATGGCACAGGCCTCAAAGCCTGCCCGGGGAATGAGACACAGAAGCATTTGCAGGATAAACAGGACTGACCCCAGTCACTGGCACCGCCATTTCTGCTGGGAGTTCATTTAATTGGTGAGAGTTGGTATCCCTCAGCGCGCAATTAAAACAGATGTCGTACGAAACAAACACTCTTGAGCTTTTTTGTTCCTGGTTCCGCCCAACTTGTTCCCCCTCCATCACACTGCCAGTGCACGTCAGTGGCCTGCAACAAGACTTGTGAGAGCAGGGAGGTTTAAAGACATGCCACACAGCAATAAACCTCCCCCCAATTCCCTGCCATCTCAGGTGCCAGCAATTGGTGCAGTTTCCACACTCATCCCCCCCTTGCAAAACACAAACAAATATATCCCAGGTAACCGTGGACAAGCTTCTGACTGATCAGCCAATCCCTTTCCAAACTGTTCCTCCATCCCAGGCTGCAGCAGACACATGCTAAAGGCCTAGCATCAGATAAGCCTTTAAATAGAAACTGCCTTCCTCAAACAGGCCTCAGAGAGGCAGCAGTAACAACTGATGGGTGCACAAAACACGGATGGCTAGGAATGAAACAATGATTATTTTTAAATTATCGGCAGTGTATGCTTCCTAATCTGAAAAAAGGGGCTTCAGGAAGAGAGAAATTGGTTTAAGAGCACAAGTTTAGCGAGAGGGGACGGCGCGGAAATCCTCAGCTCTGTTCCAGCATCTCATGCTGAACAAAAAGTACACTAAACAAGAGAAAAAAGGATGGGAAGAAAAACATGTAAAAACATTTATGCAGCAGATAGAATCATGTATTAAATGATCATTCCACAGTCTGTTCCTGTTGACGCAGGAGACAAATAAGAATCTGTGGCCCATGAAATGAGAGGAAAAACTCAGTGCCGGGATTTAAGCACAGACACTAACGGCTTAAAGTACAACCGCTCACCATCATGAAGAACAGGTAGAGAACCAGATAATGGGACACAGTAAATATTTAACAAGGCCTGGGAGGAGTTAATGTCAATGCAGAGGATTCTGGGAAGGGAACTGACCTCGTCCACATTCTCAAAGGCGTTGATGACATCGTATGGCAGGCATGACAGCAGGTCGATGACGAACCACGTCTTCAGATAGTTCATGCGGATGAGCTTGGGGTCAGAGATGACCTCTCCGGCCGGTCCAACGAAGGTGGTGTGGAAATTGAGCACGATGTCCACCAGGAAGATGACGTCCACGATGCTGTCCACCACCAGCCAAGTCACGTTGTTCTGCTTGGTCTTGAAAGACACGTTGTAGGGCACCATGATGGCAGTGTAGAAGGTGAGGATGAGGATGACCCAGTCCCAGGTGGTCTTGAAGGCACAGTAGTGAAGGATGATGTGAGGAGGGGTCTTCGGAGTCTCCTGCTTGTACTGTGGCAGGATGTCAGAGCCAAGCTGCAGCACCTGACCATGGGAAAAGGGAGGTTAATAATCTTTGGTGTGATGCTCTCAAAGACCTAAGTCTCCATAGTAAGTGGCTGGGGAAGGAGGATGTGTGTAAGGAATGTTTAGCATGTTGTAGAACACAATATATTTTTCCGTACATCTTTTAATCCCAATATCATCTGCACACAGATTGATGAAAGTTTTACAGAAGACTGAAAACCAAACTGCTTATAGACAGTATGGCACAGCAATGCCCTGCACAAAGGATAGAGGAGGCGGTGACCAGAGGCGAGGCGGCCAGCAGAGGGCGCCCTTTCTACCTCTGCTAGGCGAGAGTGCTTGTGGACGTTCTCCCCCTTGTGTACGGTGGGCTGCAGCTGCTGCAGGACGCCTCGGCTGCTGGTCAGAGCACGGGTCAGACGAGCGAACTTCCCCCAACCTAGGTTGGGTAAGAAAGCAAGACATCCATGTTAGCGAACCCTGGGCGGCATTGAGGCAAGGGATGGGTCACATGACCGGTATCTCAAACACACAGTAATATTTACCCTATAGAAGAGAAACAAAGGAGAGATACGAAGGTTAAGACTGGCCAAAACATACAGCAACTTATGAAAATTGGTAGAAATTGTGAGTGCTGGCCCCTCACTTGGTAGCCCCACCCACCTTTGGATGAATCATCTTCGATTGGCTGTTTAAATGCTGTGATGTCACTGAAGGTGCACAGGAACAGCACGACCTTGTCCTGTTCATTGCGGATGGGAGCGATTTTGACGAAGAACCATACCGGTGTTCCTGAAACACAATCAAGAGATGACAAACTCAAGAGACCACAGTACTCTGCCCACCCCAAACAGTGAAACACCCCATCTGAGTTTACACAGATCATCTAATCTGCCATGTTCTTTTCTGACCGTCATTCAAAGGAGACTCTTTTATACCCTCAACAAAAGTTCCAAGCGGAACAGATGTTTTTATAAAAAGTGTCCATTTTCAGGGAAAAGGAGATCTCCAGGAAAGGGTAGGTTCCAAAGAAACTTACGGTTCTTCTTGTACATGAGTATTTCAAATGAGTTCATCTCATAGTTCTCGAAGGTCAGCCGTACTTTCTCGGTGGTCTCTTTATCCGTGAGCTCGCCGTACATGAAGCTGAAAGCACAGCGAGAAGCTGACTGTAGCATCACTGTGACATTACAAACACCAGGGTAAAGTAGCTGGAGGCGTGACAGAGCCGGGCCCACGATCACCAGACAGAAAGCCAACATCTGCCTTTACACAGAATCTACCGCTCTTGCATCAGCAATCTCTACCATTTGCTTCCCCCTCTGGCCCAGCGAAAGGCCTTCAACCAAAGAGCAGCGAAGATTATCTGTATAAAAAAAAAAGAGGCAAAATCCCTCTCAGATCCCATGAGCCGCTCTATTGATTGAATCAGTAAAGCCAACATACACAGGCATGATCTGTTGACAGAATTGCACCCCATACAAACACAAACATCGAGCAGATCCAAAGCTGAGGAGCGACACTCATTAGCTGAATCATTGCTGATTAATCACAGGTGCGACTGCTAGAAACAGCATGTTGACAACAGATGGAAGGTCAGGCTTCTCCAGCCCAAGTCCTCGTCTCCAGTTCATACAGCAGAAGCGGCCCCTTGATTCCGGAACACAAAGAGTCAATTGATCTGGCGAGAGACTGATCTGCAATCAATCAGATTAAGTGACTGCACGCCTACAGACAGAACGGCTCGAAAACGAGCACTTAACAAGCATGAGAGACACTTGTGAGCCTTCCTGTAATGAAGCATCTATTAGCAGGCCATTTTAGCCTTAGCGCACACATTCATGAAGGAATAAATCAAGTAAAGGCTGAGAGTTCAACCCCGGTCGGCCATGTGATCAAGGAACACAGACATGGGGGGGGGTTAGTTCAGCTCGTATCACAGGTCGGCGGATTCGCTGACCCGCGCCTTCTGTCAGGGGTATTCATCATGAGAGCCACATGGGTCACGAGACACTTGCCCGTGCCAATTGTCCGATCACATCCAGTGACTATCACCATTTCTCACAATAATACCTCCCCCGCCATGTGTAGCAGTAATATAGCGCTGATACTAAGATTTCATTAGGGGGGGACAGACACCCTGTTTACGAGCATCTCACTGTCCTGGCCTGGCAAACTGGTACGTATATTTTTGTTCTTCCCTAGAAATATTTCTGTTCTTCCCTAGAACGCTTGATCAATTGGTTCCCAAACTGAACAGATTTAGCCACCTCCGTTGACTAAACAGGGATGGAAAGCCTACGAAGAGCTAAAATCAGGACAGGAGACTGACATCTTAATGGTCAAATATGTTTTGCAGCAGCAGAGTCGTCGGAAGTCGTTATACCGCAGCCATACACAGAACAAACCACAAAGCTGTGACCAGCAAGCCATGAGTACCTGAAAACCACCAAAGCTCGCAAGCCACTTGATCCAAACCCTGCTGAAAGTGGCCTGTCACAGTGACAGCTAAGGTCCCACATCGCAGCAGTCTATAAAAGCTGATGCAAGTCACAGCAGAAAGGTAGAAGGCACGCCATGCCTCGCTGAGGGACCCCCCCCCCCATTTCCATTGCATGCTTTGATGTTGTCCCTCTGCACCCTCCCCCCTCCAACTTGGGAAATGACTGAAAGCGATCCACATTACCATAACGGACACCAAGGCACAGCAGATATAAAAATACGAGCTGAGATTCTGAAGTCTGACAAGCATTAGGCTCTGAAGTCAAAACTCTGAGGACTATGCAGACCAGTGACGGTTAGACTGAGCTCCTGTCCGCTGTGAGATGGCCGAGCACATGCTGTCGCCTTGCAGAGAATACCTTCCCAGTCACTTAATATGGATGCGTCTTTAAAGAGAGCAAGGAGAAGCGGCACAGAAATGCCAGCAGTCACGGGTGAGCAGACGCCTCTCGCCACTCTGACCAAACATCTTCGAATCGGAGAGGCAGAGGCCAGAATCATCTGGAAACACGTCCCTGATGTCCATCCCCCCTCACTGCCCTCCTGATATCAAACTCTCCCCCATGCCATTGTTCAAAGGGACAAACCAAACCCAAACTAGATATCCTTGCTTACGGTAATCCCAAAAAGTGAAGCATGGTAATATGAAGGATACGCAATGAAAATCCCGCTATAAGCCACATATGGATTACAGTTTACAAACAACATCCAGCTTTGTTAGCAATGCACTATAATGTGATAACAGCAAACTGTTCAAACACGTGAATCTTTTAAAAAAAGACCTGCTTCACGCATGACCCCGTGAAGCAAGCCAGGCAGCTTCAGCATCATGAGGTGGCGCCTTTCAGCAGCGGGCGGCTGTGGCGGTATGGTAGGCTACCTGCACGTGCTGCTCTTCTGCATGACCTCGGCCCGGTGGTAGCCGGAGAGCTTGCAGAATCCATCGTTGCTGTACACGATGGGCCAGTCCACGATCTGGGCATTCCCCAGAACAAAATTGGTGTCTGCCGTAAGGGATACAAGAGAGAGTGGGACAAGGACGCTGTTACTGATCAGTTCCAAGCCACGGCAGCTCGATGCTCATGATTACAGCTCAATTGAAGTTACTATTCTACATGAAAAGGATGACTGGAAACAGTAATACCTCCAGACACATGGACCTCATGTATGGACAAAACAAGCAGCTTTACTCATTTTTAAACCAAATACGGTAAATATCAGGAGGGTAATGTGGCTAGCTGGACTTATACATACACACAACTATTATGGGTATGGTCACAATGAAATCAACACAAATCGACGCATAAGGATGATGACAGCACTGAGGTCCCTCCCGCCCACACAGATTCCCGGGTCTGGACATTGGAGAACATGGGAGAACCAGAGGAGAGCCGACAGTCACAGGAACCAGAACCAAACCTCATGTTCTTATACCCACTCCCCCCGTTTTTAGAAAATTCCTCACCGACAGCTCAATAAAGAGTAATGAGTTAATTATAATATTTCACATAATTACTCCAACCAAAAACACTTGCAATTTATCTTAGGCAATTAAAAAGAAAGGAGAAGCTGCAGTAAATGTTACAGTAAGACATCAACTAATTAAACACTGGTTAAAGCCTTATGTCCCTAAGAGCCAGATTTGGCACCATTTGTCAAGACATTTGTACATAGCAATCAATGACAATAATGTGCCACTCAGACAAGGTGATGCACTACAAGCTGTCCTGAAGAGCAGCATAAAAATTTATCTTGTCTCGCTCCCATGGACCTGAACCTTCCTGTTTAAAGCCCTTGTGTAAGAGCGACCTTTCACCTCTCACCTACATGACCTCAGCCTTGTATTATGCAGGTGATGCCGGTGCTGAGGCCAAGCGAAATCATGAGAACTATTCCTAGTGTTAGCTTATTCCCAGTTGACCCCTGCCCATTGCACCAAAGGCATTGTGGGAAATTGCAGACCTTCCTGCAAATATTACCACCACGATGGACAACAAAGAGAGTATTTTGGAAAATGCAACATGTATAATAGAAAGATTTTAGGACTGGAAACTTTAACACAGTGCACCTTACACAGCTAATTCCATTAAAAACGTTAGGAGAAGGACATCGGGAGTAGGGGAATGGAGAGATGTTACCTAACAAGCAAAAGGACAAGGATTTCCTCTCTATACAGACAAACAACTACTCTTCCGACAAAGACAACACTAAGTTCCATGCCAACATTTGTTATTTTACTGTGCTTACATGACCTTGCAGTTTACACCGATTACCTAGGCTACTTGGTTACAAAAATAACCAGGTCGCACAAGTGTGCAGTAGTTCAGTTATTTACAGCGTCTGCAGTATGTCTTCTTATTAAACCATCGAGTAGGATTAAGATAAAATTATGGTGGGGAGGAAAAAGGTGGAAGGGATGTTGATGGTAAAGTTATGCGGTCTTTGCCGAAACTAACAAAGTAAATTAACAAAGAAATTGGTACAGAACATGAACATGGAAAAGAAGGAATAAACAACGGTGTCGACATTGTGTATACCTGTCTGTCTATGTGACAATGTCCAAACTGAAAAGTTAAAGGAGAGAGATGGTTAAAGCAAGACAGGCAGCGCCGTTCAAAAACAAAACTACACGCCACCACTACAGCGACAAACTATCACAAAACTGTCATCGGTGGCCAACGCAACAGGGCGCATTAAACACCATCTGTAAAAAACGCAAAGGCTGCAACACCTAATATTTAGTATTTGAAAGTAATCTTGAGATAATTTCACAAGAGTCTGTGTGTTTCTGTTTCGTTCACAGTCAGCTCCTGTTATTCTGATTATTGTCTCCTAACTAGGCTACAGGGACATTGGTAAGATCTGCCCAGCACGGTTTTACCAAGATCTGGGGAAAAGCAAAGGTGTTTAAAAGTCCCAGATGTACAAGGGCAACGAACCAAACTTTTTTTGTAACAATTAACCTTTATTTCTGGGGCGCACCACCATCAGTTAGTGTAAACCTGTAGCACACTTATAATCCTATCGCTAATTTGTAATTTAAGTAATGGACGGCTTGATGTAGGCTAACAGTGACGAGTTGGTGTTTGCATTAGCGTGAAATCATATTAAGACCAAAGCGGTTTATCTAAACCCTTTCAGCATCTATTTCTTAGAAACTCGATATTTACCCTCTTTAACAATCTCTCTGCTTTTAGCAACGCAAAATCGATAGCATCATTTAAGAAAATGACACAAAACTGAATTTTTTTTGAAAACCTTGTCCATATTCATGTTAGTCGGTTTAAACAGCTTTCGCGTTTAAATATTTTTTACCGACTCGGTATCATGCTGTTTAACATTTCAAGTTTTTAATGACTGCGTTTTGATAGCAGTCAAGTTGTCACTGATGGACGGGAAAAAGTTCGATTTTAATTGCGGCTTACGTACGGAGTGGATCGTGCGTAACATTATGAATTATCGCCGCCATTAAACTGTCACATTGCAGCTACAATAAATCACTTGATTTATCTCACAATAGACTAACATAAATCAATTTTTTTAAAAAAAAACAGCCTTAAGCTATAGCAGAGGCGAATTCATCGGCCCGCATTCAGGAACTCCAGTGCGGTTTTAAAATGGTACAGAGACAATAGAAAGCAATAATGTTTATATAGGTGTATATAGTATATGTCAATAAAACGCACGAGAATTTTTACGTGTGTTGCTGCTTATCTGATGACAAACGTTTTCATTTCTGTTTAATACATATGATATGCAGCGCCTTCTTGACAACTCCGACGGGAATTGACGCACCTGCGAAGGGGACAGTCAAATAATCTTACCAAAACCCTGGGTCGATTATTCCGCTAAAACCATCCAGTATCGACGCACTTACAGTCAGACAATGAATAACATGAACACACCTATCAAAAACACGCCTCAAAGCTTCGATATACTTGTTCAAGTTATTATTAGAAAAATCTGCGTTACGGTTAAGTAGCTGTTTCCGTTTGTCATATATAATTACTATCAATTAGCATGTAATTAATTATAACGGACATTCGGTTTTTATGTTACAGAATTACTGGAGTATTATTAAAATTTTAGACATACATTTAGATATTACATCGATTAAGGCGATACGTAAATGCAGCCTATATGTAGCCTGGCTCAAATAACATATTGCAAAAATAACAAGCAATTAAACTGCGCAAGTTTTGCGGGAAGCACAAAAACATTTTCTGGAATCGTAAACATCAGGTTACTCCTATCATGGCATCAACGGCACCTACACGTTTATTTACTATTATACGAAACTTTTTAAAATACAGATATATGTGTCAGAAGGGGAAATTTTATCAATTACTTTATGTACGTTGACAAAAGATGCGGCTTTATTATGATAGTGGATTTCGGCTTAAGTTTCAGACGTTAGGCTACAATATACATGTATTTTTTAAAATCTTGCCTGTTGTAGTATTAACTGTTCAAATGGCACAAAATCTCCCACTAAAGATGCATCAAAGTCCATTCGGACCCTGCAGCGTACTATAGTCATTTAAAGTTCCATCATTAAACGATCCGCCACAAAAAAAAAAAACGTTTCACTTCTTACCGTTAGATCGCCTGACAATATTTTCTAGGAAAGTGTTCTGGGGGGCCACGAGTCCTCGCCGTCCGCCTGCCATGCCGCCTCGTCATTCAGTCCTCCGTAGGTGGGAAGGCTTCAGCGTACCGGGATGCCGGAGCTACATGCAAGGCGATGAGCCTGGTCTTCTGTCTTCATGGTCTCCGCTCCCACTGACATTAGGGTACAGGGCTCTCCTCACGATGTCCGAGACGGTGCTCCCCCTGTTGAGTGCGAAATGAGAGGATTCTCACGCTTGGGTACCAGCCGGTACTTGCATCCACTCCTTAACTTCTACACTAACTTGGATTCCCATCTGCTGGCAACCAAAGGAATTGCGGCTTATTTACTGGGGGAAAAGGCAGGGACCAAAAGCTACACTGATGGACTCGAGGGGGAACGCCCCCCCCAATTGAAAATATGTCGTTAAAGCTCCCTCTAGGTAAGCAAAAATGCCACTACTGGCTGCCTTTCACATGGAAAAAGAATGATGGAGTGCTGTCTAGGGTGCCCCCTTCATGTGAGAGTACAGTATGATGATGTGCTCAAGGAAATGTGGTGAAGCATCTTGATGAGTGCCCTACCCCTCTAGTGGAGAAAATGTGATGCAGTGATCTATAAAGTGGATGCCCATTCAATGGGAAAGGAGGCAGTTATGTGCCCTCTGTGCCACCCCCATGTGATTAAGTGTCCCAAACGGTGCCCTTCCCGGAAGTGAGAATGGGTGGCAGTGCTGTAGAGTGGGGGTCCCAAAGCTTGTCATGTCCACAGACTGGTTTGCAAGTTTCATTGACCGGGGGAGGGGTGTCGGCAGATCAACTGCCAATTTCACTGTTTACATTTTTCCTGAAACAAACAGAACAGAAAACGTGAGAGTTAACAAAAACTGAAAATGTTTTTTTCTTGGAAATTATGCAACCCAGTGAAATTCCAGCCTTGGACTGTGGTCTGTGAACCAACGGTTCGGAAACCCTCTTGCAAGGGTACTGCTATTCCTAAGTGGCGGTGATGAAGTGCCCAAAATGGTGCCCCTCCAGTGGAGAAAATGTGACATAGTGCCATACGAGGTGTCCATACAACTAGATAAACCTGAGGTGCCCTATGGGTGCCTGTCTGGTTGGAATAACTCAAGAAGTGCCCCTCCAAGTGAGCAACCATGATGAAGTGCCCTTTGTGGTGCCCCTCCAAGTGAGCAACCATGATGAAGTGCCCTCTGTGGTGCCCTTCCAAGTGAGCAACCATGATGAAGTGCCCTTTGTGATGCCCTTCCAAGTGAGCAACCATGATGAAGTGCCCTTTGTGGTGCCCTTCCAAGTGAGTAACCATGATGAAGTGCCCTTTGTGATGCCCTTCCAAGTGAGCAACCATGATGAAGTGCCCTTTGTGGTGCCCTTCTAAGTGAGCAACCATGATGAAGTGCTCTTTGTGGTGCCCTTCCAAGTGAGCAACCATGATGAAGTGCCCTTTGTGGTGCCCTTCCAAGTGAGCAACCATGATGAAGTGCCCTTGCGATGAAGAGAAAAATTCTTTAATTGGTGCCCTTCCAGTGAAGATAATGGGATACAGTTGCATCCCCTATGAGATGCAATTTCCAGTATATGTGAGAACACTATTTTACCAAACATAGCATTCCATGCTACTAGTGGAGGCAAGGGGATGCATTTCTTGCAATAGGTGGCCTTTTCACTTTTTTGCTCCTGTCATTCAAACGGTCTGAGTCTGCCACCATAAAGCTAAGTGGAGCCTTGAAATTATTTTCTCTGAATTTTTGATAAACATCGATTTTCATCTCTCCAGTAATCCACTTACTGGCGTTTCAAAGTCATCTGAAAGCTATATTCCTATTAGAAGAACTGGGATGCTCCGACACAAGGAAGCATCACCTGAAATAAATCAATATTCCTTTAACAAAGCAGACAATATTGAAGATCAGCATTGGTGTCGTCTAAAGCAAACGCATTCAGAAGCAAGGCGACGTTTGTGCAAATCAGTTTAGTATTAAACGGAGAAACGAATCCGCCACACCAATAGATCTGTAGTTCCCGCCACAACTATTTGTATTAGAGACCCACATGGTTTACCGTGTTTTGATTTTTTATTTGTTTGTGTTTTTTTGTTTATGACGTCATGCAGTTTTTTTTTTTTTTTTTTAATCAAAAACTGTAGATGGACTTCCAAATGCAAACAATGCCATATTCAGCTGAGTGAGTACTTTGTTTTGGGGACAAACCAAGGTTACATTTGACATCCATGACAATATTGGTCATTAACAGTGTTTAATACGTGTTTTAACAGTCATGTGTAATTAAACTTGCAGGGAAAAATCCAATAAGCGCAAAACGGTCTGGCGTTAAACTATTCGCGCTCGATGTGCCTGTGTACAATTATTGTTTTTTGTCTCCACCTGC
This sequence comes from Hippopotamyrus pictus, assembly GCA_026781145.1. Taxonomy (NCBI): domain Eukaryota; kingdom Metazoa; phylum Chordata; class Actinopteri; order Osteoglossiformes; family Mormyridae; genus Hippopotamyrus; species Hippopotamyrus pictus. The sequence continues at coordinate 4,038,133 of JAODLC010000065.1, read as the reverse complement.
TGATACTGTAGATCAAGTGCAGCATCAGAAGAGGAACCAAACATACTTTGGCAGTACAGTGTAGGCTGATTTTACAGATGGAGATTAATACAGCTATCGAATGTAATCATAAGCATTGTAAAGACTAAAGTTTTACATGCTGATAAAATTAAATATATATTATAGTTTACGATTTGCTTAATATTTGGGGCTTAATATTTCAGGCCAGTTTCCAAACCTACCCCCAGAGTCTGACATCTATCAACCACCATCTGCTTGCACTGATCCTCAGTCATCAAGAGAATTATCACTCACCTGACCCTGGAGTGAGTGTCAGATCCTGACAAATGCATATCATTTACTGCCCAGGGCAGCATCTTCAGAATTTGAAATCTAATTTAATTTCAATGTGGTTTTATTAACTTTTTTATTTAAAAAAATACATAATTTTATATAGGTCTATCTTAGTTTAAGTTTTAGTAATGCTCTTTCTAGAGATAGAATGAAAGTTGTAGAAGTATATATATGTGTCTAATCTTTAAAGAATACTACATGAATACACGGGCAAACCATGTTCCAGGTGTTGTTAATGGTAATTAAAGATTACTCATTACTTCAGCTAAATAGTATTTAAAAGTGGTAAAGTATTTGTTGTTTGTTTTTATCTGAAGCGACTTTAGTTTCCGTTTAGTTGTCGTTTTTATTACTTTCATATCATTTCGTGTCAGTTCACGAAATTGTTTTCTTATAGTTTTAGTCGTCGTTAACGATTATAACTCCGATTTAGAACTACCCTGTAGTTGAAACGCGACTGTGAGACATGCTGTCAGATTTCTGTTCATCCTTGAGTTTCTATGTCCATGGATGAAACGACGATGATCCAAAACGAGCTCCGTGGGATCGTCCTGGGGAAAAGTTACATTTCGCTGTTTGGCTTGAATGAACAATCCCATTCCGATTAAAAACTGAAAACTCCCAAGACCAGATCAATCTACCAATTAAAGGTAATTACGAGCATTGAATATGTAGAATGGCATAACGTACCACTGGTACCGACAGCCTAAACCCATGCAATACCGTTACCTTGCTGTAGTAATAAAAAGTGCCCATTCACGGACACTCAGAATATGGAATAACCACAAACTATTTAGATATAGAAATGGCTCATTCTAGATCACTGCTCACCTGGAGGTGATGCACGTTTTCAGAATCAGTCATAGATATTTCATGATCCGTTATCGCTCTTGTGTTGTTGGGCCGGGGTGTTTCGCAAAGACATATCGTGTTAGCATCTTCCACAGCCGGGGCTGGTGAGCCATCTGCAGCCTAGAGGGGGCAGGTACCACCTCTCCAGATTAAAGGGAAGATGTTGGGGGGGGGGGGCAGTAGTTGTGAGCTGCTGGTTCAGCTTCCCTGCATAAGAACTGCGACAAATACAAACACGCTCAACTGCAAGGTGCGAGTGACCTGCAGCACGGACTTTAATTACCTCTAATACTGCGCCAGCCGAGAGTGCAGACAGCCCCTCACCCTGGCCAAAGAAGGTATCGCGACCAAAACAATAAGCTCTACATAAAATACAATAAGCAAATTAACTTACATAGTATTGTGTCCTAACATGCCTATCACAAGGACCATCTAAACGCAAAGTTATTTCCCATAAATGCAGTTAGCTTATGGCATCTTTCAACGTTTCACTACATTGAAAGAACTCCCGGAATACCTGCCCATACAAGATCTGACCCCAGACTGCTAATAGAAAACAGACATCCATCTGTCCGCCGGCTGAAAGTCAACCAGAGGCAGGCCTAACAAACGTAGTGTGTAATATTCTACATTACACTTAATTTAGTTATGATGCTTGAATTCATAGGAACCTCCATTGACAACATGGCAAACACAAGTATAGTATAGCAATGAGGTCCCCACCAAAGGTCACTGTGGGACTGGCAACCAGAGGTGGACATTTCAGGTCCAGAAAGTAAAAATCCAAACCAGGATTTTGTTTCAACCAAGCAGTTGAGTATAAAGAGTCACAGTCACAGAGTACTCAACTGTTGGGTTGAAACAAAATCCTGGTTTGGATTTTTACTTTCTGGACCTGAAATGTCCACCTCTACTGGCAACCAGCCGTGTCTCCTCTGCTTATGCAAGGCTGCAGGACATCCAGTGCGCCTCCACATGGACATTTCTGGAACTGGAAGGTGCTTCAAATAAACACAGCCATCTGTCACCTGCCTACTTCCACCTTTTTGCCCAGACACAGAGGCAGGGAAGTTCACAGCTTATGGCTTCATGCCCTTGAGACAAAACTGGACAGCACAGTTTGGAACCTGCCTGGGAGCCTTGAAACCACAGGATATATTAAATAAATTAACATAACAAATAAATTAAAAAGTTTATTAAATACCACTCCATGCAGGCATCAGTCACTGCTGAATGCTGTTTTATACAGGTTGCATGGAGTACTCTTACAAGGAACGAAATGAAAAAATTAGAGGCAAGCACAAACCATGGTGTTTTATGTAAAATGATTTAATACATATATCTTCATGTCCTCAGCTTCAGAAGGGATCTTGCAAACAGCCATGACCGTTATTGATTGGACCACTTCTTCGTGGTATTGAGGTGACCTAGGTGCTCCGCAATTAACCTGTGCTCAGGCAATTTGCCAGCTGTGGCCTCCTTGAAGTTCAGCCAGTTCTGCAGGCGGCGCTCGGCCGCATGACGGTGTTCCTGCTCGCGGGTCATGAACGGGCGGCTCAGCCAGTACTCATTTTCCGACTCCTGCTCCAGTCGTGCAATCATGTTGCGCTTCATTTGCCAGGTAACTTGCCGCGGACGCCGGTACTTCCCAATCCACTGCTTCCCCGGTATGCCCTTCCGAAACAACGCCAATGTGAGGAACATCCCGGCACCTCCGCTTCGGCGATCTCCTCAAGGGCAACGCAACAATAAGAGAATTAATAATCAGTTACTATCAGTTATTTCTAATGCAGGTCCTTCGCAAGGTCACGGTATAGCATTACACAAAAAGTGTTTTTCTTTGTCTGTAATTCATAGCCTTGCTAATTAAAACGAGCACACGTTCAGTTCGAATACTGCCATAAATTAACTCGTTAACTATACTTCGGGTGTAAAGAACCGTAACCATGTAACAACAATAAAGCCAAAATCTGAATTACCTTTCAACCACCAAAGAAATTATATAAATCTGGTGTATTTTTCAGTGGAAAACGTTCCCGCTGTCATTCATCACACTTCCCATAATCCTTTTTTCTGACCTTCACGCTATACTTCCGGTTAAACTAACTACGGCAAACAACAGAGATCAAAATTGCTTGGACCGCGTTTTTTTAAAAAACACGAAAGTCTCCATGTAGAAATTTAGACATAGACTAGCCGTTTTTTGAGCTGTGTAGCAGATGCTCAAAGTTGCGACAGATAAGAATATTTATACCATCCTAGGTTTAAATTTGACAATAAACATTTGTGTAAATGTAATGGTAATTTTATAGAAGATGTACTTCATTCATTTTCACCTATCTGATCTCACATGCTGTGAAACACATGCTGGAGCAGCTGGGGTTAAGGTAGGGTGACCATACGTCCTCTTTTTCCTGGACTTGTCCTCTTTTTTTGGGACATAAAAATGCCTGAAATGTCTGGGATTTTGCTTTGTTTCATGTTGACATTTGCTTTCTACAGTCATAAACCTTTCCGTGGGCGTATCCGTGTTGTTCTGACTCTTTGTGTCCCATCCCTTGTAACCTAGTTAAAGACCTTTACTCAAGGGCCCAACAGCATCATCAGTCTGCTGGCCACAGGGTTCAAATTGGCGATCTTCCAATCACAGACGTCTTTAACTTCTACCCCACTGTGCCACACACCACCCAGAAAGACTTCTATATGGGTCATTCTATATGGCCTCGCACCTCCAGATTCATAGGTTCATTTCTAGGTCTGGATCCTGTGTGTGTGGAGATGTTCTCTCCGTTATACTCCCCTAGTCCAAGGTGAATTGGTGTCTAAATAAGACATAGTTTTTGATTGTGTTTGAATGTGTGTTCTGCAATGGACTGGAATCCCATCCAGGGTGTCCCGTGTCATGGGATGAGCTCCAAACTCACCGTTTCTCTGCATTGGATAAGCAGTTATGGAAAATAGCGTGTTGGGAGCACGATGTTCAGGATCTCAAACTTATTCGATGTTAATGACACAAGAGCTAACTCCATTTTGTTTCCACATTTACAAATTGAAAAATTTTCACTGAAACACTAAAACAGCACAGTATAACCCAGTTTCTAAAAAGCTGGACTTGCCCCTTGTAATATGATTACATATTAATATGTGTGTTATATTATTAATATACTCAGTTATGTATAAATCCATAAAGGTGAGGCACTAAAAACCAATCATATTCACCTCAGAAATATATTAAACAGTAAAATTATTAACATCCACATTTGTGACCTGTACATTTATACATAATAGCAGTGAAGCGCTTGGTCAATAACAAATCACACAGGCAGGGTTGAGACTCCTTCAAGTTTTAATATTGTGCACCAGTGAGACTGAACCGAGATGATTTGCATCATAATGTCCTCGTATGAACACTGGGGTAACCATAGGAGGTGGAGGCAAGGACAGGGCGGAGGGGGAGTGATATGTCCTCACGTTTAATCCTTCGCTTTGCTCCTGCCACGTCGTGATCGGCTAAGGCAACAAAATGAACATCCACTCCAGGGCAGTTCCATCTCAGGGAGGAAGTTACATCACGCAGTACAACACAGCATACACAGTCCTCCAGAGTCAGCCCACGATGCACCTGGGGTGGGCCAGCACAGGCGTCTGCTCTGCTCCACAATGGTTTTCGAGATCACAGCTTTTTTTTTTCTTAAATATCTTGAAATCCTCTTTTCAACTTTATCTTGAACTGCAAAAAAATGAACTGCTTTTCTATTGTTAAACAATTAAGGTGTGAAAAATTGGGACCATACGCAAGTATTACTGTAATACAACATGAAATACCATTGCACAGTTAACCCGATGGTTAAATTACTAAAAATGAACACATAAAAATGTACCGTAACTAGTGGTTTTACATACTTTAATCATAATTACAAAGGGGATATACCTAAATAAAATCAAATAAATTCTATTTTTTTTAATCTTGTACAGGTGAATGCCTCAAAATTACAAAGCAGCACATTACAGGCATAATATGACAGAATAAATACAACACTTTTGCTAAAAAAAAAAAAAAAAAAAAAGTAATCCAGCACAGATAAGCGAAACCGTAACAAGTAACCATAAAAATCAGCCGAAGGCAATTCAAGGGCTACTGTTAGAAAATAATAACAATTACAAAGCAAAGGTATGAACACTGCCCTGCACACCTGCTGAACTCTGCTTTCCCAAAATGACATTCAGGCAGTGTGATTAGGGTCTCGGCATATTAACCCTTTCAGGCTCAAATTAAGTTTTTGTTGCTAAAGGACAACCAAGTCCTGCAGTGGTACTTCTGAGCAAAAAAAACTCATAAAATATGTACCTGGGGTAATAAGGTAGTTAGTTTTTAACTGTTGCAAATCAGCAACGCCTGCCTTGAGAGGGTTAAAACATCCCTTGTACCGGTGCGTGAGCGGAAAAACAAAGAAAAAAAAAAAATCATAGTTTCGGCTCCAAAATTACAATGATTTTTCCCCAATTCGACTTTTAGGTTTTTTTTTTCTTGCTCTTTAAGCAATGAATAAGTAATAAAAATACAGCAAAAGTCAGAAAACACAAAGTCAGGCCAGGGTGGTCGGATGCATATAGTTCCGTTGCCTCTCAGTTTTGCATTTGTGATTCTACATTTTTTCCAAGATTGCAATAGTGCCTTTTTAGCATAAAAAGTCAGTTTAAAATGTTTGTTAAAAAAATTCACAGAGTCAATCCTAACAGTTTAACAGATGACAATACCAGGAAAGTATTCCAAACTCAAAAATGACAGTTTTAGACACTAACGTACATTTTCTGTACAGAAATCAACTATACAATACCTGCAGATGTTATGCTAAGATTTTCATTTATAGTACAACTCTTGTCAGCAGTGTGTAGGTGTACGGGGGGGGGGGGGTGCATGGAAGAGAGACCACAATTTTTTACCTCTTCTTATGGGTGTTTTGGGGTGTTTAGCTGGATTTACATTTGCATTAAAATCAACCCTGGACATTGGGGTCCCCCATGATAAATTTTGACGAGGGAGGGGGGGAATAACACGATAACCTTTGAGGCCATCCCTGTACCACATGGCCAGTCTGGGCCTGACGCTCTAGCTTCCTGCAAGGAGGATTAACTTCTCCTCACCTACGCTCTTCTGGCAATTAACGAAGGTGATGGACGTGGGTGGGAAGGGACATGAGAGATTTTTTAAAACTTATTTCCTTCACTGGCCAAATAAGACAGCAGTAGCCTAAAATACCAATACCCTGTGCATTTGACTTTAACACTGTACAACTCCCAACTGTCCACCCTGATTCCGGCTGGCGAACAGGGGTGGTTCTCTGACTATCTCTCCCTCTCTCTCTCGGTCAAGCTCTCCTTGTTCCGCTCATTTTCCTTCTCCTCAGAGCTTGAGCTCATTGGCGACCTTGGAGGCGATGTTCTTAAAGGCGATGGAGGTCCCCGATATCCGCTTGAAGCGCACGCCGTTGAGCGAGAGGCGGGGCAGCTTGCACACCTCCATCTCCCATTGGACCAGGTTGTCCTGGCGGGCGTCGCCGTGGACGCAGAAGAGCAGGAAGCGCTCGCGCTGCTCGTAGTCGCAGTTGTTGGCGTCCAGCACCTTGCGGATCTCGCGCATCATGTCACTGGGGTCCATGGAGCTGGTGGTCTTCATGCTCCAGGTGAAGCGTAGGGAGCGAGGCTTCGAGTCCCGGCCGTCCTCTTTGGACTCCCCAGAGGCACTCCTGGGGCGGGGGGGGGGCAGCACAAGAGAAAAACGTGAACAGGATGGAAGCGTCCATCAGAATGTCCCGGTTTGGGGTGTTTCTCAATACCAAGGATGCAACAATCATACTTATGGTCTTCAGTCCTGCTAATTTGCCTCCCAAGAACAAACTTGGGCCGCAGTGAATCATGGGATTGGTTTCATTTGAGGATGCAACCGATGGTATTTGGGGCATCCGGGGACCTTCACTGTCTGTACTTTTGTTCTTAGGATTGTAGCTGGTCTTTGGCAGTGGAAGATAACATGAAACCAGTACATGAGAACACAAGTACGGTGAAGTACACACACTGAGAAACACCCCAGAGGTCTGGGAGAAAGGCGTCATGATCCGTGGACGTTTGATGACCACGACTGAGGGTCACGATGACATAATGGGTACAGGTGCGTGACGTGCATCGCTGTGCCCTACACCCCACTGAATGGTCCTAAGAGTAGCAGCAGGTAGTCTCCACACTAGGAATAAGAAGTATAATATCCATAATAATTTACTTTATTACCATGAGTCTCACTGCAGCACACGCACTGCCATATTAAAGAAAATGAAGATTAAACGAACAAGAAGGATCAAGGCACAAAGCCTAAATCAGACGTGTTCATTCAAGCACACAATGCTGCAGTCCCATGATTCTCACTCCACGTGCTCCCAGAATCCCATGCACCCATGGAGCACTGTCCACCCCTCCCCCACCCAAGCCCAAGGGAGCCCTAACACACTGCAACCCTCCCCAGATGAGATATTGCTAAACAGAGAAACAGAAAAAAAAACAAAATATTTTGGGCCACACTGACTCTAAACATCTGTTTTTTTTTTTTTTTTCCTCGACTGGGAGAAACCACCATCCCAGACCATAATCTTCTCCCTGAGGAACATGCCCGCCTCCCCTTCCTCCTTCCTTTCACCGTCAGTCAGAGCGAACTCAGCTGCAGCTCATCTCTGGTACCTTCCCCTCATTCCCAACCATCCCGGTGAGTCTTCCAAGGATCAAGGCCCTGGTGACATGGGATGCGACACGATGGGATGGGTCCCCGCCGCCCCCCCCCCCAACCACCAGCAGGCTGAGCTTCAGAATGCGCCCTCTCACCTCAGGAATTCTGTCCGGCCACTGGCCTCGCCTTCGCTGGGAACCCTCGGAGACAATCGAGAGCAGACAGTTCAGTGTCATGGTAATGCTAGGGCAATGCCGGGGCAGGGCACCAGGGGGCGCCACAGCAACAGGCACTCGCACAAACACGGCTGCAGGTATGTACACACGTAGGCACGCCCACACACACACACACGACATGCACGGAGGAAGCTAGGGCACATTCTCACACACAGACGCGCACACTAGACGAACCCCAAAGGAAAACTTGACAGCACAGCGAGTGGGCGTCAAGTTTTTAAATGAGGGTTCGTGATGCTGAGACACCACAGCTACAGCCGGCACTGACACGCGGGAAACGGCTGCTCCACCCACAGCGACACCGTACACCAGCAGCACCACCGCAAACAGCACGAGGCCCGGACCTCTCCGCCCCACCAGCTACAGGCACGTTAGGTCACCAGGGAACATGGAGAAGAGGCAAAGCGTAAGGCACAGATACCACAGACAAAATGACAGCTTTTTACCGTGCCGGTCTCTTCGTGTACATCCCATTAAGAGCCCGCAAACCTGGAATCACACTCACAAACGACACACTCCACACAATCTATCACGGAATGTCACCCACTGCAGTGCAAGCTAATTAACTCCTACGTATCACACCCGTCCTGTGGGGGCCAAAAAGCAAAACTCCCAATACCTAATAAAGAGTGAAATACACCCCCTAAGTGGACTCTGGTCTGTAGCATCTCTGTGACTGGACTTTACTGATTTTACTGAAATTTCTGTTTCATGCACTTTTGTGTCATGTAAATAAATAAATAAAGACAATAATAAGAACAGCAATATGCCCAATACCAATTCCATTTTAAACACGGTCAACTAGCACTTAAGAGTTAGAACCTATGATTTTCAGCGGAACCAGAATGAGTTCAGAAAAGCAAAATGGTAAGACTTTCTACCCATGGGGTTATATTTCAACATATGTCTATATCTTGGAAATGTGTGATACATTTACAATTAAATACCCCCTCCCAGGGAGAATGAACTCTGCAAGAAAACACAAAAATACAGAGGGGAAGCATTCGCTTGTGTCACTGGTTGATTTTAAATGTGCCATAAAAATAAACTTGACCATGACATGTTCAGATACAAGAACGGTGCACGAATCACCAATGTGCACATGTCTGTCACATGACCACAGGCCACCATCAGGACAGTGCCGTAGTGGAAAAACAAGCAGGGTGGAGACCCCTTGTATCACAGGCAGGGTGGAATGGGTGGGGTCAGGGGGCGGGGCCTATTAATATGAATGGGGGCTGTGTAAAATTGAGGCTCTCAGTGCCGGGGCTGGAGGTGGTGAGGGCTGATGGAAGCAGCCAGTCCTGGATCTCCTGAAAGATGCAGCTCTATAATGGTCAACAATCAATAAGCAGCAATCATCAACCATTCTGTGAAGACTGCGGGAACTCAAATGGCCCCAAAAATAACCACCCTTACAGTTACAGGACATTGCTGCTATGTTGTGAAAGTGATTTCATTCATGTGCTATATTTACAGATAATAATTTGATAACGCAGATACTGCGGCCATTATATGCCTAATAACAGGGCTTTGCTGATGCATTGCATCATTATGAAATCTCATCCGCACTATAAAGGTGGAACAGGCAAGAAAATGTTCCCCTCTCGTCTGAACCTAATTATGCTCGGCCTGAGGATTTGCATAACGGAGCAGGAAATTCTAACTGGTACTCTCAGTTTAAAAATATATTAGCCTGGCTCAGGTCCAGGGCGACAAAGGCTGGAGACAAGCATATCGGAAGTACAGAAGAGCGGCCAGGCGAGAAAGTCGATATTCGTTTGGGGAAAAACCAGCCACCGCCTGCTTCGTTTGGTACGAGAGCAGCGCTAGCGGCCGTCTGTGAATCTGGCCGCTGCAGTCAGCAGAGCGCGTCCTAGACTCACGGCAAAGTCCAGGCGTGCGGCCATGTATTAAAATTACGGGTTTAAATCCCCCCCTGAAATTTGTTTGCTACAAATCAGGCACATCGCCAGTGACAAAGAATTACAAGCCTGGACCCCCTTAGAAATTTGCTCATGCCCATGATCATCAAGAGCCCTCCCCCCCCCCGGTGGACAGAATCAACTGAAGGACCCCCCCACCCCCCCTCCAGCCTACAGGCCTGGTGCGGTCAACACAGTGAGCAGACTGCACGAAAACCAACATGCTCACTGAAAAGAGAAACATCCAGGGGAAAAATGCAACAAATAAACGATCCAATCACATTTTACCATGTGAACAAACCAGCTTGGCAGCCTGGATGGACCCCACCCTGCCACACTGAGCTTCTACATCTTTCCCCCACAACAGCGCATCTCATTTCAGAAACTGAATCCACGTTCCCTGTCCTTGCTAAATGCATCCGTCCATCCGTCCATCCATTCATTTATTTATTTTGGCCACTTATCCAGTTGCAGGTCTTCCTGTGAGGCTGGAGCCCAACTCAGAAAGTGCAGGACCGACATCTGTGCTTCCCGTGCGTTCGGGAGATCACAGAGAAGCCTCGACGTCAGAGTTATTGGCGTCTTTAACGAGAATCGCTCCCAGAGGCCCAAACCTAGTGATCTGTTAATCTGACCGCTACGATCGCCGTAAGCATCGCGCTGAACGTTCTGCTTGTACTGGAATTTATAGCGGGGAGTCGCAAACCAAGAGAGGGGGCGGAGTCTGGGGGCGAGGGGGCGGGGCCACTGACCTGCGGACAAACTTGGAGGTGATCTTGCTGATGATGCCGGTGGACGTGCCACGGCGGGCCTGTGCCAGGGCGGCCGTGTCATGTGACAGAGTGGGCGAGGCGGCTGAAGATCATTGGTTACATTTTCTTTGATCCACTTTGTAGCAGATGCAGTAACTTCCCCTTTATGACCTGTAACATCCATGTCTTAATTGAAATATTGCACGCAGGCATGGTCTTCCATATACTGCACCTTGTGCTCCACAAAAAAAAAAAAAAACACAAAACCACACCCTTATCCAATGGAGCAATGAGATCCCATCTCATTATGAATGCAAGGAGACACAAAGCTGCTGTTTCAATGGCTACAAGACTGACTACTTGCCATTCTCAGGGTCTCACACTTGAGCATGCCTGTATGATTGCCTGGGTAATGAAATTAAGCCATTAAGCTTTTGTGTTTTTGTCCCCCCAAGGGTCCAATCATTAGTTTATGATGGTCAGACTTCCTGTCCTTATCTTGATGGCTTTCTGAACCAGCAGGCTGGAAATCATGAATGCCCCAGACAATGATGCATGTATGGTAATACCTTGATCAGTGTCATGCTGAGAGTGTCATCCTATGATTATTTAAAATTCCATGCAGAACAAGGAGAGCATTGACTAGGTCTCTGGCAGCTCATGCTATACCCCATGCTATAATAAGGGATATCTGTGCCCTAGCAGTATGCATATATCCCCATGTGCCAGAAGCCCTTTATCAACGGCCCTCCTATAATTTTTTTAAACCAGTCTTTTTTTAGCTAGTCTTTTCCTAGAATACTAGAAAATGGAAGACTCAGGCTGTCTGATGGCAAGGCCCTGTGTTAATAAGCAAGACTTATTGGATTGAATATATATAAATATATTTGTACACAGACTGGAATTCTACAGATTTGTCCATATCTCCATACCCTACCTAGCTCAGGCAAGTTTTTCAAGCTTTGGAGAATGAGCGATGCCTCAAACTACAAGCCCTTATTGATGTTTGAGCATTTGAGTTGCCGATGATGACCAGAGTGTGAATAGAAGCAGCCGAGATCTTCAGAAGTAATGGTCCTACCTTGTGGTTCTTGCTGGAGCTGCACAGGTGTCTGAGGGGGGGTAACGTTAGGGCTGAGGTGGGGACTGTGGGCCACGATGGAAGGCTTTTGTGTGTGATAAGGGAGAAGATGGAGATGAAGGACCATGATGGGGGGCAATGGAGAAAGAGTTTGGGAGGCTTCCTCATGTCAGGGCAGATGGCCAAACAGGTGGTCCTCAGCGCACTGGAGATGAGGATGATGGCACCAGGGATAACATGATGTCTCCTTCAGGAAACGAAAGACAGACTGTTCCAGGGCCACCTGCTCCATCATGTCCTTCACAATATGTCAGTAGCCATCACTGCACTTGGGAGGTGCACATGCAGGGACGTCAGAGGAGAGCCGCATGCAGAGTGTGACGTGCATGGGCAGAGTCTCCTGCTGCAGCTGGCAGGCAAGCAGGGCCTGTGGATGCTTCCCCGCAACAGTGACGGTGAGGTGTTCCGGGACTCTGAAGCATGTGGGGTAGGGAGTAGGTAATGCTGGGAGTTCAGGGGTCATGGGCTGTGACCACAACTATGGATGGGATTACTAGGGGGTGGAAATAAAACCGAAAGCTCAAATGTACACATTTTATACGGAAAAGGGGACCAGTGGTAGAAATAAAGACAAATCACGTGACCCTCCCTCCTGAGATGGCTAATGCGGCCCCCTGCCTTCTTACGGGGATTAACAACAACAGATGCAGCAGCAGGAGTAACATTCATTCATCTAATTACAACAACAACAACAAGAACAATAATAATAATAATAATAATAATAATAATAATAATAATAATAATAATAATAATAATAATCTTGACCATTTTAAGTTTTCCTTAAACCATTCCTAAAAATCCCACAAGGGGGCGCTTTCAGCTCATTCCAAAGGTTTGCATGTGACAGAATAACAGCTTGCAATTCTCACGTTTGCCACCCAGGTTCCCATGAGTCTCAGTGGTACCCTGTGGAGAGTAGGCTGTTCACAGGAAGTAGTCAAGCTGTTATGGAAAGGAACTGTAAAAACAACCCACCTGTATTTTTTTTTTTTGCCATTTCATATGTTATTTACAAGTCTATTAAAAAGTGGTTTGTGTTTTTGTAATTAACCCATTGACAAAATGTATGATAATCTTTGCTGTGATTGACAAGTAAATACTTTGTGTTTTGGCTAAATATCCCAACAAGATCCTACGAGAAGTTGGATAAACGCTCAGTTGCGCGTGGATCCTATCTTCTCTCTGTGCCTCGGGTTGCTTTAAGTTAAAAAGTGACAACGTCCCCGAACGTTCACTGCTGCAATCCAGAGCAAGTACAAAATGCTGGAGTAGGCAAGTATGCCATCTGACCTCAACACCATTAAGCACCTTCAGGGAAATTTGAAGAGAGAAGCTGCACAACATTAGCCCTCAAAACAAGGCACCTGAGGAGGTCATTCTCCAAGAATGGTACAAGATAGATGTGACAGGAGGCCATGAACTCATTGCCAAGAACGGCTGGTGCAGTGCTAGAAAGTAATGATGGACACACAAAGTATGAGAAGATTACTTATTTGTAGAATTTAATCAAGGGTGTACTTATTTTTTCAATGACAGAATTAAGATATGTTATACTATTTACTTCAAATTCAATTCAGTTCTTTAATGTTGTCATTGTACACATCAGCACAACAAGACTGAGTGATGCAAACAAAAACACAAGGCATATAAGATGAAAACAACATTTACAAAACAGCCCAAAAAAGTGTGCAAAAGTACAGATGTGGTAGATAGTATGTGGGGAGCAGTGCATGGGGGTTATATGTGAGAGTCCTTTAGTGCCCAGTTCAGCCTGGTTACCACAGGGGGGTAAACTGTTCTTACGTATGGTAGTATGGACTGTAACTGACCTGATGGCAGCAGCTCAAACGAATTTAGAAATATTGTCAAAATATTCTTCTTATTGTTGATTTCATGTTTAAGACATGTAATATAACAGTTGTGAACATATTTAATACATAGTTTTGTTATCTTTCCATGAATTCTCATGATCATTATTTAGGAATGGAAATGTCACTTTCTGTTTATGCCACAGCTGGGCATGATGGACAATGATAGCTAAAGAAGTAGACACAGGCAGGGATAATCAGGAACAAAGACACAAACTCCACGCGCTCAGCTATTCAGCCATCTAGAACACAGAGAACAGAATGATGACACCTGCTGGCCAAACAGGGAAACGATGGCCAGAACTGGACAAGGCAGGGACCAATCCTGACACCTTAGATTAGAAGGACATTTATGCTGCAGACTATATGTGGTTTAATCACCTCATTAGAGCTTTGCCAAAGATGTCCATGAGCAGGCCAGAGGCTGCTATTGCACCACCGAGCAGTGACAGTGAACTGCTGTATTAGATTTTCTGTAGGATCAGAGTCAAACCTCTCAGAGCAATACTAGGTCAATCGTGTTTACAACCTGTCAGTTTTGCCATAAATTTGAAAATGCTCACTGATCTGAGGTGTCTTGGATTAGAAATAGGTCTTGCACAGATGTGTGCACTGTGTAAGAGGATGGTGAACCGGTTCACATCCTGGAACTGGCTGGGTGATACGACTGTTGAGCAAAGCCCTTAACTCCATTTTCTCCAGGGAACCTGTCTGATCCTCACTTCTATGTCACGTTGAGGTGGAAAAAAACCGTCTGCTTAGTAATAGATGTAATGTAAACGTTTATGTGGCTGTCACCCAACATTCATCCCAGTGTATACAGATGTTGGTACACTGCTGTGTCTCCAGCTGTATGTTATGACACTGGCTCCTGCTTTAGAAAAATCTTGGAGTGGTCCCAAAATGGAGCTGTATGTGGTGAGCTTGTTTGATCAAGCAAATAAATCAGCACTCACTGAACTCAGTCCACTAAGTAATGATTTGGAATGACACGCAAATAGGAACAGATTATTTTATTCACTGGAGGTAACAAGCTTTTAATACTGTTTCTCTTAGGCATCTTCTTGTGATAGACAAACCGTCAGATAACAAGGTACTTATGACATTAATTGCACTGCACTGGTTCCCAGAACAGATATCATATGTGGAAAAATGACCAAGGGGTCTGATATTTCACTGGCACCTATCATTCCAAGCAGTGAGATTAATTAGCATGAATGAGATATAAAAGCATTTCACTGCTAAATCCTCAATAGTACCAACACAAGGGGTTAGACAGGGTGTCTACAGTCAGGCCTTTCTCCCCTGCATGGGAACAATAACGCCTAGCAGGACTCTCCTTTGCAGTAATTGATGCTATTCCATAAAGCCTTACCCCGTGAACTCTGTACAATCATAAATGGATGACTTCAGCTCAGTGGTGACCCTCACAGGACAATGCTTCATTGATCTCTTGGGTTATTCCTGTTCTTTTCGTGGTGTGCTCTTGATAGTGGTTCAGATTTATTTGGCAGTGATTCCAACATCTTGTTATTGACAGAACAGTACTTGGGTGACACTTGATGAATTTCTTTTTGCTGCGGGAGACGGAGGCCTGCTGTCAGGGGAAATGCATTGCAATCACTATCAGCCCAGTCTGATGTATCAGTGACAAATGTGTGCCTCTATCATGCCACTAAACCAAGCTGATGGAATCTGAGTTTTTCTCCACTTGACCCAGGGAGAGGTAGATGCCAGCGTTTTATATGCCTATTGTGTGCATGGCACCTTTAGGTAAGCTGCAGCACAGAAGCCAGATAATCATTGTTTAATGTAGACGTTTAGAGTGTTGGCCAGGTCTCTTAAAAGTGGTGAAATTTTATTAGAAAAACAAAAATACATTAATATCTAGCCATTAATTAATAATAAAACAACTTTATATTTAAATTACTATTTTGTTGTTATGGTTAGACTATAAAAACCAGACAAAGCTAGGATTTAATCTGATTTGTTATCATCCAATATACACCCCCTTAGAAAAATTAACACTGTTATGACACTGTTAATTAAACTTGTATCATTCTGTATATGACTTCAAAAATATTAAACCACCCTTCATAAACATAGTCACTGTATAATAATACAATACTCTCTCTCTCTCTCTCTCTCTCTCTCTCTCTCTCACACACACACACATATAGATATATATATGACTTAATTGCGCGTGGATGCCTCTCCTTCTTCCCTATTATATTACAGCTGGCCATGTATCATTTTCCTCAAAGCTGTATTGGAGAAGATTAATCTCTTTCTTTATTTGTTTTCAATTTAACGCTTGACAGCAGAGGTAATGGAAAACATATTTGATTAATGGGAAACCGAGACAAAGATTTATATTGTCGAAGAGCATGTTGGAGCTATGCAGAATATAGAATATCTAAATGAATGCAACACGTACATGAATTTCCTCCTTCGTTTCTTTTTACCTTCAAGTGTCTGTAGCCCACTTGGCAGTGTTACTTGGGAAGGCAAAGGTCACTGATCCTTTAATCACCATGGAGATATCCCAACACTAACCTGGAGTAAGTGCCGCTTGATTGCGCCTGGGCATTGGGGAATCCGCGGAAGTTGCTTTGGGGCCGCGGCGGGGCTCCCGGGGCGCTTAAGTCGCATCGTCCCCGCCGTCGCTTCCTTTCCTGGACTCATTCATCCCTTCGGCTCGCTCGCTGCTGTAGGGCGTCACGACGTCGCCGAGAACCATGTCCGAATGCGTGCGGGTCTCCCCGGCTCTTTGCCGGATG
The DNA here is from genome assembly GCA_026781145.1 of Hippopotamyrus pictus. Classification (NCBI taxonomy): domain Eukaryota; kingdom Metazoa; phylum Chordata; class Actinopteri; order Osteoglossiformes; family Mormyridae; genus Hippopotamyrus; species Hippopotamyrus pictus. Next base: position 4,021,531 of record JAODLC010000065.1, on the reverse strand, counting down.
GGCTTTTACACGGTAAGAGCTCACATCCTTCTTTTGCAAATGCGTTTGCATAAGCCGTGTTTGGTATTTTCAGCACGGAGGAGCTCCTGCTTCATCAATGACACGAGTAAAGCTTTTCCCCTTCTGTACTAATGTTTACATCGTATTAAGGTGGAACTGTGGCGAAAGAAGCTAGCAAGGCATTGCTCAGATTTTCATGAACTGTACAAATATGTTCAGAAAACATTAAATAACGCTGTAATATCTTGAAATCGCTTGACAGTGAAATGCTTACTTGTTTTAATGAAGGTCTGTGTTGAAGTATGTTTTCCCCATGATTGTTAAGTAAACTGAAAAGATTTCCCACGTAAAACAACTGGGTTAAATATATTTGAAATTATTACAGTTATGTTATATATAT
>JAODLC010000065.1:4007548-4019970 GCA_026781145.1 Hippopotamyrus pictus | reverse complement strand
TCAACCAACCAGTTGAGTACAATGTGATTGTGACTCTTTATGCTCAACTGGTTGGTTGAAACAAAATCCTGGTTTGGCTTTTTACTTTCTGGACCTGAAATGTCCACCTCTGAAAATACACGATACTTGGCATCAGTTTTCTGATTGCAGTCACAGATTTGCACAAAACTGAGATTCCCCTTGTGGGAGCTGAAAAAATGGTCACCACAACGTCTAAATAGGTTTTTATCTCATTGTGGGACATTTGGTATGTACAAAAGCCACACACACGCACACACACACACACACACACACACAGGTCAGCACGCTCACATGACCTTCGCCTCCCCACCCCCCCACCTCAGTAAGTCAGTGCCCTCACCCCAGGTGCCGTGGAGGACTTCTTGCGGTCTGGCAGCACCCCCGGGGATGTCGGCATCTCCACCTTGGAGCTGGAGGTTCCCAGCTTGCCCGTGTTGTCCCAGTCCTCCTTCTGCTCGCCCTCCACGCTGTTGGCTTGGGCCCGCTTGGTGTGGGAGACCGCTGTCGGCACCGTGGGACCCACTACAAAAGCACACACACACACACATACACATATACACACACGTATTTACCAGTAATGTACACCAAACGCTGACCACACTGCCCCCTGCTGCTCTGAGGCTGCGTCACATGCCTCTTTTCCATGTACTCATCATGGATAATATCCCATTGCATCAGCCTAAGAATCAGAGAACGTCTAATTACTGAAAATCCAGGCCTTAATAATGGAGGAGCTTCACTACTTTGCAAAGAGTCCGCCAGGCTGGTGGTTTATGATGCTGCCAGAAACATTTTTATATATTTAAGAAGATTATCTATCCTAGTACCAATATCCACAGCAACACAAAACACTCAACCCAAACCCCAGTCCAATTGTGTGGGCAGGAAAACAAATTCTTTCAAATCTTCTGCTTCAATAAGGTTCAATGTGCCAAAAAAACAGAGTGATACAGAACCTATTTTGTATTAAGCTAACTTCTTAAATAATCTTGTTTGCGAGATTTGAAGGCATAGGCTTGGTTGGTTGGAAGGTATTACGGAAGCTAGCTACGGCACCAGCTGGCCAGTAGAGGGAGCCATAAAAAAATGCTGCATGGGACATTTAGAGGAGACGACTGTTCGTGCAGCTGAATGTCACACCCACCATGATCGCTGAACCGACGCTGCTTCTGATTGGCTGATATGCTGCGCTGAACTTTGGAATGGGCGGGCGATTGCGTGGAGCTGTTGTTGAGGTCGCTGCTGGGTCGTGATCTTTGACACAGGTTGCTGTTGGACAGGGACTCGCTCCCTTCGAACTAGAGACCCCGGAAAACAACAAAACGTAGCGTGTCATTTTGTGCGGAAATCACAGATACGAAAAACACACAAAGATCACATAGATGGTACAAGGACTGGTTGAGTCCTCCGGGTACTCCGGTTTCCCCCCACAGTCCAAAGACATGCAGAGGCTAATTGGAATTACTAAATTGCCCGTGGTGTGCATGTGTGAGTGAATGGTGTGTGAGTGTGCCCTGCGATGGGCTGGCCCCCCTTCCAGGGTTGTTCCCTGCCTCGTGCCCGTTGCTTCCGGGATAGGCTCCGGACCCCCCGCGACCCATTGAGGATGAAGCGGGTTGGAAAATGGATGGATGGATGGACTGGTTAAGACTTCTCATTTGGACCTCAGGGTCCCTGAAGACAGAACCTCACTGAACAGGTCTGTGGCGTTTAACCTTCAGTAACACGATAATTCATCATCTAACGAAATATCTGCAGATCTTTAAGACCAGACAGCGAAGGGCAATGGAGAACACTCCATACTCCAGCACAGGTCCTAAGCAGTGAACTTCACCAGTAGGCCTGCTCTCCAAGTGGTTAAGGAACAAATGGTATAAACTTGCCTCTGGAGGTTTCCTGCCCAGCAGAAGGTAGGTGGCCATGACCTCATCGTACTTCTGGCCCACTAGCGACTCTGTGATTTCATCTTTCGGGAATCCCATTGTGACCATCAAATCTGCAGAGAAGAACAAGAGCACTGTTCATCGCAGGCCCCTTAGCAGTAATGTAAGGCTGAGAAGGACATGGTTCATCTTGAGAATCTGTTGGGTGTTTGATTGTCTTCCACAGAGTCTAAGGTGAGATTGGGACTTCGCTACACTGACTCAGCCTACCTATCCTTTTAGAATCATTGAAGTCTGGCTCAGGTTCCAGGTATGGCTTCAACTCCTCTTCCTCGTGGCCCACATTCATCCAGTGGTCCTTCATCACTTGCTGCAGAAGGAGAGACCGCCTCAGTAGAAGCTACAGATTCAAGCTGTTTGTTCACCGGCCTACATCTGGAGGTAACATCCTCCTCTTCTAAGAAACAGACTAAATGCCGAATGGAAATGAAGCATGCCTGAGAACTTTGCAGATAGCAGAAATTCATGTTCACTCATACAAAATCAACAGGACAAGATCAGAGATTTCTTGATATTCCATTACTTCAAGCACCTATCAGCTGCAATTCCTGCTTTCGTCACCTGAGGACTGCCAGTAAGGTGTTTCCGGAATAAAACATTGAGCTGATACCTTGAAGCTTCCTGCTTAGATGGGTAGTGCCGTTCGTTGTCATGGTAGTTGGCTTGGAGGAATGGCTGGGGCGAGATGTTGAAGTGAAGGAGTGCCCAACTCACCTCCAGGTTCCCTCGTTTGACCGGGTTCAGCACGAGCAGCTTCTTCAGCAGGTTCTCACAGTCGGTGGACATGTAGAACGGGATGCGGTACTTTCCCCGCAGAACCCTCTCCCGCAATTCCTGCAGACCAACAAATCTGCTGCAGTTTGCATAGCCACAGGCAATGACTATTAAAGAGCAGATTTAACGAATGGTACTTCCAGAGAAAAGTTACACCAGTGACCAGCAGATGAAAACGACGTTTGGACCTTCATGGTCGAATCTACACCAGCACGTGTCAAAAATATGGAGCATGAATTGAGTCTCTGTCACGATCCCGGACTAAACAGTACCTTGAGGTTCTGGCCGTCGAAGGGCAGTGAGCCGCTGACCAGCGTGTAGAGGATGACCCCCAGGCTCCAGACGTCCACCTCGGGCCCGTCGTACTTCTTACCCTGAAAAAGCTCGGGGGCGGCGTAAGGGGGGCTACCGCAGAAGGTGTCCAGCTTGCTCCCTACAGTGAACTCATTGCTGAAGCCAAAATCGGCGATCTTGATGTTCATGTCAGCATCGAGGAGCAGGTTCTCAGCCTGAGGAAGCAGACCGTTAACTCCCATGTGAGAGGAGACTGGGACAGGAGTGATTCTACGATTTTTTAAGGTAGGGGGTACAGGAGGGGCCATAAGTCATACAGAGGGGCCAACCTTATCATTAGGGGTGTAATGATACCGTTTGTCCATGGTTTGGTATGTATTGTGGTTTTGGGGACACAGTACTGCTAAGGTTTCTGTATCCTTATATTTAAGGAGGAAAAAATCACCCTTTAATTAAACAATTGAACTCTATTACGATATGACGGTCTTCCTATATGTACTGGCGTGAATATAAGTGTTTTTCTCAAAAATACATCTGAAAAACTGGGAAAAAATTGCTTCATGTTATTTTTGAGGGTTAGAATTGAAATGTCACTATGCAACAGCAGATGGCATACCGAACGGTTCAATAATATACCGAACCTCGATAGATACAGATTCATGGGCCAGCGGTATCATTACGCACATATTAGCCAATCGAATGTTTCAAATCGTTGAAAGATATGGGAGGGGGGATACCAATGGCCAATAAGCTTTCAGCTGGGGCCAATACCTCTGTCTACCTTTGTCTCTGTATGTAATAAGAATAATAATAATAATAATAATAATAATCAATACTTTTATTGATCCCATGGGGAAATTGTCTTTATGCCTCCCTCAGCTTGCTCTTTGGAGAGTAAGCTGACCCCTGAACTGGGGACTGAATCCTAGGCTCAGTCGTATATCAGGGATCTCTCACTTTATTTTTCTTTAAGGGCTTAAATTTCAGCCTAGAAGCTCAGTACAGGCAGGTAGGAAAAACGTCTTACATCATGCCCAGCAACCTAGAAGAGAACATTCCAAACTAACTATGTTCGGTATCATTTGCCCGCCCTGGGGGGTTAATGCTGAAAATTCCCGCCCATGGAAAATCAGACACGTCTTCTCACCTTTAGGTCCCTGTGCACAATCTGCTTCTGGTGGCAGTACTGCACTGCAGAGACGATCTGAAAGACAGCGCAGCCACACGTGAGCCTCTGAGGCCCCCCCCCCCGACTTTCTGCACTCTGGGGGTCGTCGGACACCCCGCCGAAGCTTCGCACGGCCTCAGCACAGGCGCCTGACGGTGCTGATCAGAGATCACTGAAGGGCTGCGTAACTCTACAAACGCAGGTTTCATTAGGGTGACCACCTGAAGTAGCTGACAGTGGCCCCCCTGTCGTGGATTAGGCAGTCACTCTAGGTCAGAGGTGGCCGATCTTATCCGCAAAGGGTCGGCGTGTATGTGGGTTTTCGCTGCGACTCCCTAACTAGATTACTAATTAGAGGACTGATTGGATGAAGAGTCCTCACACCTGGGTTTGAACAGCTGACCTACAGGTTACCCAAAAACCCGCACACACGCCGGCCCTCTGCGGATACGATTGGCCACCGCTGCCTTCGGTCCATTCCCAACACTTGAATTCCTTTTGCCGTGTGCTCGTCTCAGCCGCCGGATTAATTTCTCAGTGCCCAGCCATTGTCTGAAAGCTGCTTCCTGCTGACATCACCAGACAGCTGAGGCCCCCGATCCCATGCCATCCGAACTAAATTACATTTCGACTGATTCACAGAAGAAGCCACTTCATTAGCAGAGCTAATGAGAACCAGAGCTTATCTGAAAGGCTACAACTGACAGCGAGGAACTGTCTCTTTTTTGGTGCGGAGGGGTTTAACAACTCACTCTGTCCCCAATGGCACTCAATGCAAAAGTTTCACTCTTCATTCATAAAGTCTGGGTATGGGTATAAGGCTGAAACGTCTTAAGGAGCATGTTCTGAAATTCGATACTATCCCACCCATGGCCACTAGGTGTCAGCATGGAGAGCAAAGGCGCTCAAGTGAAATGGAGATGCACTTTCTCCCGGAAGGTGATTTAGCAGTTTGTGTGTGTTTGGAGCACAGATTACACTGTTTGTACAAGTAATACCATCTTTCTAAGGAATCTGGGAAACAAAAATCAGAACTGGCAGCAGACTGAAGTATCTGAAAGTTACATACCTAAAACAGTCAGAGGTACATGACCCAATAGTTAAACATCAATCTAATGAAGACACTGGCGGGTGCTTTTGATCTACAGCAGAACGGCACACAGTAGGCAGCCAGTCACGGCACGGACAGCGATACGGCTGCTTGCATTCCTCATTCTTCCCCATAGAATGCCCCCCCGCCCCCGAGCCTGAAGACTCACCTGTCGAAACTTTGCCCTGGCCTCTTTCTCCTTCATCCTCCCATGGGCCACCAGATAGTCAAACACCTCACCTGGGACAGCATGCAACAGCAGGAGGCGATAAGGAGCGACTCCGGAGTTAAGGACGACACAAACATCACCGGCTTCACCCAAACAGCAGAAACTTCATGGGGATGTAAAGAAGTCTGAAAAATCAACACCTATCACTCAAAAAAATCTGGCCTGGAAATTCCAAAACTGGGCTAGGATTCAATAGGGGGGTGGCCATGAACAGGGACAGGACAGAGTCTGCCTGGACAGCTGAGGCAGCCAGCCAAAGGACTTCCCACCCCCCGCCTGTCAGCACCCTGAAGAAAGGGCAGGAAGTGACACGGGGTTACACTCCCAGGCCCCCAGTTGGATTCCATTGGCCAGTGCCAATGGAAAAAGGCCTGTTCATTGGCCAGTGTTTTCAAATCCCCGCCCTTAACATCACCACTGTAAATAGTTTCCGGATGGGAAACAGGAGTTGTAGGGATGGTCATTTCTTTGGCTGGCAAAGCCCCTGCCTTCAGAGGGCAGTCTGGCTGCCCCATGTGCTTAAATACCCCGGCGTGACAGCTGTCACATTTTCTAGATTTTTTCCCCCATACTACTTCTGGGTTTTGCACTTACCCCCACTGGCGTACTCCATTACTAAATAAAGTGTCTTCTCTGTTTCGATGACTTCAAATAACTTAACTGTAGAGAGAGAGAGAGAAATAACTCAATAGAAAAACTAAGAGAGGCACTTGGAAGATTTCTCAGCAAATCCGCTTCCCTGAAAACTGCTCGGGACGACATATAAAACCTCAACAGGGGTGTCCTGTGTCATTCATATGTCATTCCCCCCCATCAATATAGCATCCATCGGGGAGGGGGGAGGGGATGGAAATCAAGACCGTGGTTTTGAACGCCGTCGACCTCTGTGTGTCTTTGGCTCGGGCGCAAGAACATTGTGGAAAGCTGGAATGGGCCCAAGCGAATGTTAGCGCAGGCCGTCACTGTGCTGCAGATACAGGCGCAGAAATACGATTGGCACGGCGTAACCGCAACTGTGCGGAAGTATGTCGCGTTGATATTCCAGCTTACGAATGATAGGGCTGGCAGAGGGGTGTATACCCAGTGTCTTTCTGACGGGGGAAAATACCATTAACCTGGCAAGAGTATTAAGTGACCAAGGATGGAGGCCAGGTTGTGGGACATCAGTAACTAGTTAACTCTCCTTTTAATTATCCGATTTTAGAAACAAGGACGAAAATAGACAGAGCAGCCATGTTTTCGGTCCCCAGCCCGACGATGCCACCGTTCAGACGGAACAGTTGAAAAACAAGCGAGGAGAAAAGGAGACGTTTGTGCTTCCCCATCCTGTGTTTACCGAAAACCAAGACATCCCGTTTGTGCACCATCACAGAGTTAAGGCACTTCTGCACCCGACGCCGCGGGTCTATTTTAATCCGCTGCTGGAACCCGTCCAGCGCAAACGGCGAGCGAACAGAAGAACGTTCGCCACCCACGGGAGTGTCAGGTTTGAAGTGAAACGTGCGCCTCACCGTTGACGCGCTGCATTTTTAACCCTGCGATGGCTGCCGCGGACGCCGGGGAATGAACACGCATGCCTGCAACCCCCCCCCGCCTTTTCCCTCACGCCCAGAGAAAGCTCGGTGTGGATGCCTGTGTATCCTGACGGCTCCATAGCTTACTTAGAAAACCACCACGTATCACCGGGAAATAAAAACGGGCGGAAGCAGAGAGAATGCTAAACAGCCCAGCTGTCTCCCTGCTCAGGCGGGCATCTTTTTTTAAAGGCTTAAACAAACCTTTTCATGGTGGCTTCACTTTAAAATACTCTCTTTCAGTCCTTCTGGCCTGTTAGCATTAATGCAGCCTCAGCCCAGATCAGTGGGTGCCATCCTCACGCCAAAATAAACGAACGGCAGAAAAGAACTAAAACCACAGCAGCCTCATCAGCCCAACTTAGCTCGTGAGAGTTTTACTTACAAAAAATGTTCTGAGGGCAGAAGGAAGAATGATTGGTTCAGAGAGATAACCAATCAGATTGCTTTAACCCACCTCTGCTACAATCTGATTAGTTATCTCTCTGAACCAATCATTCTTTTTCTGCCCTCAGAACATTTTTCTGTAAGTAAAACTCCAATGATCTGTGGGCTTGGCTATGCCGCTGCTTTGCAGATTCCTGTTCTTTAAAAGATTGTTTCATTTTATGCGTTTAATGGGACACATGAAGGGAATCATCCTGCCATTTGTGGTACGATAACTGCTGGGGAACGGATGTGCTAATGAGAAACATGAACATGCAGATCTACAGCAGGTGAAAAACGGCGTCCTACCTATATTTGGATGATTCAAGATCTTCATTATCCTCACTTCCCGAAAGAGCTGTGGAATAAAGACAACAAATTAATACTCATGAATAAAAAAAAAAAACATTCACAGAGGACGCTGGTGTAGTCACCTGCAACGACCTCAAGAAGAGCATGACCACGTCTGTCATCATCTTCTAAAACATGCATTTTAAATAAATACTTTGCTTCTCTCAGCACAAAGCAAGTGTAACAGAAGAATCACTGTGATCACCGTCCATCCATTTTCCATGCTGCTTGTTCGGTCGAGGGGCTCTGGAGCCCGTCCCAGAAGGTACAGGCACAAGGCAGAGAATAACCCAGGACGGGGTGCCAACCCATTGCAGGGCGCACTCACCATTCACACATATTCACACCTACAGTACAGGTAATTTGGTAACTCCAATTCACCTTAGCGTGTTTTTGGATTGTAGGAAAACCCAAATTACCAGGAGGAAGCCCCACAATGACACAGGGAGGATACGCAATCTCCACACAGGCAGAGCTGGGGCAAAAACTCGAACCCTGGTCTCCAGAGGTATGAGGCGACTGCGCCGAAGTGTTGCCCCCTCATCTCCATCAGCTGGACGGTACTAATACAGGCACTCAACAGTGACGGGCAAATGCCGAAATTCAAGGTAGGTTGAAAGGTTATCGAGTTTCACTGGATTTTTCGTCTTACTTTGCGTCACTGTTGGACGGACACCACGCCCCGCCAGTGCTCCCCCTCTCGCCAAGAATGGCCCCTGCTTTTCCAAAATCGCCACTGGGGGATACATGTCTGGACGTCACACTCCCGAAAGTTAGCCGGCATTTTCTGAGATACACAAGGACTCTTCATAAGCCACAACAAGCTGGCAAATCGCTCCAGTTATCTGAGCCGTTGCCAGCTCAAAGACGGCGCTCTCTACCTGCTCCTGCTCCCATTCATAAAGAATGCAGATAAGGTCGGATTTATAAGTGTGCTGTCACCGCTGGGCTCCGCTCATTAGCTTGACATCTGGGGTCAAAGGTCACATATAATTCTCTTAGACCCTGCTGAAAGGGAGATTCCAAAACTTGGCTGCCAGCTTTTCTCTTTCATGTGCAGTGACTTCTGGCAAGTGTCCAAGCCACACTGGAATGCTGCGACCAAGCCACTGACGACAAAAGGGCCCATAGCATGGGCTCGAACCCCAGTCCGGCACACAGAAGATCATATCCCTAAGACATACCCAGAATCAACTCTCTTAAGAGCGAGCAAACAAGCAAAGAGGCCAACCTGGAGAGTAACACTTTCAAGCTAAAATGTTTTATTAAGTTTGTTATAAATCAGTAAATGCCTGACTGCAAAGCTAAATTCTTCCGAGGACCATGTAGTTAAAACAAATGGACCAGATACCAATCAATCCAGCATGTGGGCACCCCTCCCCCTCCCCCCACCCACCTCAGAATCTGCCAGATGTGGACGGGACATTTCCAGGAGTGGATTCTCAATACGGCTAAAGGCGTGAAGAAAAATATTCTCACGAGATGAAAAATCGCTTGGAAAAAAGCAGCACATGTGGTTTGGTACAGCATGTGCTCAGACGAGAACATTCATCGCATGTCACGTTTATACATTTAGCAATAGCTGCTTATCTGGCTTGTCAGGTTGGAAAGTACTTAAACGTGTCCATGTCAGAGCGGTTCAGTTCTGCCCCCTTGTGTGACCTCACACGTCAACACGTGGTCCAAATTTCCCTGCCGAAACCAGGACTTCAACTGAACAACAACGGGGGGGGTTGTCATTATTAGTTTTTATCCCAAACACAAAGGTTTCAAGGAGCGTTAAAGGAACACGTTAAAAGGGGAGGAGCCCTGACATCAGAGAGGGAGGATCTGCAATTGGTCAGCGGGGGAGATGGGAGGGGTCAGTGTCCATGGAAACTGGAGAGCTATGCCAGCCTAACGTTCCCTGCAGGACCAGCCAATTAGCCCAAGACTGTAAATATTATTACGAAGGTGGGATAAACCTCAGAAATCTCAGCTTTTAATGGTTAGCTTTGGCAGAGAACTACTTCCTGTGTGCTGTGGTTTCCCCTCGGTTGGGGGTAAGAAACAGCTCTCACCCCAAGTGCCGAACCCCAGCCACTAAATAGTTAACTCCAGACTTAGCCAACAGAGCTGGGGGTTTGCAGTGAGACCAAAGGAAAGGGCTGTACCATCCCAATAAAATAATAAAAACACATGAATTCAACTGCAATAAAACATACAGAAAACAATGGGCCTCAGTTTAGCCGTCCAACTTTAAAGTGCGGCATGAATAAAGTCCAGCAAAAGCAGTAGTAGGAAGCATGTGACCAAGCGTGTGACCAGTGATGGATAAAGGCGTCCTTACGTTGAATCAGAAGATGCAGAGAAGAGGCAACAACGGAGGGGGGGGGGCGGGCCTGGGCTGCTGTTGGCAGCTTGAGGTCCAGTGGCCCAAACCGCTGCCAGTCTCACTTCCCCAAATATGGACAAAAGCATCACAACAGCAAGAGGAAAATACCGTGTCTCCCAGCGGGGGAGATGAAAAGAAGGCGAGACTGGGAGATGGTGGGACTGGGAGATGGCGGGACTGGGAGGTGGCGGGACTGGGAGGTGGCGGGATGTGGAGAAGGTGGGACTGGGAGAAGGTGGGACTGGGAGATGGCGGGACGAGGAGGTGGCGGGACAGGGAGGTGGCGGGACTGGGAGGTGGCGGGATGTGGAGAAGGTGGGACAGGGAGCATACATCTCTTTATCCATTTTATTTATATTTGATTAGCAAATGCTTTTCCCAAAGTGATGCACATTTTTGAATGCAGGGTGCGAAGCCCCTGGAGCAACCGGGGGAACCGGTGACCTTCCAATCACAAGCACAACGTCCTGATCCGCTGAGCCACACACCACCCCCATCATTTATCCATCACGGAAGGCGGGGTTATTACGACGGGACGCACACCACAGGCATGGATCCCTCTGACCAGACGCACACACAGAGACACATGCAGTGGGAACACAGAGGCCGAGAGCGGCTAAGGCTGCTCTCTGGGGGCTGGGGACCCCGGCTTCAGCGACGCTCCCTGGCCTGCATTTCTCAGTGAGCTCCAGTGTGTGAACAGCCTCCGGTGTGATGGGATCAACACACCCACGCTGCCCGTGAAACCCCCTGATCCAGCTGATGCAGACTGAGGGCCATGAGACTGGCAGAACTGTGACCTGCAGAACGCCCCCCTCCCCGCTTCTCACGGACCAGAGAATGGGCGTGGCCAGTCAGCCTTGCAGGGGTATGGGCTCAGGGAAGGTAGGAACAGTGACCTCCAAACCCACACCTGAATAAAACTAGTTAGGTTCCCTTTATCCCTCTCTCTTCCTCTCCCCACCTCCCCGTTCCCCTCTCCCTCAGGCCTCCCCACCCCCCTCTGTCCCTCTCCCAGTCTCCCTGCATCCCCCACCACTTCCCCCAGCATGGGATTCACATGCAGTGCAGCCAATCTGACCACAAAGTGTCTGTTTTCTAAACAGGACCCAGACAGAGGCGGGGAAGAGCAGCAGCCCCCAGAGCAGGTGCTGTGGGCTGTTGGACCCTCTCCCCTCCATCTGCTCACACCCTATTAAACCCTCCATCTTCCATAATTGCTCATACACTGCAGGCACCATGATTGTTATGGCACACGCCTGAGCCCTGCCAGGAGGTCTTAGCTGCTGTACCCTAGAGCGGGGCACTTAACCTCAGTCGCCATAGTAAACGATCCAACCACATAAACAGCCCTTTGGAGAAAAGCATGACTGTCCACAAAGTGCTAACATGATTAGCCAAGCCCCCGCAAGAACCAGCCCCCCCCCACCAGCCTGTTTTTAATCAGGTTTCATGTATGACAGACCTCATGAATTTTTGCTGTGACGTGATTCTGACCCAAGGCCTTCCGCATACCCTACCACACCAGCCCCAGGACCGGGTCGGGGGGGGTTAGGGTCAGGGTTAGGGTTGGGGGGGGTTGGACCGGCTAAGAGCGCCCCGCCTCGATGGTTCCGCCTGGCATCACGGGAGGTGGCTCAGACCAGCAGGCTCAGTATGGAACCCGGACCAGAGCAGTTTAACTGTCAGAGGGAGCCAGGTTCATCCCCAAGGACATGGTGACCCCGAGGTCAAGGTCACAGATCCCAGGTGTGACAAGAAGAGACTCCTGCCATTTTGCAGCAGATAAACATGCACATGCACGCACACATACATACATGCACACACACGCTTACACATAGTTCTGCTGCATGTCACCCTGCAGAGTTGAAATGCATGCCTCTTTTCCAGAAACCCCGGGAGGCTGTATGATAAAATAAACCAGAGACTGGCGGAGCGGTAATCAAAAACAAAAACAACAGCAATGCCATCCTTGTGTTGTGCTGGGGCTTGATGTGGGGGGGGTGGAGAACGTGGTTGGGCAGTGGCTCCATCTTCGTGAAGCTGCTTCTGACAGCGACATGAATCCCAGCTGACACACTGGGCTTCCACCATCACATCCTTGGTACCTCAGCTCCCCAAAGCCCGTACATCCTGCGCTCACCACCCACAACCACCCCCCCCCCCCCACCCCACCGG
>JAODLC010000065.1:3986307-4007448 GCA_026781145.1 Hippopotamyrus pictus | reverse complement strand
CCCCCCAAACCCCGTACATCCTGCGCTCCCCACCCACAACCCCCCCCCCCCCCCCAACCCAACTGGTCCGCAAATAAATTCCCGTGGTTTGGGGTCTAAAAATAGCCTCAGCAGATCTGACTCATTTACAGGAGCGCCAGCGTGACGGACCGGCACGCCGTGCTTCCTCTGCCTCGCCCCCCAGGTCCGCTGGTCACATTGCCCCCCTTAAGGTCAGAGCGGACCTTGCTTCCAATTTCCGGTGACCTCTATCTGTTATCGCGGTCTTATAGAGGGCTGTCGGGGAGAGAGGAAGCAAGCGGACAGAGTGAGGATTTATGCCCTCGGGGGAGCATTCCTCAAGGCCGTAATTTAACAGGGATGACGGCCCCCGTCTTGGCTGGAGCCCCTGTCCCGCCATTCCAAAACCTTCTCTGGCTCTATCGTTTTCCTGTGGAGCCTGCAGTCAGCCTCCGCATAAAAAAACAATAAGAGGTTACTGAAATGACACTAAGTGAAAGGTCTCCCCCTGAAAAATGAAATGGGAAGCTCCAAAAAAATTTGTGACACCCCCATGTGTGGATCTGCAATCGAACAACTCAGTTTGATGTGTTAGTGTGATCCACAGAACTGGAAATCCATGGGACCTGCAGACCAGGACCAGAGCAAAACCCAAACGCTATGCAGGGTCTCTCCATATAACTATCAAATAAGAAGACAGAGACAGACACATATTAGAGTGTTCACATCCCCCCCGGGGTTCAAAACACAGAAGGTATTCACCGTCGTAAATCATTTAGGGACTCAAGAGCTCACAGGGCCTAATATTTTACACAGCTCCCTTCCCCAGCAGCCGGCGCACCCGCCTCTGTTAAACCGCCTTGCGGCTGAAGATGTGAATTAGAAATGCATGCAGTGAAAGCGCGAGGCAGCTCCCGTCGAAATTCCTGGAGTCTGTTAGCAAGAAGTTGGAAATAACAGAGTGCCTGTTATTATCATCTGTCTGACTTTCTGGCACCTCTGCTTAGGCTTGGGGGCGGGACACACAAGACAAAGGCCTCCACCGGCAGGCCCAGCCTCTACTGGACGATTAACGAGACGAGGGATCCAGGCCCTAGCCTAGCTAAACCGTTCTGGCAAGGAGGTCTGCCATCCACCAGGTGGAGCTCTATCAAATCCAACTGCTCTTCCCAACAAGTGATAAAGCGCTCCACATGACGACAGCAGTCCGAAAGCATGTGAAGGTGGAGATAGGGCTTATCTTCAAAAGCAAAACATAGGTGCCCATACAGACCATGGCCAAGGATGAAGTGAAAGAGAACAATATCAGCACAAGTAGCACAATAGCTAATGAGTTGAAACTTGAACTGGGGGCTGAACAAGTGTTTCTTATATAAGACTGACTGTCATTTAGCTGAATTACTGCCCAAACTATCAAGATGTATCTGTAGGGGTTTGTAACAGAACAGTTCAGCCGTCTTCAGTTCCTGACCACATATTTTCACTCCCTTCATCGTCCAGCACCAGAGATCCCACTAAACGGGCTCCTTCACTCAGTTGTCAGGTCCCAGTTTGGATTTGGGTCCAGACACGGATGACACATTCCGTGACACAGGAAACAGCAGGTTGGCATCAACCAGACACATTTCCCCCAACAATCTGCAAAATCTGCATGTGAGTAGTGGGTTCAGATGCATATTTCATGACAATTAAGTCATTGTCTTCCAAAGACCACTGGATTCTTACACCCTCAGCATTTGATTCTGTGTGTGTGTGTGTGTGTGTGTGTGTGTGTGTGTGTGTGTGAAGCAGACTGCTCCCAGGCCGAGAATAAGTAATCCAGACCAGATAAGCAGTTATGGAATACGGATGGATAACATTTCATTGCTTAGCAAGCAGTTTTAGCAAAAAGCAGCTTAAAATTCAACCAAATTATAAATCAAAATACCCCCCCGCCCCCCCGAGTCCTTCACGTGAGTCCCACAGGATTTTAAGAGATGGCCCTGTGTCGTCCCCCCATCCCCTGCGCAATCCCCCCGCTGTAACAGACCAGTGCCGACCGTTTGGACTCGCAGAGTCCCTCACATCCCCTCTCTCCCCCCCCCCCCGAAGATCTCTGCAGCGCTGCTTCGCTCTCTATAAAAACAGCACCCCCACCCCGGCCATTCCCATGGGACAGACCTGACGCCAGCGGGCGTCGCCACGTGGGCATTCCTGACCATCAGCTCGCTGGAGTGTTGGGCGCTGCACATCCTGTAAGCAGGAAACGCAATTCCACCCCCAAGAGCATGTGATGCGATACAGCATTGGGGGGGGGAGGGTAATAAATAAGTAAAATCACGGCATCAGTTGATAGGACGAGCTGTGAGGCCAGCGTGGTGAGTGAATATGTGGATTACCTGAAGACGCTCCGTCAACCGGCTGCTGTGACTTTAAGATGGATGCTTAATGGCAATTGCTCCAGATAAACATTCAACCACATAAAAAGGTAAAACTGTAAGTCACGATGGGCAAAAAACATTCACGCACAGGCACACACACATGCACAGAGCTCAGATCTCAGGCCCCTGCTCTCCAGAACGATGGTATGATTCCCGATTGCAGAAATGCCACATAACTGTAAACAGCTGCTCTTGAGACGAGGCAGCTGACAGTACGACATTGCGTCCATCTGACCTCCCCAGATTTGGCACAAGCACCATTCCGTAGTCAGTATGACGAGGCAGATACACTTCATACTCATCCACATAGCAACACTTCCAAACCCATGTTTCTCACATCTTCCAGACCATCTGGATCTTTCAAAAAAAACAAAGTGGCAACCACCACATGAAGATCAGGAAGATGCAGCGATCGCACGGTGAATTAGCCGCAGCGGCTAAAAGCTAAATCGGACCAGCTTGCGGCTTTGCCGCCCGACCTGTCTTCACGGCGACACCGTCGGGAAGTTCCGGGTCCACGCAGAACTCCTCAGCAGCTGTTCAGAGCGGAACGCGATGAGGCAGGGAACACAGGGACTGCCGGCACCGGCAGTAAACAGTATTGATTGAAGGAGGAGATTAAGCCATTTACAAGGAGTTACCTCATTTTACCGTCTTTCACTGGACGCCTTTCAAGCGTGTTTGTTTAATAAATAATAATCAATGGTGGCCGATTACGTAAGGATCTTAGACTGCCCAGACGATGGAGTCACACGCGGTAACCGATTTCAATGATTCCATCTGGCTGGTTAAACCAAGTGTTTCTAAACCCAGTCTTCAGGAAACACCAGACAGTCCATGTTTTTGCTCCCTCCCAGCTCCCAACACACCAGTACCAGCTATTCAGTGTTTTTGATTGGCTGGGAGCTGGGAGGGAGCAAAAATGTGAAGTGTCTGAGGGTCCCCAAGGACCGGATTGGGAAACACTGGGTTAAACCGTCACCCACTTCTGATTTGATCGCTTCTGCCTACCGCATTCTTATTTTCATTGGGGCAGCCTTCCTGTCAATGCAGAACTATTCAGCATCACAGACACAGACTCTAAATATATTATGGGCAATTATGCAAATCGATAAGCTTCTAAAAACTGGGAAGGTTTCTAGGTGATTTGGGGGGGGGGTTGATTATTTCGCTTCCCTTGATATCAGCTTCGAGCAGATGGGCTTCGAAACCTAACCTGGCGTCCTGCCCTGCCTCGTGTGGCCACTGTCAATATGGCACATAACCCATCCATTATGGTGGAGAGGGTGAATTATTAATTATGCAAAAGAAGGAAAAAAAAAAACACACAGGATGCCATACATATGACACCGGCCCGAAGCCGATCGAGGACCATTCTGGAAAAGGGGGTCTGGAAAAGCGCTGTGGAAACGGTTCGCAGCTGCTTTACGGCCCGTGGTGTCCCCCCCGTGGACCGGACGCAGGGGGGGCGTGCACTCTTCTCGCTGAGTAAGCTCACTGGGCAGAGTGTGGAGGCTTCAATGTACCCGGGCCCAGATTCGGGAACAAAGGATCATTCCGACCGGCACAACGGAGCACTGTTGACGGGAAGCTGGGATGACGTGCCACCCCCCGCGGACTCATTCAGCCGGTCCCTCGCGGATACGGCTACCCGCGGTCCTCGGGGAGTCGGGCACTCTGGCGGACAGCTGCGCCTGCGATGAAGGTATCAGCCTCTTAGCGCCATTTAACCCAACAACTCCCCCCTCCCAAATGTTCCTGCTGATAAATTATTCAGACAGCCGGACGGTGGCCGCCGCACGGGACGGAGAGGGGAATCCTCGTGCCTGAAACACCGCTGCTAGGTATGTTACCCAGCAGCTGAGCGATCCGGCTCAAGTCCCTGCGCAGACGGAAGAGCACGGCTGTTTTCACGGTAAATCCACACTTTCCCGGGCGGCCAGACTCTCTGAATGCCGGATAGGTTAATGGGAAGCTTCTGAATTTGCAACAAAATAAGGTGAAGCGGCTATTTACAGGCGGGTTTCTGCGGCGTAACCCACAGCTCACACATTGGCCCGTTATCTCCGAGGCTGCCCAGGTGCCCGCTCCGCTCCCCCTACCGCAGGCCCTCCAAAACCAGGCACGCCATCCGTATTTCAGACGGCCGTGTCCTCGCCACATGAAAGGCTGGCTGGATGTAACCTGTACAGTGGGGTTCAGCTTTTCAGGTCCCATCCAGAAAACCCTTGAGGCCGGACTGGAATATACATCTGGCTTATTCGTCCCGGGGGAAGGTTACTGTACTTCCGCACCGCATGATGCCGGAGTCCCAGGAGAAGAAACGGAGGTGATGTACCACAGGGGGCAGGGTCATGTGCGCCCCTTGTTGGGGAGAAATAACCATCACAAACCTCTGTCTGCCGGTATCTAAAGCATAAGCTCAACAGATCTCCATTATTACCCAGACCTGTTCTATCAGACCTTGCTTTCTTTGTGGGACTATTATTTTTCTCATTTCCTCATTTCTCCCTGTGAAACCTGCTTTTACGCTGATGTGGAAATAAGAACAACCCACCCCCAGATCATTTTTCCTAGCAGATCGTTTTTAAATGCCTTATTGGGCCCGAGTCCAAGAGGAAAGTCTGTGGATTTTACCTTCATCTAAGTGCCTCTACAATCACTTCTGATCCCTTCTTCTGATCATAATAAGGTTCCTCGCCTTCGTATTTTTCACCTTCCGTCCTACAGTCCACGCTTCCAGTCCTCTCAGAAGGTCATGTTCATGGGATAGGGTTAACATGCATTCTGCTTGGCTCTCAGGCCTCACAATGAAGTCATTTGGTTGCTAAGAGGAGAAACTAGGGGAAAGTTAAGTATTTTTTCCCCTCCTGAAAGATTTTCTCATAGGCTGGGGTCGCATTCAAGTAAAGAAAAGCAGATAACATGGAAAACTGAACCTCAGGTCATCTGAGTGCAACTAAACCAAGCATCACTGTGTCAGAGCTAACTGACAAGCACAGGAATTGCCCAGGGGTTAACTGGACCAGGCTTCATCTGTGTCACTGGTTGGGCGGAGTTTGCTGCAGTCGAACGGGAAAGGCGATTGGCTGCATGAAGGTCAGGGGTCATGTTCTCATGGGCTTCCTACTACGGCGCCCCTGCACGTGGCACTTTCTTGAGGCTGCCACCACTGAAATCTGCCAGCTTGTATAGATTATGGAATGACTGAGTGACTCTGAAAGGAATTAACCAAATCGTAGTAGCACCAAAATCCCGAATGATGGCAGACAAGCAAACAGGATAATGAACGCAAACGCTAATGCTAATCTACAGTGTTAATGCTAGTATTGGGGGACCCAGATCCAGGGCTTCCAGATCCAGAACATGTTAACAAGGACTGTGGGCCATTTTGGATGAACTGTCAGCAGAGTTTCAGCAAACTATCCATGAATGAAACGTTATCCAGCTTTATCCAGCTGGACACGCCTCTCATAAGAAGCTAGCATGGCGCGTCTCGCAAAAAAAAAAAAAAAAAACTTCATTACGAACTGAGCTGCAGGATAAAGGTGGCAGACGTAACGTGCACTTTCCAGACAGGCCCATAAAGACGACCATATTTCCGACCGGCCAGCTGGCAGCCGTTTCAAACCGATCGATCCTCTGGCATGCCAGTTAGCGCCAGGGCAAATGTATCGCCCGTGGGCCGCAGCCCAGTCATTCCAGCCCAGTCTACCATCGGTGCTTGATGTCCACGGTTAACTCGAGCTTCATGAATGCAGAAACGGGCGCCAGTCAGGTTGCAAATTACTGTTATTAGCTCATCTTTGAAGAAACTGGACCCGGAGGTGATCCTCGGAGAGACAGCGCTGATGACGGTGAGTTTTCATCCAAGGACGCTCGGCCTGCCCAGACCGGAAAGGTGGCACAGACGCGAAACAAAGGGCACCTCTCCCTTTGGCTTCTGTCAGATCTTTCTGCGCCCATGTCCGTCTGGCGCGGCGTGACTTTAACCTGCCGCTGGGACGACAGCACCCCGTCCTCGCCTCCGTCGCCCAGGGCTCAGATGTTTCCGATGCCCGCGGTGACACGCCAGGCTTGTGGCCCGAGGCCTGTGGCGCTGTACCGTGGAGCAGATGGTGGAACTGGGGATCGATCTCGGCAGAGAACTGATACAGGCAAAATGATCAAGCGTAGCTACGAAGGGGAAAATTTCATTCTAACCGTATAAAAAAAACCTTAAATATGGCACAATAAA
The DNA here is from genome assembly GCA_026781145.1 of Hippopotamyrus pictus. Lineage (NCBI taxonomy): Eukaryota > Metazoa > Chordata > Actinopteri > Osteoglossiformes > Mormyridae > Hippopotamyrus > Hippopotamyrus pictus. The sequence continues at coordinate 4,000,791 of JAODLC010000065.1, read as the reverse complement.
ATGCATCTAAGGCTTCAGGACACTCTTATTTGGCCATGAAAGCCAATACATCCAACAGTGTAAGAGAGTATTTGATGCTGGGAGGGGCACGATTTAATTTAAATATTATTTATTGCGGAGATGAATGAATCTAAATTAAATATTGGGGGGGTATATGCCCCCCACCCCCTCCAGTTCCTATGCCTCTGAATAAATCTGTAATTAACAAGTTTCCTCTCAGACTTCAGGTAAAGGGCTAACCGGCTTGCAAGAACATCATTAGCCCCCCAGAGTTTAGAGCATCACTTTCGATGGACAGGTCTAAAGGTTAAATGTTTTGCTCAGTCGTCATGGTTATGCATGTGTTTACAGTCCAGCACCGCGACCGCAACGGATCCCGGGGCGCAGACGGCAGGAGCGCGACCATATGCCCGGTGGAGGGCATGCAGAATACCGCCTGAGTAATCAGGAAGCGAACAGGATTCCTTTCCTCTAACGCTCTGCGACTTCAAGGCTCGGTAATTGACAGGCGGCCTGGTGTATTTTTAGCTGTCGCGACCACGAAAACCCATAAGTGAAACAGTAGAAATGAAACATGCCTTGCGGTTTGCCAATCCCCATTTTGTTCTAAAAAGACGAAAGCCCACATTCAAAGTTCAAAGCAGAGCAAAACGGGACAAAAGACTCTCTATTAGACGCTAAGCGGAACTGATATCAAAGACTCCGGAAAGACTGAATTGCACAATAACACTAGTGCTAGCAAACGCTACGCTTATGGGCTACTGGCTGACAGAAGCTATTCTTATGGGCTACCAGCTAATGAAAGCTAGCCATATTGGCTACTTACATCGCTAAATTATGCATGAATTTAATTACACATCACAGGGCCCAAAAAGGTCTAGTGTAGGCTGTTCACTTCATGCAAGACAGTGATTGCATGCTGAGATGCTGCAAAACGGCAGCCATTACCACCATCACACCCTGCCAGGTAGCCAGCAGATCGATTTCACATGACGTCCTGCTATGAAGCCCAGCATCAGCCTCCTGGGGGCTGAAAGGCTAATGGAATCCCTGATTGGGAGCCAAAGGCAATAAACGTTTCCAAAAAACGTTGGGGGTCCCTCCTCCCAAAAAGTTATATAAAAACAGACAGTATGAACCAAGAAGTACCTTGGTAGACAACTGGAATTATAATACATCCGTCAGGTAAGAAAGGTCTAGGAATCTTTGTAACGACATTCCCTTTTAGAATGGCCACCCAACATTCGAGGAAATTCAATGCGGAATACGGACTTTCTTTTCACCGTCTCCTTTCTTTATTACCGCCCTGCAAGGATGCATATTACAAAACTCTCATATCCATGACTAAAATTCTTCATAACAAAAACAACCTTGCCTTCAAAATGGAGGTCTGTTATGTTATTACAGTACTGCATTATCCAGCATGGAGAACACAAGCGCGGTCCGCTTTCCCCAAGTCATCAATGTGGTCGGCGTAATAACCACTTGCTGTAGAGTGCTACCAAAAGCTGTGGTGACTACAGAGGCTGACTATGCACCATGCTGTGGGGCTCCCCCGTTCTCTGGGATGGGGGAGGGGAGACCCATCTCAATAGGACCATGACTACTCAATGAGGAAAGTAAGGGTCCACATTCAAAACGCAACTCAGTCATCCCAAGAGCACCGCCGAACATAAACGGGCAACAGCTCCGGTCATTTCTTGACAAAAGAACCCATACATTCAAATTCCCAGAGCACCAATGACCCATGCACTCCCACACACCGAATTCTAAAACAGTCCACAGGGAGCTGAAATGCAGTGGAAATGATTTGCCCCAGATTCATTCACTTCCTTTACAAGCCTCCAATCTTAGTTGTAGATGACGACCTTCATCACAGCCAATAGGGTGACCAACCATATCACATCATAACAGGTCTGTGTGTTTCATTTTGCAAGATGAGAACAGAATAAACAAGGACTGGGGGGTGTTTAAACTTAAGTTAATCTTTTACTGCAGTGGTTCTCGTGTTTATCTGCAGAAGTCGCACGTCGCATTAGGAAAGACTGATAAGCTAGTCTGGGGACACCGAAAGAGAAGGACGCTGAAATCTTAGTGGAACAATATGGGCTCTTGAAGATCTGCCCCACCCCCACCTCCAACTGAAGCAAGAAAAGCCCTTGGTTACCTTTCAAAGCGAAAAACAATCAACACAAAAGCCCAGCACAAAAAATACACACACCCCTGATGACGTGTCAGGTAGCCAGTCACCAGAGAAAAAGAAGTGAAAGGACTCAGCTCACCTTCTGCAGACTAGTCGGGTTGAGTTGCGTTTTGTCAATTATCTTCACGGCGACCTAGGAATCAGACACATTACACGTCACATACAAGTCAAGAAAGACTGTCTCTCCTGCAACTCAGAGCTATGAGTCAAAATTGGTCAAAGCAACAAGAACTTTCTAGAGTCAAATGATTGTGACACTGATGATGGAGGGCTTTATTGTGGGCTTACTCCTGGAACCCAATGAAAACATCACACACAGAGCTCTTATGTGCCAACGGAGACATCCTTTGCAAACAGAGATACAGTATGGAGCAATACCCAGTAAGGGCACAGGACAGTGTTGGTGAGCCATTGCTTTCATCTGCTCACATGCTGGAGAGATGGGCAGACCAGAACCATACAGGCCCTTACATCTTCAAACATCAGCCAACTTCCTGGAATGATGATAAAAAAGAAGTTCCTGGGTCTGCAGAGTCTAGGGAGAAGAATTACTGCTCCAATGCTGCAATGGTGTTGGGACCATACTATTGATCTGGAACCAGAGCTATGGATCACAATAATTTCAATGCAGTGGAGCAATGTTTCAGTGTTTCATGAGCTGGGGGATGGGAATGCTTTCTCCCACTGTAGGTTAGTGGGACCTGCACCACTGGTCTCTCTTTACCTTGAGACGAGATAGCTAGGAACTGGCTACAATTGTTAACTGGTGTCCAGCCAGTGTGGGATTTGGACCAATCAATGGACCCGCTAAAAAAATTCAGAAGAAAAGCAATGTTCTGTAGTGTGACCACTATGAGATCGAATAAGATGCTTTCGAACCAGGTTATCAGCCTCCCCACCCCTGATCAGGGGTAGATGTTCCTGGAAATCAGAATCAGAATCAGAAAAACTTTATTGATCCCGGAGGAAATTGCTCATGTTACTACAACGGTCACGCAGAGCTAGAAGCGAGACAATAGCGTGAAAAGAGCGTGGGGCTTGCTTTGTGTTAGAATGATAATATAGAAATGATCTTATAGATTGACCACTGCTCATACAAAAGCAAAGAGTGGAATTCCCCCTTTTCAGGTGACTCTGCGAATCACGAGTCACCACAGGGCAGGACTGAGCACATGGAAACACGGCTGTACTCACCTCTCGGCCTGTCAGCACATGCCGCGCCAGCTTCACCTTGGCAAAGTTGCCCTTGCCGATGGTCTTGAGGAGCCGATAGTTGCCGACGTGCGGCTGCTCGTCTGTGGTGGACGTGACGGAGTTGCGGCATCGTGGCAGGCTCTGGCGGCTTCCGGACTTGGCCGCCGGGGTGTGGGGCTCATGGTGGCCGTCCACAGACGAGTGCTGGGGTGTGAAAAGCAGACAGATGGAGATGACTTCAATCCGTCCCGCATTAGTAGCCTCACGTCATTTACTTACCAGGGAAACACCAAATGCCTGCACTAAACAGCAATGTCGGGCCAACTCAGTGTACCAGATCAGGCTGAACTGATCAGGGGGCTGGAGTGGAGCTCAGCAGGTTTGGACAACGTGCCTATGAGAGGAAGGTCGTTCAAATCGCAGAGTCGGCAGAGTGATTTAACCATTGCACCCTTGAGCAAGACCCTTAACCCCCACTGCCTCAGGGACTGTCAGACCCTGCTTTCAGTTGCACATCGCGTTGGATAAACCTGTCTGATAAATAAAGAAATTGCACAAGGAAGGTAATCCTGCACAAGTACGATATGATGTCGGACGCGAGATTCCATTAACTACACTGGGAGCAATCTAGACATGGGCCACAGAAAACTAGAGAGGCCACCATCCGCTAATTCGGGTCCAAAAGGAGGAACTAATCTGCTGCCCAAGAGAAGCAACCCAGATGGTGAGATATGGGTTCAGTCTCATCAACCACAAAGTCAAAAAATTAACTGTTAAATTATGCACTACCTAATGTAGTTTGACAAAGAAGCTGGTATTCCCTTGAGGGGCATCTCAAAAGATGGCTGACCTCAGCATTGGCTGGTTTGGAGCAGTTTCCTGTTAGAAGCCTTCTCTCTCTCTTCACTGCAGCCATAATTGCTGCAGGGCATTGATAAGTCATGGGTTCCTGCTCGACGCTGGATCTCTGTAGAAAGGACAGCCATTTTTCGTCTGCTTGCATGTCAGTCTGTGATGTTTGACCTAGCTACATGCAAAAGAGTCTGCAGCTGGATTTATTACCAGCAAAATTAAGTTTTGGGAAAGCCCAGCTCAAACGGGGGCAGTGTTTCACCCAGTGGGTGGCGCCTGTGACGGGAAGGCCGCCAGTTCAAATCATGCGGTCAGCAGAGTGATTTCACCGTTGGGTCCTTGAGCGAGGCCCTTAACCCCCCAATTGCTCCAGGTTGACCTTGCTTTCTCAAATGTACGTCACGCTGGATAAAGACATCTGATTCATCAGTGTAAATAAGCTAACTTGTGGTAGTCATCTTTCCGTATTATGTGTGGTTATGATTGCTGTATTGGAAAGGGGTGCAGATGGCTATCAGATTAGCAGCAAATGTCATTCAATTTCCCTCATTTTTTGGATACAGAGGTTATTTCCTGACCAGAAATTTCACCAAAAACCATCTGAGTTAAAGAACACAAACAGATGAGTAAGGAATTCCAGAGTTAGACACTGTCGACTAAGAATTGCTAATCAGCTTGGTCGCCCCTCCCACAGGAAGTTAAAAAGGGGGGGGGGGGCTCTTTTTGGAAGAGAGGTCCTTAGATCGATGTGTTTATTTCCTAGCAATACTCAAAGTGGCTTCTTTTCACAGCATAAAGCCAAGAGGGGAAAAAAGGACCTCAGCCCAGGTGGCCAACAGAATAGGTTCCCTGGAACATTTATGTAAACAGCAGCGAAGATGAAGCAAACACTGGCAGGGATGGACTTCTGGTGCAGGTGGCAACTAGGAGAAGCCAAAATGAGGTCAAGCAGCAGTAAGATAAAAAATAATGAGAAAAAAAGAAACTTTAAAAGCCAATCATTAAACAGCATAAGTATTTATCTTTCAGCAAAGGTTATTTGAACAGAACTGAACAACTGCCATGGATTATTATCGTGGATGATGAATGATGATGATGATGATGATGATGATGAATGATGAATGTTTGCCTTTTGTGAACAAATGCGGTGAGAAAAGCAGCAGGCAGGTTAGTGGAAAAATAAGATTTAGCATCCGTGTTCAAACCGAAAAGCATCCCGTACACCAGTGTTCCTTAAAGCAGCCCTCCGGGATGCTTAGCCGTGCACAATATGTTAACAAACCACTCAACTGAAAATGCCAACAGGCTGAGTTACGCTAAAGTTTCGAGTCTCAGAGAGAACTTACAAGCAAGGTCATTAACTAGAGCTGGCTCAGTAAAAACACTGCATAAAATCACGACTCCTACATTTCCAAAGGGAAACGTAAAATAGCAAGCTGCCTTGATGGTAGTACAGACAGTCCTTGGATTAAGAAAGTCCTATTATATTGAAAATTCGTGTCAAAGACAATGCCCCGTAATAATGAACGCACGGACTACTTTGTGACGCTCGTGAAAATACTGAGTGACTTCAGCAGTTCATCTGCTCAACGTATAGTACAGTGCTGTATGTAATTACTTTTATTATTATTATTATTATTATTATTATTATTATGTGCTGCATGGTTGACTTGGCATAACAACAACAAGGAATGACTCAACTCCCCAGTTTTATCAGATTTCTTCTTCATCCCTCCATTTTCAATTGACGGTTTTTAAAGGTAAGGTTTTGGTATCTTGTTCCGAACCAAACTGGGGTCAGGAAATCTGACCGCATACAAAAATGTGGACAGTCCTCTTGATTTCTTTTTTTTTTTTTCTTTAATGGATTTAATTTAATGGGAAAAAAATCCGTTTTTATTGAACAAAATTCTGGCAATTATGCAAGGTCTTGCTTGCCATCTGCCGCAAACAGTCACAGGGGCCCATAGTAAATCGCATCAAAATGGCCGCACAGAGCCGCTGGCAGACTGTCCCGGGCGGTCACATGACACCCCGACTTCCCGGCCCCCGTGCTTCTAATCGCTCTCTAATCCTGACACATGTGAGGCTTAAAGGGAACACCTCGCAGCCGTGCTTTGTCACCGCAAACAGACCCCATCTACTCCTGGATTTTCACACAGATTGATTGCACACAATGCAGAACGGCGGATCAGGGATAAAAATAAAAGTATTTAAAACATGTTATACTGCTGGGAAATTTCACAACATAAAGAGACTGACTAATTCCGCCTTCATTTCGCTTGTACGTTTAGAGCAGTGTTTCTCAGCCCAGTCCTTGGGGACCCTCAGACAGTCCATATTTTTGCTCCCTCCCAGCTCCCAATACACCTGATCCAGGTATTTCACATTCTTGATTGGCTGGGTTTGGGACGCTGGAGGGAGCAAAAATGTGGACCGGCTTTGGATTCCCAAGGACTGGGTTGAGAAACACTGATTTTGAGGTTTTACAATTGACTGTCTAATACAACACTTATCCCACAGATACCCTAAGCCAGACTCAGAAACACCACTTACCCCCTTTCCCTCTTGAGCAAATGTTTACAGGCACTATGCTGAAGGTGCACTAACTTGCCGTCTGTTCCCAAAAGCCCAGAGAAAACCTCATCATATCCCAAACATCATCCTCAAAGAGCCTCCTGCCAGTTAAGCCCCACTTGGCATCAACCTTAACAACAGTATCCATGCAGCAGTACTAATGTGTGAAAGAATGGTCTCCTGACATTTCCCACGAAGCGCCACACTAACATCCATCCATCCATCTTCCAAACACATTTGTCAGAGTTGGGGGGTTGGGGGAGAGCTAAAGCCTACCCCAGGCAACACAGGACCCCCAGGCAGGGGTAGTCCTGGACAGGATGCCAGTCCATTGCAGGGCAGACATAAACTCACACACCCAGTCACAAACTACAGGCACCAATTAGCCTAATTGCATGTCCTTGGACTGTGGGAGGGACATTTGATGTGGGGGGAACATTCAAACTCTGCAAACACGCAGAGTGGAAGTGGGATTCGAACCCACAACCATGGAAGTGTGAGGCAACAGTGCTAAAAAAAACACTGAACTATACTTTATTGCTGCTCGAAGTCTGGTGTGTTGGCACTGTAGGTAGGACTGCTGCCGTGGGAGACCACAGCATGTCCAGCAGGATCGCTACAGTACACAAGGTATTAATTACCATCACATGCTGTTTGGGGGCCTCTGCTCTATAGTGGTTTCTCATGCATGTCAGAGAAGGTGGGGGGAGGTTTAGAAGCCAAAACTCCCCCAGCAAGAAATGCCTTGTTTATTATCCACAGACTGTAGAAATTCGGGTCAGATTATACTGGGTGACAGTGGTCACCATTTTGTACCTCTGTTGCTGTCTTTGCATTTTATTTCGTTTATGTGACACTTTCATCAAAGTAACTTACAGGAACTCGTGAGGATTTGAACCCACAACTTTTACATTGCTAACACAATTCACTGCTTATTGGGATATACTTTTGGATCACCTGAATTCCACCCTGGTCACACTGGAGACCAAGACCTCCCCCACCGTCTCCACACTCCCCAATTCCGACGCCGCAAGGCCGAAGGGGTCCATATCCAGTCTTAAGGAAATGTCCTTGGCATATTTTCTTTAATGTATGAATGGCTTCAGTAAAAATAATAGGTCATTTCTATAAATGTCTTCCCGTGAGCTGCTGAGAATTGATGTGTGTGCTTTGACGTAAGCAGCAGGCTACCTATAGTTCCATTAAGATAATTAATGATGACGTCACAAATTGGGCAATCATCTCGAAGCCTCAGATCAGCTGGAACTATGCACTTGACGCACGAGGTATGAACGTCATCCACTTGAAAATACTTTAGATACAACCCAGAAGAGTGTGATTCGGCGACATGATGTAGCTGAGGTTACGAACAGGCAACCCACCGGTCACATCTGGACCACGCGAAGCCAACATCCAGCCGGCAAATTACCCATAAATTTAAAATCATGTTACAAATCACTGATCTTCTATTTCAGACATTTAGGTCAGACAGAGAAGGTAAGTAAAAAATTATGGCAACAACTTTAAATGCTTCACAGCTTTTAATCACAGCTGAAATCTTGAGGACGTCCTGACTGCTGGGGACCGCAGAAGATCAGATTTTCCTGCATCAGAAACGGGTTTTCTGAAGCTACGGGAAGTCTAAGGATTTATTTGCTCGAACCCACAGAACCAATTTCATAAGTAGCCACAGGAATGAAGGAGTCGTGCTTTCAGTTAACCAAAAGGAAAGAGGGAGGACAGCCTGGGGGGGGGCTAAAGCAGCTAATACTAAATGTCTGGGACAGTCAAATACCCCACCGCACACAACAGAGGCATGTCACCACTGCCCGTCTGCAGGGGGTCTACAGCCTGCCCCACACAGATCGACGCGCTTTGAGGAACACAGACCGGCGCGCTTTGAGGACCTCCTGATGTACCTCAGATCTCAAGAGGCTTGCAGCCAACACTGCAGCTTCAACTTTGGAGAAAACGACAGAAAAATCAAAAATCGCGAGGCCACGATCCGCTTTACGGGCCCCCGTCGCCACCCATACTGCTCTCACTCCATGTACGGCCGATGTTTGAGGAACCGAGTTACAGAGGAAGAACACAGAAGGAAGAAGCGGAATGAGGGACAGCCCCGCCTCTGGACAAAGTGATACTTTGCAATTTCTAGTATATTTCATACATTTATAAAATACATTTCATATAATTTAGTCATATTTTCTGTTTCAGCCATTTCTTCATAAATATGCACCTCTGCTGTTCCTAGTTGAAGTTTTGTATTGTTTTGGTTTGTGTCTAATTGTCATGCAGGTTGCTGACTGCATGGTACACGTAAGAATTCCTGTGTGCTGTTGTACAAAAGACAAATGAAAAATCTTTAAATCCCGAATCCCGTTGGGACGACCCGCGTGAGCAGACAGCCAGAACGCCGGAGGCACAGTGAGAAGGTTTCCAGCGACCGGCTGGCACAGGCCAGGGGTCCCAGATGTGAAGGACGTCAGTGTTCATGCGTTTCTCCAACATTCTGCCCTTATGTTCCTGGGTTCTCTCTCCACAGGTAGGTCTCTGCGTGTCTCCACCTGCACAAAAGCCGTGTCAAATCCCGCATAAACCAAATCAAGCCTGTTATAGCTGACTGCGAAATGCCTGAACCCTGTGACGTCAGGACCTTCGAGCAAGTCGTTACCACGCAGGAGGAAAGCTCAACCAGGCAATGAATAGCAACTTGAGTCTCATTAAAATAATTAGTTTCAGACGGCGCGTTACAGGGGCACCTCGCCGAGTCGAGGCACGGAATGGAATGAGAACCCCACTGATCTCACTCACGTTCCATTAGCCGTCCATGCGGGACCTCAGCATAGCAGAACATCCGCCACGTGGCGTTTCATGAACTCAAGAAGCGATGAGGAAAGGGCCGGGACTTTTCACCTGTGTGTCGTTACCGTGTAAATACTTTCAAGACTTGTACCCGCTAAGCAAACACAGATAAAACTGTAAAACTTCCTTGTCCTGGCATGCATGAGCGCTTTACCCACAATGCATCAGTCCACAACATAAACAGCTGAAGGTGAGGGACCCGGCAGCCGGGCCGCCAGACAGACTGGCGTGCAACCATCCACCGTAAAGTGTTCCACGTGTACTGCGTGACGTCTCACTCCGAGCGTCCAGGTTCCCCCGGATTACGCCACCTGCTATCCACGCTAAAGGAACTCCACCGTGACGCAGCCGTCAGACGACCCGCCGTCGCTCTTCAGCGATCCTTCTCAAGGCTGACGGCTCAGATCTCATCATGACTGTTTCATTTTCACTCACACTTCTGTTTCTTGTTGGTTAATTAATAATTTATTTAAAAAAAAAAAAAAAAAAAACAATACGGAGAAGATCAGCAGGAAATGTGAAGATTCAGCAGCTTCCCCACAACAGCTCTGACGTTTCTCCACGTGACTCTGGGGGCCTCGTCTCTGGGCAGATGGACACACCGTCCCAGCTAGTTAGTATCAGAAGCTGACTGGCCTTCCTCTCTCTCTCTCTCTCTCTCTGACCGATAACAGCTCATCAGGGTGCGGCGCTGAGCAAGAAACTGTTCTCCCATTCCTCTTTGGACAGGATCAATATTTCAAATAAAATTTTACACTAGCGGCGATTCAGACAACCTGAGGGGAATCACGCAGCCAAAAAACTCCCTGCAAGCCAGGACAGAACAATCCACCATCCCCCTCCCCCCTAACCTCCACATCCCACCTCCCCCCCACCCCATATAGGGAGCACCAGTGACAAAGGCTGATTAATCATAAAGGCACAGTGACACAGCATTGGGCTCCATCACGGATGGAGACCAAACAGCAAGGGATCATTTTGGGAGGCCATGAGTGGAGGGGAGGGGGGGTAAGGGGGGAACTAGAGAAAAGCAGCCTGGGTGGAGGGCTACTATCCCCCCGTGCCTGAATGGGGCAGGAAGTGAGATTGGCCACAGGAAGTGAGATGGGCTACAGGAAGTGAGGTGGGCCACAGGAAGTGAGGTGGGCCACAGGAAGTGAGATGGGCTACAGGAAGTGAGGTGGGACAGGGCAGAAAACAGAGCATGCTGGCTGACTGGAACCACCTCCACAGGCTACAAGCATTTACAAGAGAAGCATCTAATATTTACACCAATATTAATTTTTTGTCACCGCAATCAAATATCACAGTCAGGATAAAGAGGGATACAAAGTACATGCCAGGTGTGGGAATATCTGAAATCGATCACATGGGTGGAGTAGATAGGAGTGGATGACACGGCAACATAAAGCCCTGGGCGCTCAAAACATCGATGCTTTTGGGATGATGTCACATACAGGGCTGCCCATTGGCTGAGCTAAGGAGGACATGCAACTGCATCGGCGCTGGCTCGCCCCCGCCCATAATCTGACTGGTGAACGCGTATGTGTATGTGTGGCCCTGGTATGCTGGTACATCAGTAGCTTGTCTAGTTCCCGAAGTCAGTTGCTACAGCAACTGCGAGCGCAGCTGTGTAAAAGCAGCCCTGCGCGGCGCGTCGGGGACCATCGCGGGTCCAACGCAAACAGCCGCTGCCAGTTTAGGGAGCCGCAGGAATTTGTGTGAAGCTCACGCCAGTGTCATAATGCACCCCCCCCCCACACACAAAAACCCCACACTCTCAGACGTGTTAACATGTCAACTCCAGGTGGCATTAACCCCATAAAGAATGCTGGGAAAAAAGGGGGGGGGATAAAGCTGCCATAATGGCGGATCTGCGCTGAGAAATGACTACATTTTATTAGGCATTACAAAATTAAGTTTTATGGCTCTGCATTCCTGCTCATAATCATGACGATAGAGCTGGATCTGAACATGGATATGCTTTCTACATAAACGTGTACGGAATCTGATAACTGTTTATGGTGCGTGATTTGTCATTATAATATATGAGGTTTACGGTGATTCCCTTCAAATATATTATAATTAAACATCAAAGTTTGGGGTGATTAAGTCATAAAGGGACGGGAAGCCAATTAAACCCGTATTATTATACAACTCAGAGATTTCATACAAGCTACAGAATCTGCAATTTAACTAATATCACATTTTTTAATATGCTTATACGTATATTATCAGTGATGAACAGCTGAGAAGGCAGGCTCAGACAGTCCCTGGAGCAATTGTGGTTAAGGGCCTTGCTCAGAGACCCAACGGTGACATCACACCACCGACCACGGGATCTGAAACTGGCGACCTTCCGGAAATGGACCCAGCCTGTTGAGCCACAAACGGTGATCTGAGGGTAACGTTTTCATGAATTTCCCCCTGGGATCAATAAAATATATCATATATTTATCTTAAATTTAAAACACTAGATTCATCCAAACTTTTACATAAACCACAAGTGACGGTCAGGGTAACTTATTGTCACGGTAATGATTTGGTGTATGATTTTGCCAGAGCTGTGGCCCTCCGGGTCTAATGACACACTTTGTTTTCAGATCATTAACGGGGCAACATCGCTATGACGGCAGACCCCCAGGCACGAACTGTAAGCTCCACCCCAGCTGGAGACAGCCGACGGCATAAAGAAGTGAGGGAACACACCAGTTCATTAGACAGAGGCGGGATTAAACCTCAGGCCCTCGGGGTAGACCTGAGTCAGATAACGCTACACGCATCACATGACGCGTCACATGGGCCCACGTACTTTCACGACGGAGCTCCCTAACTCGCCTCTTCAAATTACCCTGCTGGCGTTCCCTCCCATGCTGGGACCCAGCAGGACATACAGCTCTGCCAGGAGGAAGAGGAGGAGGAAGAGGAGGTGCAGAAGGAGGAAGAGGCCTCCAGGTTCCCGTTATCACCCCCCCACCAGGGCAGCATTCACCCGACACCCGTGGTCAGGCTTTTCCCGGGGCCGTCGCTTTCTCTCCAGCGTGGTCCCGTGTCCGTCACGGCCCGGGAACAAAAAGGCCCGGCTCGGGTTTCCGGAATCCGCGGATTTGTGTTACACCAGAGCCGCTAGGGTGTCACACGCTGGCATCTGCTAGTCACCCACAGGACAGATTCAGCCAACCGGTGAACTTCCTCCCTTTAAACACGGCCGAACCGCAAGAAAAAGCTTTGAAATGTTTTACTTTAAGGCAGAAACGTTAACAGGGAAGGACAGAAAAAATCTAAACGTGAATCATGTTATTTACAGAAAAAAACTCGTTATGGATAAATTTAGTCTTCAAACCAGTATTATCTTTACATTTTCCTCTATCTGTATCCATGGATACTTACAGAACAAGAGATGGCTTATCTATATCACATTACCAGAAACCTGAGGTGCAAGAATATTTCCATATTTTCGTCTATAAACTGAGTTTCTTGTGACAAAACATTAAAATGAAATGTTGCTTTGCAAAGCACTGAACTAAAATGTCTTTCTGCTAAAACTCAAGGGCAGCATACCAAAACAATGTTTTTAATAAGTTTTTCAATGTTTGTTGTTTATGTTTACTAGCAGGCTTTTGCATGCAGTCGTACTACATTTGTTCTTGTTTCATGGAAGGTAAAGACCTACGATGCTGATTCAAAGCATAAACAACTGCAGTCTGAAGACATCGGCTAAAACGTCACGCAGTCACGCTGTTCCAAAACATCATCTCACAGGCTACGCAAGTGATAGTGCTTCATCAAAAGGGGGAGGGCCTCTGGAGTATCTCATCCAATGAGTGACAGCGTGAGTGCCATGTGACCTGGTCCAGCCAATCCGGGGGGACTCGCTCAGTGAGCTTCACATTCAGGACTAGCACTTAACCACAACCTACCTATCGATCTGTATATATATGTATGTATGTATGTATGTATGTATGCATGCATGTATGTATATACATATGCATGTATATTGTGTAGTCCTGAATGCGAATCTAGATGCTGCAGATGTGGCAGGAAAACTTCAAACCAAGATATCCAGCTCAATGCTGATCAAAGAGCCTATTAAATAATAAATAACAGGTACATCCAAAGTGCAGCAGCATTAGAATGACATTTATAGAGGTCAATCTTAACTGGTTAATACTCAGAAGAGAGACCAGGACATTATTTCAGTTGTAGAAAATGCAACAGCAGCGAAAACTCAGGGCTCTGCAGGACCTGTGCTGCTTGGTCGCATACAGGGACGTCAACAGGGCCGCAGGTCGATCCACGACAACAGGAGTCAGGCACGGTGTAAAAAAAAAAAATCAGTGCAAGTGTAACTGTCAAACTCACGAGGAAGATCGATCATCCCTCCACTGCATGTCGCCTAGGACGACCTAGAAGCAAAACAAGGGGGTGTGGTCACTGGACATGTTGCTTTTCTGCATTACATATCCAGTCACACACGGGAGAGCCCCTCCAGAAGCGTTTCCTGACATCTCCCCTCCCCACCCAACTTCAGCACTGGTGCCTGGAGATGCATCCGTGACATGCTCTCCTACAGCAGCTAAAACACGGAGATGCAGTACGGCAGACAAGGGAGTCTGGGGCCAGCTGTGCCTGAGCACAGCGGTATTCTGGGAAGCGGACTCCAGTTCAGGGAGTTCACAGAGAAAAAAAAAAAAAGCTGCGTTCCCTGTGATTTCCTCTTTAGTTAACGTGCCTTAGAGTTGACCAAAGAAATTCCTGTTTGGGGGTCCGATGGTGGTGGGGGGGGGGGGGGG
>JAODLC010000065.1:3974278-3986207 GCA_026781145.1 Hippopotamyrus pictus | reverse complement strand
GGGGGGGGGGGGGGTTTGATGGACAGAAGCAAAATTGCAAGCTTCTCATCCAGGGGACGGGAGAGGAAAGAAACTCCTATGTGGTTAGATTCAAGACAGTCAGAGGCGACACGTGCATCAGCCAACTGTCAGCCAATCAGGGATAACCATAAATCTTCCTATAAATCTGCATCGTGTCTCCTAACCCTCTCAGGCTTGAACGCACGATCTGAAGGGCGGATGCGCCTTCCATGAGGAAAAACAGAATCCCTCGGAGTGTCGGGCCTCGGCGACGGCCCCTCCCTGCGTCCGAGCTCGCGAGCTCTGCGAGGACGTGCGGGAAGGCCCGTCTGCCTGTCCGCCAGCGCTGGGGGACACATCAATTTTCATTAACCGCTCCCACACATGAAGGGAGGGGCGAAGCCAGTACCAGCATGAGCTATGTGTGAGGTACAGTGAAGCATCATGGGATATCAGTCCCTGTAACATAACAAGTAATATTCTGGTGCATCTTTCCATGGTCAGCATGAACGACCAGCAACAAAACACACCAATTCACGTGTAGATGCACTAACACACATATAGACAGAGTTTGTCTATTCTAATCTGTTCTGTTCTATATACGTAATATATAGCACGCAAACCATAGCACCATACCACTACTACTAACTGGTAACTATTAACTGTTAACTGATAGTGTATAATACATGAGTAATATCTGATTTATGTTTACTGGCATATGATGTAGCTCTACAATAATCACATGACCCCCATCCCTCTGACTACAAGAGACCCTAACATGCCCTAACAGTCCATCATAAACAAAAAGGAAATAATTTTCATTAAAAAATGCTGCATAGGAAAAAAAAAACAAATATTCCAATTAAAAGTATCCTTCATTATCCTATAAAAACCACAGTTATATCCCTGAGAAATACTGGGGATTCAACTGATGTGGAGCAGGGTGTGGTATTCTTGCTGAGATTTTTCTCCCATGACACGCAGATGAGCGCAGCTAGAGTCAGCTTTCACCGATGTCGACGGCAAGAAGCTTTGACACGGTTCTGGAATATTCACCCGCCTCGTCCCCTGCACCTTCTCCCACCAAGCAGTCCCAGCCGCTGTACCTTCCTGAGCGTTGGATCTTCCGGAACACTCAAGAAAAGGCGGAATTTCCTTTTTTTAACTTTTATTTTAAAGGCTTCTTCTGCAGTGTTATGCACCTGGGCTGCCATTCTGCTAAGCTGCAATGTTTCCGGACGTCACGACTGTGTTTTAGGCAGAGGCGGACATTTCAGGTTCAGAAAGTAAAAATCCAGACCAGGATTTTGTTTTAACCAACCAGTTGAGTATAAAGAGTCACAGTCACAGAGTACTCAACTGGTTGGTTGAAACAAAATCCTGGTTTGGATTTTTACTTTCTGGACCTGAAATGTCCACTTCTGGTTTTAGGCTTTTATTTTTTGAATAATTTGCCGTGCCTGTTGTCATGACCTTCTAGCCCTTCCGAAAAGCACCTCTGTAGATCTGGTTCTCGATCAACAACAGTGGAAGGCAGAAGCATCGACCTAGGAGCTTGTTCCTGTTCCTCAAAAGGACCTGTGGATGTCCAACGTCACCCGCTAGTGGAGAACAACCTCAAGGCAGGCCAGGCACAAAGTCATAAGTCATCGTTGCCACCAAGTGTCTCCATGTCTCCAGCAGTCAGCAAACCCCACAGAAAAACAGCGAAGATCTACAACAATCCATTCTGTAGAGTTTGACCCTGATTAGAGGGACCAAACTGGTGCTTTGACTGCAAGACAACTAACCGACTTTTCACGATCCATCTATTCAGGACTGTCCTAAAAAGCATGTGTCCCCATTCAACAAAGTAAGAAAAACAGGCCAAATTTCCCTCCATATGTCGACTTCAGCGAGGCGTCTGACTTCAACACGAACATCAACACGATCAACATTACTGTTTCTGGCAAATTGCTGAAGACCATCATCCACAAGCAAGCTTCTCGCTGGTCACCCAGTCCCCACTGGCATTCTCGATAGTACAGGATCTGCCTCATGGGAAGGAGACCAACCACGTGTGTTGGCCCTAGCATTATAACACGCTGCATCTTTGAAAAATCCCGCACTACACCCATGAAGTCATGTACAATGCTGAAAGGAGAGGACCCTCAATACAAGAAATTATTTAATCGAGGGCAGTGATGCAGCCAACGTGACAGACTATTAATATTGCCATGTTCAAAAGTTCCACAGTACACAGGCGAACTTTTCTCCAGCTTACCGAGTTTAATCACTCAGTGCTATCAAAACGGATTTGAAGCTTTTACTTCAAATCCGCAGCTGAAAGATGTCATAGGAGCAACTGTCTGATAAAGGGAAGCACCTTCTCTGAGTATCGTGGTGAAACGTTCAACATGTCCCTGCTAGTTGACACCGATCGCACAGACCAGAAGCCAATTACGTCACCGAAATCATAGCGAATTTGAGACACAGCCTTGCGCCCAAAAAACAAAAATGAAATAAATAAATTTAATTTATACTCGGTCAGTCTAGTAACGCACTATTTATAATGTCAATGTATTATGTCATCGACAACTAATCATGCTTAATCATGCTGCATTTAAAAGTAAGGCAGGCTTGCACCGCTCCCCCAAGGGCCCGTGTTATAAAACTACGCGTCTTGTTTACGGTCGGATCCGCGCGGTGCCTTTGTCGCTTCTTACATCCACCACGTATCACGTTATACACCATTTTAACATTACAGACACCGATACGCAACGCAGCGGCCGGCTGGCGTCCAGTTTCACCTCCGAGGCGGCGATAAATACGCAATTTAATAATATCGTATCTGGTGAATTAAAGACGGATGGAGAGTGCATTGTACAGACTGCTTTGAACAACCGACCTGTGAAATCCGTTAAAGCCTTACTAAGAGGGGATTACCGTCTAAATCGCAGAGATACTGCAGCTCTGTTAAAATGTACGAGTAAATGTTTTCTGACACTTTGTACGCGTTTTACAGCTGCCGTCCATTCATTTGCATTCGATGTCTCGTTTTGAATATGGGGTTTGGGAATCAAGGACAATGCGAGCCACAGACAGGCCGGATTCCTTCACATTGCACTGCTCGTATTGTCACACTGTGCTTTTACAATTTTTAGGTGGACGCATTTAAAAGCACTGAGGGATCTGGGCTCACAGGAAGTCACATCACCCGGCCATCACCCGGTGACAATGTGCATGCGATGCCAGCCTTATTTGTCATCCGCATTACTCAGACGATATTCCACTTTATCTACATCATTTATTTTCAAAAAAACAAAAAGTATAATACTCTACGATAGCCGACTCAAAAGTTGTAGATGGCATATACATGTATTTTCAAGAATGTTTTAGCAACGTAATCTCTGCTGAACCGTACTGGTAGACGAGACCATTGTCCAGAGGGAGCCTCCGTAATAAAGAGCAGAGAAGCGAGACGCGCGATCGGCTACAATGTTGCAACTTCGCCGCCCATCTGCATCTTCAAAGTTGTCAGGCGATAAAGCGCGTTTCCGAAACGCGCCGCACTTTGTAACAAAGAGGATGCAGGGGCAGCAGCGAAGAGCAATTAAGTGGCCCGCTAATACAGCGAAGTATTTCTATCTTCACGCCCCCCCACCCCTAGCCCACGTCTACCCACTGCAAGCTAGCAGCTAATCCAGGGGAGTATACACGCACACGGCGGCCCCGGCCGCACATGACAGATCAGCCGGCAACAATGGGGGCGAAAGCGGTCGAGTCGCATCGAGGGGGACCGATGGGGGGGGGGTCGCGGCGGCACTTACGTTCTCGGTGTCGCGCTCATTCACAGTTGGCAGCGGCGTCCTGGTCGACATTTTGTGTTTTTAGGCCGCTTAAGCAAGGCAACAAGCTTGGCAGCGCGAAGGGAGGGGGGCGATGAGAGCGGAGGTGGATGTTCAGACCTTCTACACCTCCGACGGCATTTTCAGACCGTCCGATCGCCAGTCCCATCCATCCACTACAGCATGTTGAGCTTCGACCCACGTCCCCTCCCCTCTCCTACCCTCTTCCCCTCCCCTCCTGTCCTCTCTTCTCTTGTCCTGTCCTCCCCTCCTTATAGCCAGCCGAAAAATTACAAAGTATGGTTTAGGATGCACCTCCCAGGTAGAAGCAAAAAGCAAAACAAGCAGGCGAGTCCGCTGAAGAGAGACAGGAGGGGCGGGAGTTTGTATGAATCGGAGGCTCCCAGCATTGATCCGCCCTCTAGACACGGAGGAAACGGCCAGGGGCGGGGGGGGGGCTGCCTTCTGCCCTCCTCAGGAAGATAATGAAGCACTTCCAGAACCACTACCAGATTGTCTTCAAGGAAACGCCAGGCAGTCACTGCACCTTCCGCTCGTCTGCTGCACATTTATTACTTATTACGCCGTAATCTGTACAAATCTGATACTATAGTGACGGGACGCCACCCTTCTGTGTGAAAATACAGGTATAGTGCGGGTAATATTCCTAATATGCGGGTCGGAAGTAAAACGCTATAGTGTTTTTTAAATTATTTTAAAACTTACCAGTTTACTGCGGGTTTACGGAACCAGTGCTGTGATGCATTCAACGTTTCTGCTTAAATTTTTGTATTTTTACGTGAATTATATTGCCCTCATAAATAAATCGGTGGTGCTTGTTAATGAAACCCTCAGTTTAAACGTTATTATTTGTTAGTCTTGAGGGGAGTTAATTGTGTTATAACATTGGATGTTGTTTGATGTTTGACATTTAAATTAAATTAACAGAAAATGTTTTGTTTTCTGATTTAAACCGTTATTTGATAGAATGAAATTAATGGAAAACGCGACGATACCGCCATCCTGTGGCGTCTATGCGCCCGTGACGTCTGCGAATTTTGTTTTCCCACTTTTTGCCAGTTTGTTTCCACGACAGTTACTGGGCTGGTTATTCCATATGCACCTGCCATCGGGAAAATGAAGTTTGTTTGTTTTTTTTTTTTGTCTTTTTAGTAAAAAAGTCTTGAAAGGTAGGCCTACCTTAAATTCAATAGCAGTTAGCTGACAACAGTTTTCTGTATTTCATTAATGACATTGTTAGACAGTTATAAATTATGTAATTGGCTGTTTGATAAATACTGAACAAAAGGGGAACATGCCGAGCAAGACAAGGTCCGCTGAATCTCACCACTGACGAAGATGCAACATCCTGTTCTTCCACCATTTTTACACAAACCCCAATCCTAAATCAGGAGCTGAATATGAATTTAACGTACACATGCCTATACGACATAGTCACGATTTAGCTAAATCGATATATTTTCTATTGCTGCCATGTTAAAAACTGGTCGTTTGATGTAATAATGTCTAGGTTCCAGTAGTAATATGATTCCAGTAACCACACATGTTAAATTAAATCCATGTAATTAAATTCTGCATCGTATTCGTTATTAAATTAATATACAGTATGTGAACACATGTGAGCTTCCACGATTGCAAGCGGAAGATAATACGTAATCCATTCATATTTTCTATAAGAAAAGCTTGTCATAATTTTCTTGACACTTGCGGGCGCCGAGTCGAGGACAGTTACTGGCTCAAACCACTAGGTGGCAGGCACAATCCGCTTTCGAAGATTTCTCATCGTTTATCCTTTGGTTTGCGTACACTAAACTAAAATTTAGTAGGGTTGTTAAAAACAGGGACCGTAAACATTTTGTAGATTACGCCAACCAAAATCATAGCGCATATTTATTTCCGTGTATTACAGGGATTTTTTTTTTCTTTTAAGTTTACCCTGGGAGAAGAGAGTCCTTACCGCTGTTCTTGTTGACTTGGTAACAACAGTTACCGCAGCAGTTGAGCAATCGAAATACAACTGCACGATGAAAGACCTGGGAGACTTGAATTTAGAGGAATTTGTTTTAGGGGCAAAATTATCAGGAGGAGACTCGGGTGAGTGGGAAGATGATTGGCTGAGAGTCTACAGACTGATGAACTGGAGCTGGCAGCCGAACAACCAAGAAAGAGCATGATATTACAGTTGAAAACAAAGCGAGCAGCGTCGCAGAAGATCTTGGCAGGAGGCTGGGCATTGCTGGAATTCTGCATCTGATCCGGACAGATCAGGCATCGGCAGGGCCAAACTCGTCCACTTAGTTGAGACAACAATGGCATACTTTGCTCAGGAACCATGTTATCTTTTAGTGAGTAGCCCTTTCCTCTGTTAGTCTCTGTGCTCTTCATTCCAGGCAATGCAGATCACATCATCTGATGCAGATGCTTACACACCATTCAAGTCACCATTAACTAGTTAGTTGCTCTTAGCCCAGCAGTATTTTTTATTTTTTTTAAAGCAAATTCAGTGAATGAACTAAAGAAGATTCGAAGCTAGCTGTTTAGTTCAGTTCAACAACTAAAGGGCAGAAATTAACATCTTTGATGCTGACTGTGGGTGGAATTAACCTTCTGGAACCTGTGACCTGCTTTCGGCCAATGAGGATCAGCCTCTTGAAATTTACACTTTCTTTTTTGTATGTGGCTAAGTTGCTGGGCCCACAAGCAAGATGCTACACTCTCAGAAAAAAAGGCAAAAAATTTGTACCTTTGCTTGTCACTGGGGCTGTACCCTTAGCTGTAAGGTGACTGTACCTTTTAGGATATAGAAATGGAGTCTGAGGAACAGTTCTGTACCAGTGATGGTACATTAATGCTGTTTGTACCTTTGGGATGTTCCTCAGAGTTAATTTATGTACTTTAAAAGGTACAATTACAAGGGTACAACCCCAGTGACAAGCAAAGGTACTAATTTTTAGCCTTTTTTTCTGAGAGTATACCCCAAATCAGCACTGGTGTGCTCTCAGAATACACAGAAACTCTCCTCTTGAGAAGACGTTACCATTTCAAATGGAGCTGGGGAGGGGTGGTTTAGCAAGGGAGGAGGGGAGGGTGGGTGGTATGGTAACGTTCCAGTCAATGTCCAGCACGCTGGATCACGTCTATTTCAGAAACACCCTGAATGCTTGACAGCACCAGCATGGGAAGCGTACATGGCTACAGGTTTTCCAAAAATAATATGGTAACACTATATAGCTCACAAGATTTATATACAATAGTCTAATTAGTACCATACTGTTGTGAGTACCCCTATTTCCCCTTTGGCAACTAAAAAGTGTAAGAAGTTAAATGTGAAATGGCTCCCATTGGACAGAAGGAGTTGCAAGCCATTTTGTAAATGATTTATAATGGAAAGAACTCCATACAAACAGCATCTTTAAGCCAAATAGGTTGTCAATAAACTCCTAACAAGGATAATTTACAGACTGATGAGCTGTCCTTTCTTCACTCCGCGTTTCCAGCAGCGACCATGAAATAGTGTAACGATACGGGTTAACGTACAAACCCATGAGTGTTAACGTAAACAATCAACAGGGCGCCAGGTTACTAAACACAAGTTCGCTCGCAGGCAGTTTCCCCGAGCGTGACCCCGTTTCACCGAGTCCTAAAATCTTTGCCACATGTGATTTATTTCACGAGCCACGCAGAAAGACGGCGAATCCAGTGCCAGACGGCAAATCAAATATTCCAGAACATATTGAAGCGCGGGCCTTCGAAAGTGCCGGTCACCGTCCGGTATCATGTTGGCCGCACGCCAAGGGGCCATGCGTGACGTCATCGCGCCGACGTTGCCGCGTTAGGGCGCTTCGCGGGAGCTGTTCGGGCTGGAACTGGAAAGAAAACACGGTTTGAGCTGGCGCAGGATGCCGCCTTCACATAAAACGATCATCGTGAGGGAGTTCAAAGAAAATGCGGGCTTGTATGCGGGACGGTGCTTCAAAGAGTTGGCAGGCGCCAGTCCCGTTAAATTGCGCTAATAACATGCGCCGTTTAGTCATTTATAACGATAAGTTATTGATTTGCGTAAATTAGTAAGGTCATTTTAAAATACCGTGTTTTAATGTCCTTTTAATGTCCGGCTGATAGGTCCCGGGGTGGCACTCCCTCGCTCGGCTGTGCCCGCAACATATGATTACACTGATAAGCATCATGACCTGCCCCAGGCTAAGAAACACAAGGCTGTTTCCCTGCCCGATTTCAGCTGTAATTATAAGTGCCCCCCGGCACTGTGGGTGACAACACGGCAGTCTGCTTCCTGGGGATCCTCAGCCGACCTCTAGAGGGGGCGCTGAACGGGGGCTGGCTGTCCCTCCCCGCATCCGCTCGCAGGCTCCTCATTCCCCCGCGAAGCAGCTCCGGTTACACCAGGTGAGGCGGCTGCAGTGGCTGCGCTCCCCGTGGTTTTTGGCCCCCCCCACTCGCGTGCTGCCTGGACACGCACGTGGTGAGACGCAGGCTCCAGGGTGAAAAGGAAACTACACCCCCCCCCGCAAATGTGGTAAGGCTGGGCGGGGGGTAGTACTAATTTAGACAGCAAATGCAGCAGCAGAATTGCACTTTTGTTTCTGCGAAGTACTTTACATCCTGTTTCACCTGCAATACTGTCCCTCCGGTAACACAATGACCTTTGACCTTGAATTGGCATCGCACCAATTTATTTCATAGATCCAGCAAACGACCCTGTGTGTTTTTTAATACTTGCATAGCCCAGTTACATACCCTCCACTGGATGCTAGCAGCAGTATTTTAGCGATGGAATGGCCATGCCATTCATTCGGGAAGATGGCGACTCCCTGGCGGTAATGGGGAATATCTGGTTAATTTTTCTTCGTCTCTGTTCTAATCTGAAATTCCCTGCTGAAATCTGAAGAGACACACCTCACAAGGCAGAACACTTTTTATTGTTCGCTCTGACAAGTTAATAAAATCCTCTGGTATGCCGAACATTTTTGGAAGCTGGATATACGAGACAGCAACGGAATTCAATCTGGGATAAGTAAAGCCCTCCACGACTGGGGCGGCCGGAGGGGGGGGGGCGCTCTCAACATGCCTTCAGACCTGCCACGGATGAAGAAAAATACTTAACGTGAAAGGTGCTGTCCAAAAAAACACCGGGGGTGGGGTCCCACTGGTGGGCCACTTTTACAAGACAAATTGAAACAGAGGGTCACGGATCCAGCCTGGAGTCAGTTGCAGATGGATCGAGGGAGGAGATGCAGAGACCCAGGAGGAAGCCTGGATTTGTGGGGGTGTTGGAGATGGATTAAACCGCCATATTTATAGTTATTTAGCCTGAGGGCTGAACTTTTAATGACAGGCATGGCGCTCTTCGTTTATCCACTGGGTTTATTAAATTACACCTCCTATTTCCCCCCTCCTCCCCCCCGCTACTTACTTCTTTTGAACAACTGCTGGGATTCCGCTGTTGTCTGCGGTGCCTGTGTGCTGACTGGGGTCTTCCTGGAGCAGATCTACCTTCCCACCATCCTCTCCCTTCATTTGCCACATGCAATCACTGTTTCATCTGCTCCCTGCCTCCTCATTACCAAATGATGGATTTTTTAAATCTCTTTCCGGAACTCTCCAAATGGTCAGCGCCTCTGTAGTCCTTCCTGTGGGTCTCTGGGGTCACCTGCTCCAAACCCAGAGCCAGTGACGCTTTCTTGATCCTGACTTTAGCTGCTTTTGGTCAAAATGAGACCTCAGGAGTTATTCTGCTGAACCTTAATTAAGCGTGTTACTCGCACTGATTAAATTGGTATGTTTTCATTTGCATGCACGAGTTCCCCCTCTGTGAGCATTTTGCAGCAAACAAAAGGTGCGGTTTGTTTGTTAATTTGTTTCCATTTTGCTTTTAACCTCCCCCACACTGGTGGCGCTGGGTAGCTAGCCACCGCTGCAACCCGGGGCATCGCCTGCACGAAATGAAGGGCACTTTTTACAAGGAGTGTGTGCCCATTCTATAAACAAAGGTTTGCCAAGGGCAACAGGTGATCTCACCCTCTCATAACTTCCCGGCTCCGGGCTGCTGGCCCCCCGACTTCTCACCTTTTCTGAATTTCCTGTCAAACGGACACGGAGCTGTTATTCCCAACGAAGTGTTTCTAAACGAGCCCGGAGGTGGAAGAGGCCTTTTTTCACTGGGCCAGTAAGGAAATGTGAATGCTAAACATGCTGTGCAGGTCATTAATTTTCGAAGAGGGGGGTCGCAAGAAGCTGGCATGTAGCGGCACGGCGGGTGGGCGAGGCTGGCGTCGGACGCGATGGCTGGCAGGACGGCCACCACAAACGGGCCTTTCCATGAATCTGAGGGTGACAGCGAGGGCTTGGGCTCCTTCAGCTGCACAGTCTACTTTTTGAAAACCATTTGGTCATGAAAACACCTAAAAGCCGAGTTTGGACGCGGCCTTATCACCACGGTAACAGCGCTATTGGCATTAAGGCGGCACCGACATCTGTGATAACACAAACTCTACCTAAGTCCAGCTAGTCTAGAATCAGCATTTTACCCCCACAGGTGTGCAACTTCACTGCCCCCCCCTCAATCTGTATACACTGCACAGTTTTGGTTTCTCTCCTTCCTGGATTTATCAGCCAAGAATATGCTGGTGTTTAAAAACAAATCGTGTTACATGTTGAATACAGGAAAGAAATGTTTTCTTCACCCTCTTTCACTCAATCTTTTCTCAAGGTAGCCGATTGTGAAAATGTTGTGTACAGGGACGACAAGACAGCCAATTGGCTTTTGACCTGCCAAAGGCATTTGGGTCACCTCGGGGCAAACAAGATCCTGACTGGCAGCACACAAATCCCACCCATTGTGGCTCTATGCTGCTAATAGCCCGACCTGTACACATGGATGCGTTCTGCTAAGCTTTTTTTACAGTCTGTACAATGACGGTGGCCCTCGACCCGCTAACCTCTGGCAAAGCCTCCAGCTCCACGTCCGGAGTTAACTGGGATCCGGGTGGAGCGTGACTGCTGGTCTCAATCACTGGCACTAGTAAAATAACCGCATGTAGTAACAAGCCAAAATAAAGGATGCAAATGAGCCATCGGATCGGCCCAGAAGAACTTTTCGCTTGGTGGGAAACCTCGTCAAACCTCGCAGGTTGACAGATTGCACATTTCGGATAGACGGCCATACGCCTTTCTGCGGGGCGGGGATGAACTCCTGGAATTGCCATTTGAGCCCCGGTGGCTCTTACCCTGTTTTGTCTGGCCCCGAAACTGGCAGTAATAATGATGGACGGCGGGGCCCGGCGCTCCTGGAAGGCGCCCTGTCCGAGGAAGGGTTACGTAACGCTCCGGAACGGGACCGTCATCCCTCGCTGCCGCTCCCGCTTTCGCCGCGCTTCACAGCACCCAAGATAAATTTGATTCGGCTTCTACTCGAGCCCCGCGGGCACCGTTAACGGGAGAGAAACAGACTATTCCAGAAAGAAATGTGTTTTCCGAGGAAGTGTTTCGGGGCATGAAACACGCTCCAGTTTCTCCACGCCCAGAGGCGTGGTTTCGCATCTCAGCCTCCGGCGAACCCGGATCGCAGCCCGGCGAACCAGGAAGTGGAGCAGCGTGCCGCGAGTTGAGGGGAAGGTCAGGGGGAGCCGCGGATGGCGTAGAGCCCTCACCGCCGGGAGCCTCAGGCCCGAACCCCAAGCGGGGAGCTTGGGAAACAGCCGGTTCTGCTCTCTGCTGGATTCCCCCAATCGCCAACCCCCTCCCCACACGCCAGCGTTGTCCGCTTACGACAGAATTCCCCAAGGCTGCAGGCGTGAACACAGAGTCAGACCTTGCGCTGGGCCCACCTCCAGCCCGCGGTTAACAACATGTCCAGAATTATAAACACGATCTTTCCCCGGCGGATTCCCTCGTGAACAATGATGGGAGCAGGAAAACAAAGATGCGGATCTCCACCAGACGGCTGTCATATATGGGGGGGGGGCTTACCTCACCTTCGCACTTTCACCCCAGGTCCTGTGGAGTCAGGAGTCCAAATGGGAGTCAACCTCTCCCCCCCCCCCCCCCCCCCCCCCCCCACCACC
>JAODLC010000065.1:3957093-3971238 GCA_026781145.1 Hippopotamyrus pictus | reverse complement strand
AATCTTATCTAGCTCTGATTTAAAGGAACCCAGGGTTTTAGCTTCCGCTACACTAGCAGGAAGACTATTCCATGCTCTAACTACACGCTGTGTAAAGGGTGTGGTTTTATTGAGCTAGTATCGGGAAAAGTTCATTGTAGAGTCTTAAAGCACTTACGTAAGTCGCTCTGGCTAAGGGCGTCTGCCAAATGCTGTAAATGTAATGTAAATGTAAAGAAGTGCTTTCTCAAATTTGTTTTAAAATGTTCTCCCAAATGTGCTCTTTTGAATATTAATCACTGCCCCAGAATAATAATGGCCTTGCTGTTCTCTGTGGGTTATGGCGGGTAACCTGTGGGGGTGTGGCCATAAATCAGCAAATGGCACTGATTGGGTATTACCTCAATGAACCTCCTTGGTGTCAATTAGCTACCTATAGGCTAACTATGGAAGTGCGATTGTCTTTGGTTTCGTAAACAGCCCACTAAAATCACACTGATATGAAAAACGTTAAATGAAAAACGTTTGTGTGGAACCCATGCTGGTGCTCTAATAAAATACAAACCATACAGAACCGATTTCCATTACTATTTTACAGTGTTTACAAACTGATGGTATTCATCATCTGATTTGGTTGAGTACGGTGTTTGCAGTTTTTCCCAAATTCTGCCTTCAAGATATAACTGTCAGCGGTGACAACAGGGGGTGACCCAGAGAAGCAGAGACGTGGCTGGCCCTCCGTTTAACTGGAGGTCTTCAGCATTCCCGCAGGAGAAACCCCCACGGCCACACACATGGGCTAGCATGCAGAATCTACCCCCCTCCTGGTGTGAACGAAGAACCACGGGCACTAAATAAATGTCAGACCATCAAAAGGAGCGAATCTCAGATCTACATTTGATTGGACACCCAAGAACCATTGGAAGCATTTTTCTCGACATGGGAGACCTGTGCCTGATGAAAAATAAAATAACAGTGAGCCTCTGCAAGGTGGATGTGAATCGTCTGCAAGACAAACAGTCCAAACATAAATAAACTGCGGCCTGGGGGGGGGCGGGGAGGACGGAGACGCCCTGTTTGCTTTACCTGTGCCAGCATTCCTTCCGAGACAGTTTCATCGAGGGAACGTGCCCATATTCCACTATATATCTCACTGGTACTAAATGCAAAAATGGAGAGCGCTTCAGTCTGTTCCCTCCTGGAAGGCAGCGCTGGGCTGGTCTGGAATGCACGCCGTAATTCATAATGCACGGGGAGGCCAGTACCTTGACACATTCCTGTTCCCTGGACCTGGTATCCCTCCGGGCAGGTGCAGGAGTACCCCCCCGGGTTGTTCACACACTGGAAACGGCACCGGTAGCCGGCAATGCTGCACTCATCGATATCTGCACACACAAAAAGGAACAGAATTACGTTCCCGCTGAGGAACCCTGGAATGTAGTCCAGAAACAGGCCTGGGCTTGGAAGTCCTTTAGGAGAACCAGGAGCACATCTGAGCATCTAAGTGGGATGTTCTCCATGTCCACATGAGGGAGTGTATGAGACTGAGGTACTGCTGGTCCACTTCCAGAAGTGACACCTTCCACATGGGTCTGGGCAGAAGGTCTTGCGTTGCTGGGTGTGCGGGAGGGGAGCGGGGGGGGGGCACACACGGCTTACCTTCACAGGACACGGAGTCTGCAGCTAGTTTGTAGCCTTGGTCACACTGGCAGATGAAGGAGCCCATGAGATTGTAGCATCGGTGCTGGCATGGGTGTGAGACCTCACACTCGTTCACATCTGCAACAAAAAGGTGACCGCGCGGAATTCAGACCCACACAAGGCTCCCACCTCAAACTAAATATGTCTGGCAGCATCACACGACCCTTGAGTAATAAGTGAGGCATCTTCAGTATTACAGTCCATCTGTCCATTTTCTAAACCCACTGGTTCTTTGTCGGGTCACAGTGGTCCAGAGCTGATAACCCAGAATTACAGTCTCCGTCTAAAATCATACTTTTTTAAGGCAAATGCAGACTGTAACGTAAGTTTCCCGTTACTGTTCTCTTTTTTATACACAACAAAAGCCAAACCCTTCTCTTTTGGTGAGATGTTTATTTTCCATGACTCTCCACCTGACTGTGTAGTCCTAAGCTGTCTCAGAAGAGGCACCTAAACAGTGAATTGTGGGTCCTAATTAAGCTGCTGCTGTTGACACGTCCCTTTGAGATGTAAGAAGATCAACTTCTACAGCATTCATAAGCCTCCTCTAATCCTGCAACGCCATCCTCTCTTGGATCTCTGTCTCTTTGTAGTGTCATGGGATTTTTCTGTCGCTTTTCAAGCTTCACCTGGTGAGCAAGTTTGGACGAGCAAACTCACAACGCGACTTACAAAGGGAACCACCGCAGAAGACCAACGTGTGCTGTCGGCTTCCACATTAAATAAAATTCACGTCTCTAGTTTAGAGATCAAAGGAGGCACAGCACCGACTGAAGAAACCAAAACCGTCCTTTTATAAACAGAAAAGGCCGGAAGGTGTCGGGGAGTCTGATACTTTTCAGTTCTTGAGCAACACACCAAGTGAATCAGACAAAACTTTCCCCGAATATATTGTCCATACTTTGATTAAAATGCACTGGTAAATACTGCATATCAATATTAGCAGTGTGTCTCTCTACAACCTGCCAATATGTAAACTATGCAACTATGGTTTGGGGACATTTTATCTAATTGCTTTGGTTCTTATGTCTCTGTAATCTTTTTATTATTTCTTTCTCTTAACTTGTAATGTGACTGATGTGCTGGTGTACCTGTATATGAACTGTATGCATATGTTAGGGCCGTACTGGAGTCAATAAAATGAAATGTTTTTAAAAAAAACCTGCCAATATCTTATGAGTCAGAGGCACAGAGCCACACTGCTGTAAAGGCAAAGCAGCGCGACTCATAACTGCAACCTGAAAATTCTCAGCAGACACATGTAAAACATCCAGAGGAATCCGCACAGCTATCCCAAAAGTAGCGTAATATACACATAATGGTCTTAAATATGCCGTGCTTTCCATGTCCCGGGCCCCCTAAACACCGGGTCCCCTAGGGAATGCTGCGATGCTGACGCCTCACATGCCTGGCCATCATCCTGCAGACTGAGCCAGGGAGCTGCTGCTGGCTTCCAAAGAGGAAATCCGGAGCGAACAGGGAAACGGCTAACAGGATCTCTGGGACACGCTACATCACCGGGCTGCAGTCAGGTTCCCCGCCACACACACACACGATACTGGGCGACTTACCCACGCAGGTGTGGTTGTTTCTTGCCAACTGGTGGCCAATGTTGCATTCACAGTAGTAGGAGCCCACGGTGTTCACGCATCTGTGCATGCAGTAACGGGACGCACACTCATCTCTGTCTGAGAAGGCAAGTCACGAGAAGGTCACCGAAATGTGTTTCATATGCAGATGAGATTACACAAAAAGGCCAACAAAAACCACATGCTCTTGAGTTCATGAATGCCGTTGTGCTTTTTGGAGAGCTGCTTTTCAAGTCTGTAAAACTCGATTCTTTACTCTGTTTGACTCACCTACGCAACGATCTCCGTTCTTCTGGAATCCTGGATGGCACTGACAGGTGTAGGAGCCCCTGGTGTTGTGGCAGACCTGGTCAGTGCCACAGCTGTGCCGCCCCGTGGCACACTCATCGATATCTGGAAGCAACCGGAAGCCTGTCGGACACTCTGTGATGCTGAAAAGAACTCCAAGTGATCGAAACACCCCAGGGGAGATATTGTTGCTTGTTGCTGGCTGAGATTAGGGATTTATGTCAGCCAGTAGATGATTGTTCAATATCTTGTGTAGTTTTTACATCCAGTTGAGTTAATGTTAGGCAAAACATTTTGTTCTATCAGTTTTGGAATACGGAGTGTAAATCATCGTTTGGGCCTCACCCTGAATAAGGACATCTGTCAAGAAAATAAATGGTAGTGGAATAATAATTGGAAATACAATAATAAAGAGAAGCAGAGAGCCAAAACCTTCCCAACAAACCTCCTTTGATGGAGTAAAACTATGTGTTTCTTCCAGAATAATTGGGAAAGAGCTCCAGAAATGTTCTAAAACTCAGCTCCCCCCTAATTTTGACTCCATTCAGCAGAGGCACCCTGTCAATAAAAAATCTCAAAACAGCACAGCCGAGTAGCAAGTTGGGTTTGGCGCAAAGTCTTCCCGCTTCCCGGCACAAGCCTCCCATGTCCTGGCTCCAGCAACGGCAGCCAGACGGAAGGAAGCAGCACCATCTGGTTCACCAAGGGTGTGGTGACAGGAAGGAATTGTGCTCAACTTCACTCCCCGACCGATGGATGCGACCCATGTGCAAGAGGCCATTGCAAGTATGAGTCCAGGTTGAATCTGCCCAGTGTTTTACCTCCATGAATATGGAACTGACCCTTCTTGCAGCTCAGGAATGGGTCCCAAACTTGACGGCTCCTATAATCACCCCCAGCTTCCATTCGGTGTGGCCAAAGACATCCATCAGCTGGAATATTCCTGGACAAACATGCTACCTGCCATTTCTCACCCAGAGAGCACAAGGGAAGAGAAGGCTGGCTGTGATGTGAGGCGGTCAGACCAGTGGTGGAAACTGGCCGAAGACAGCTGGCTGACAGGCCAGAGGGCCTCCTGCACAGGCCAAAAGCCCCCAATCCTTCCCGGCTGTATCAAAAACAACCAAAACTATGTTTTCGGCAGTCCCCATCGTGGATGACAGAGGATGAGTACAGCCAGGCTGTCCGACAGATGTGGACAAGCTGCTCACAGACGCCGTGCATAAACCAAATGTTACATGTGACATGTGTAACCAGGGTGATAAGTGCCATAAACACACAGATATTCCACATCCTGGACACACACCGTTTCTCGTTGAGAGTAGAAGCTAACGGCGCGTTGCGAGCAGGGGCGGAAATCTAAGCAATCTAAACTGCTGTCATGTCTCATCACCAGGTCCTTCAGAGTGGCAAATAATTTAAACCAATGAGCTGCTTAGAAGTCGCTGGGTACCAAGAAAGCGAGCTTGTTTGTGTTGAGGTTTCACAACACCAATTCCTTTGTTTAGAATATGGCTTAATTTTTTGTTTTTTTTTCGCCTGAATGGCTGCTTGACTCGCGGTTGCGCATGACAACAGCACAAACACATCCTCCCCATCTGGGCAGTAAATTTCACTTCTCAGTTAAGACATAGAATGCCTTTCTATAAGGACAAAAAAAATCATATTTTGACCTCCCACTGCTGTAGATTATGTCGGAGACTTGCAGTCTGTTGCTGTGCACCTTCTAGAGGGGCAATTTTCCTAAGTTTTGAACTGTACAAAAAACAACCTGACGTGAGTACACTCTGAGGACTGGCCTTTAATGCCTGACATGTGGAAACCGCGCTCATATGCCCAGGATACAGTAGGTGGTCTGTGGTAGTAGACCACGTGCTGCAAGGATACTGCAAACATCAATATTACTACTAGGGGGCTGCTTGAGACTCATGTGCCTGTTACTGAGACTGGAGCTGGAAGGCTACAGGAACCGTGACACAAGATGAGTGACAGACATAGGCCTTTAATGGGAGCGTGAGCGTAACCAGGGTCGCCAGCTCTCGTGCATCGGACGTGACGCTCACGCTTTCAAACTCTCATGCACACCCAAGGAATCTTACGGCAAATCTATATTATTCCATTATAAATCTAAAATTAGTTACATTGTAAAGCGTTGGAGTAGTCTGCAAACTCCACGGACTATTTACAAGGTAATAAACCTCTTACAAACAAGTAAATGTGTGTATTTACATGCAATTTGAAAATTTCACAGCAGCTAGCTGACCAAGGTTGGCAGCCCTGTTATAATCTCCCTGAGCCAAATTATTAAACAGTAGCAGAGCTCTTACAAAAAAAAAGAAAGAATAGACGGACATCTGTCTCGTAATGGACTGAAGAGTTTGGCTCTTCCTCTCTGTCAGCTTTGTCTATTCGTATCTCTTTGCCGCTTTTCTGATCGATTAAGCTACCATCTCGTCTGTTCAACCATTTGCACTGAGATTGTCTGCGGACTGCTGGGTGACCCACAGTTAGCTACAATAATTTAGCAGGAAATGTCCTCACAGCGATGTTCTACTCTCAGGCACCAACAAGTTTCTCACAAGACAATGAGATCAAGTGCTCCTAGCTCGTTCTTGAGGGTAAACAGACGTCCATTTAGCGCACGGCTTTTGCTGGAAAAGCAGGCAGAGGTTGCGCATTAGAGATTCCATCCACAGATGAGAGGAGGAATCGCTTTCATTAAATATGACTGCTTCATGAGTCAATTCCATGACCACAGTCTCCAGAGGCATCTTTCCCACTGATGAGGCCTGCCCTCCTGGAAAGATTGTTTTTCGTTTTTGTCAGGAACCCCGATGTTAGTGTAAAACGTGGAACACCTTCAGGCCCCCGCAACAGGGATTATCCCCAAAAGCTTGAAGGACACAAACACACACCCCAGCTAATCCATACATTTACGACATTGCTGACAGAAAAGCACATGGAAGCAGATCCGTGCTCCCCACGTCATCCGTCACCGGAAATCTGACGGCTCGCAGAGAGTCCCGCTTGCATTAACATCTCTTGGTTCTCCAAGAACCCACTGCGCAAAGACTGTGACAAATGTGTCAAGGATTTTGACATTTTTAAGGCAAAACAGACTGGGTGTATGGAAAACTGAAGGATCCAGCCATGATCTATGTGCTAAGGGCGCTTGTGGGAATGAAGGTAGGTGGATTCCAACCTCATTAACTACGACATTTAACCGCTCCCAGTGTTGTTCTGTGAAATACTGGTTCAAGATTAAGTTTGACGCCAAAGTAAGGAAAGGAAGCCCCTGTCAAACAGAGTATTACCTATGCATGTTTTGAACACACCATCGATGGTCTATACACATATAGTTTTCTAACCTCCTAAACCTTGAACTGTGAACCATGCACTCCGGAAGTACAGTTGCCCCTCCAGATTCACAAATTTCGGTTATTCACGAGTTGACTGTGAACAATTAAACAGATATTTTTTTGAAGCTTGCCGTGAGATCGCATAAACTCACAGAAGAAGGCAAAAAGAATACTGAAAATGATTTGGATCATATAAAATTGTAAAATATATAAATATCAGTGATACATGATCTGTTAGTGTAAATGCTTGGGCATGCGCAATATAAATAGGTAATAATAGCTATAGAAATAGGCGATAAATAAACTTTTACTGTTATCGTTTGGGCTAGCAGACTGTTATGCGTAGAAGTTAGGGGTGCCTATAATCCATGAATTGTGACATTTGCAGGGATCTCCCACCGCTAATCCTCAAGACTGCGAAGGCGTGACTGTATGCACTACTTTGCAGCATGGCGATATGTTTAAAGTGAAGTGGAGTCTTCCTGTTTTCCAGTATCGCTGTGGCCAAAATTCGTAAATAACTCTTTCACTCACCGGGGGACACAGATCCCACCCGCTGTGGTTTCCCCGCTTTTTTTCTGGACCGCTCATAAAAGTGGATCTTTTTCAGATACAGCCAGGGTTTGATGCCGAGGGATTCCACGCCCTTTTAGCCGTGGAGGCTTGGTGGCTGTAACTTTAGTGCAGTTTTACAGGCTTATTAACAGGATCTCTACGGTCCCCCCGGGGTCACAGTGGAAATGGCCCCGTGGAACAGAAGACACAGCCAAAAATGCCCCTGTAAGCCCCAATCTTGTGGCATGTAGCGGTTGTTGTCTACCCCATAAGCTGACATGGCGCCTCAACGTGAATCCCACGAGCCGTTTTATGGCAAACAGAAAACGCCAACCCTTGGCAACCCTTTCACCTCTCTGAAGTTCATGTTGAGCATTTAGCCAACTGCTACCCCTCTTCTCAGACTGTCATTTTTTGTTTCTTCCACACATTAGTGCTGAAACGTGCAGAGCGCCGCAGTGATCACCCACCGGACAGACACAGGGGAGTCGTGTTTTTCGCTGAGTCACTGTAATGGAAAATGGGATTTCATCCAAATAAGGATTCAAGTCACACAGCTCCATGGACCCTCTGTTTAGTTAGCTTCGCTAGAAGGTGGAAATGGAAAAACGGGATCAGAGCTGGTCCAAGCTAACAGCCGGTATCATTTTGCAAACAGTGTCCTACGACCAGATCAGATGTTACTGAGAGGAGTGTTTTTGATGTAAGAGCGAACTTGAACCTTCTCTTATCATTCCCCGTGAATCAGTATATTTTCCTTTATTTGCAATTCTGCTTCATTCACAGGGTGCAAAGTGGCTTGACCTCACGCCTGACACGAAGAAAACCTTTTAAGGTTAATGTGGGCATTTAGGGGTGGCACGGTGGTGCCGTGGTTAGCGCTTTAGCCTCACACCTCTGGGACCAGGCTTTGAGTCTCTGCCATGGCTCCTCGTGTGAAGTTTGCATGTTCTCTTCGTGTCATCATGGGGTTTCCCCCCACAGTCCAAAAACATGCCGTGGTTACTTGGAGTTACCAGATTGACCATAGGTGTCATGAGTTGGCACCACATCCTGGGTTGTTCCCTGCCTTGTGCCCATAGCCTCCTGGATAGGCTCCAGAGCCGCTACCACCCTGAATAGGACAAGCGGTTACAGAAAATGGATGGATGTGGGCATTGAGACTGGAAGCACTAAGCTGAGACATGATCTGCTATATGGAGCTCAAGATCAGCAGGCCTGGCTGAGCAGAGTCCAAGCGGGCCTACAGGGCTGCAGCGCCCCAACCGCTCATCTGAGAAATGGTTCATGGTCCCCATGCTCCACCCCCTGCCCCGGCAAAGCGCTGGCCAGTAAAGACCCCCCCCCCTTCTTTTTTTTTTCTGCAAACGAGCAGATTCCTGGTTTTGCTCCAACTCACATAAACAGCTTTGAAGGTTATCTGTCGATTTGCGGTGGGGAGATGGCTTCCCCCGGGGGGGGGGCATGGATCGGGCTCTTTTCTTGCCGTGAACGGCCGGGCCGTGACTGGGAATTAAACGAGAACCGCAGCCACCTGACACCTGCTGCTCCAGCTGCTCTGGTCCCATAACGGCCTCCATGAATTATCACTGTGACAGACAGCTTTGTGGGCCAGAGGGGTTCAACACTGTAGCCAATTACAAAGAATCAGCCAATAATTACACTCCAAAAATATACTTCACTTGGGTCAAATGTACTTCCCTGCCTCCTTGGAAATCATGACCTGGCACGACGTGGTGGGAGCCATAGTGAAACCGCACTCATTTAGCTGTTGCACCACAGAAGCCCAAAACTGTGTGGGCGTGGCCAGGTGCATGGGGGTGTGACTGTGTGGGCGTGGCCAGGTGAATAGGGGTGTGGCTGGCATGTGAGCCCACCCTGAGCTGACACATAACAAATTAAGTCTATTATACTGTATGTTCTGTACACGTAGGAAACATCATGACCTACAGAATTAAGCTTTCTGTTTTTTTTTTTTGTTTTTTTTTTTTTTAATTTAATCACCTGTCTTGATTAGTTAATTGGAATAATCAGTTGGGCCTTAACCACCAGTTTATGAAAACAGCCTCAAGAATGACGTCCTTCATCAAAAGTCCCCAAATCTTCATTACCACTTCTTGTATGTCGTTGAGCATACATCGTCAGAAGTAGCACTTGGTGCTGAAGTTACCTAATTTTATAATGTAGTTCAAAATTCAGTCCTGCAGTGTATTTCATGTTTTGCTGCTTATTTTTCAGCAATATTACAAGAAAAACATTTTTTTGTCTACTGTTCTGGAAAGTACTAGGAGCATGCATTATTTGATGACTTAGAAACGATTGGGCAGCTAACGTACAGCATGTGTAGTTTTTGTAAAAGAACCAGGGTGAAAAACACATAGTAATTCATGAAGAGCACTTGATGGAGAGCCAGTCATCGAAGAGTTAACACTGGCCTCACTAACATTTTAATATCTTATTATAAACACCCCTGTCCGACGGAAGCATGAGTGCAAGCTTTCTTTGTGACACTGACTGCATGATACATAACGTCCAGCTGCACTACGAATCTGCTTCCAGTTCAGTTCTGTTCAAATATATCGAAAAACCCTACACCCTAATATCTTCTGTATTATCTTCTTTTACAATCATTGTGCAATCTTGCTTTTTTATGTATAATAAAAGCCTGTTGAGTTTTTATATATAACCAAGCCAGTTTGGTTTTCAGCTCGCTCAAAGCATCCCATAGAGGCGTAATTTCTGTGATATTTCAAGTCTTAATAAAGTCAGAAGAGCCAGTGATTTAGGACGGCGATTTAGACCTTAAGCCACTTTTCAAATGATGTCAACGGAAAGATCAAGACATTGAAAAGTGGACGGGGGGAGCTGAGCACAGGGCTCGCCAAATCCTGTGTTGGATTCCATGAATAATAACAACACTGGCCACTTACAAACCAGGCAATTTCACTTTAATTCTGGCCCTACTGTTTTCCCTCACTGCCATTACTAAGGGAAAAGTTTTGAAATACGAGTTTCTCCCTCAAAAGCAGCGTATTGACGTAAACTTAAGGGCCTAATGATGGTCATCTCCGCATGATGACTGACTTTCGCAGGACATCTCCGGCAGAGAAAAGAACATCCAGCATTTACGGGAATGCCTTGCGGGCAACGCACTGGGCTATGAGCACAATCAATCTTGGATTAAACGCTGCCTTAAGACCAGCTTCTCCTTTAATGGCACTCCAAGCTGAAATCAGATCCATCGGAGCCTGCTTGGGGCGTACAGCGAGTTTACCCACGCCCGAGGACTTCTCGGATGATCGCGAGGTGGGCAGGCTGAGCGAAGCAGCCGGGGAAAAAAAAAAGAAAAGCCCTGCCCTCCAGAGATCAGAGAAGTGAAGGTTCGGCACCTGCAGGAACCCCGGTAATACCACCTGGGTTCAAATGCCTCGAAAAAAATTCAGGGGCGAGGCAGCTGAAGGGAGATACTTACGGGAGGCTTTAAAGAACGGCGTGGGCAAGTGAGCAACTGCTTTTGGGAATCACGCCACTGTAGACACAGGGTCATTTGAAGCTTCAGAGAGATGAACAAAGCCTCTTCAGTAGGCCCTCTTGGTAAAGAAATGAAAGAGCTGACTTTATTCATGCCTGACTGGATGTGTTGTGATTCGCACCGACGGAAATTAATGAAGGGCCTACTGGCATGTAATTACACAGGCCTCAAAGGACTCACATTAACACAGCAGTATGTTATTATGTATTATCTTACAGGGAAAACATGTTTGCAATCAGCTGTAAGCACCGGGTCTCCCGTAGTTTATATACGGTCAGGAGAGACAGCCCCTCCCCTGCTTTAAAAGGCAGGCTGTCATGAAAGGGGCCGTCATGTGAATGGGGCTTTTATGTTGTGCTGTCCCCTGTCCCAATGACCTGAGCTACAACCGCCTTCCCAATGGCATTGCTGCTTCTTCTGTCATATTTTTGGCTCTCCCTTCTCAACCTTGTTCTTTTCATTTGGTCTCTCATCTGCTGAAACAGCTTCTCTGTCCTGCTGTCTGTCAGGTCTTGTCCCTGTCCCAGTCCCTGTCTCAGTCCCTGTCCCAGTCCCTGTCTCAATCCCTGTCCCAGTCCCTGTCCCAGTCCCTGTCTCAGTACCTGTCTCAGTCCCTGTCCCAGTCCCTGTCTCAGTCCCTGTCCCTATCCCTGTCTCAGTCCCTTTCCCAGTCCCTGTCCCGGTCTCAGTCCCTGTCCCAGTCCCTGTCTCAGTCCCAGTCCCTGTCCCTGTCCCAGTCCCCAGACTATAACTGCCGCAAAACCCAAATGCTAATCAGCTGAGACTCCATGTCAAGTCCTGTCATGTGGCTCCATTTTCTCTCCCAGCCAAAGGCATGCTCACATAACTATTGCTCAAAAATTTAACCAGCTCACTGCTCAATCACTTACTCAACCAACTAATTACTAATATAAAACCACCATAAACCACAGTTTGATAGCCACAGCAGGTTCTTTTGGCAAAACAAATCAAAGGAATAAGACATTTCTGTCCTACTGCAAGCCAGCGTGACAGTACTTATTTGGTCAAATTGCAAACAATGTCTGAACACAGGATGTCAATTCATTTAAAACCAGCATGAAAAAATGGGAAATGGGAAGAGCAATCCTGAGATCAGATCTTGGCATTGACATCTCTCCATTCTTCGTGCAAAGATAAGTCGTGAGAATGAAGAGCAGCCTAAGATCAGCATCCGTTTTGTTTGCCATGCGCAAAAATATTTGCCTTATCGGCATAACATTCCTTATGTATGAATGTGTTTTTTTGCAGATGGTTCTTGGGGAAGTACGTTTTCACACCGATAGCATCGAATCTGCAGGCATTTCCTGCTAACAGTTATAAAGGTTGCTAGGGATCACGTACAACTTTTTTTGCAGGATCTGTTCTTTTTATTTTCACTGCTCAGAGGCTCCTGTTGCCAGGGGTTCCAGTACCTGTAGAAGAGCTCATTCAAAAGAGCTGACGGATCAAATCTGCTTCGCTACGCGCTGAAGGCTATGATCCGCTCAGCCCCATCAGGGCACCAAATCACCAGCAGCTTCCCACTATAAATTCTCATAACTGTTTATCAATGTATACTTCCCTCTGTTTGCTTTTTATCTATGGTAACCCACTAGGGACGAATAAGGAAGGTAAATGTTGACCAAAAAAACTCCAGGAAAAAAAATCCTTCACGAACACTCTGCGGAAAAAAAATTGCGCAAGCTTTGCAGAATAACCATGTTGCTTCATACCATGAGTCAGCTTGCTGTTGGTGTCCACATGCTGATTTCTGCTTCCATGTGACCATTTCCTGTATACACAATGTGTCCTTCATGTCATACAGCGGGGGAACAGTGTCCAAACTGTCTGTACAGCCTAGCAGTGCTTAGAAATATAAACAACCATAACGACTTCAGCGTATTGTAAACAAAACAAACATTTGTAAATCAATCCACATTGTTTGTATTTAGAATTCTTTTTTTTTTTTTTTTTTTTTTGGCAAATTACTGTATGACATAAGTGTGCCCTGGGATGGACTGGCGTCCTGTCCAGGGTGTCCCCTGCCCTGTGCCCTGGGATGGACTGGCGTCCTCTCCAGGGTGTCCCCTGCCCTGTGCCCTGGGATGGACTGGCGTCCCGTCCAGGGTGTCCCCTGCCCTGTGCCCTGGGATGGACTGGCATCCCATCCTGAGTGCCCTCTGCCTCATGCCCAGCAGAGGCTCTGGGCTTATAGTGACCCAGGGCTCATAAACGAGAAAGACGGATGAATGTATGACATAAGGACATTTTTCAGAACTGATTAACGAATTAAACAAATCTCCTCAAAGCTGTGGCAGTGCAATTAATTCAATTAATAATTTGTCTGTCCACTGTATACAATCCAAGGTTCTGGGATTAAAAAATATTGCCGTGAATAAAATGGCAGGATTTATTAGGTAGGTAAAATCAAACGTCATACCAATTTGAGACACAACATGATACCTGTAGCAGAGCTTTATAAACCAGCCAGCCGAGTGGTAAGAATATGGGCCCTTTAAAGTGCTGGCAGGCTGGCAGTGATGCTTCAGGTTCTTGTTGTGACGAGAAACTACACAGCAGCGCAGTGAGGAACCGACAGGGACTTCCAGGGTTGGCTGGTTCAGCTGAGATCATGCACCCGAGTTTTAATAACAACACCTACGTCTCTGTCGGCAGTGACTTCACTCTCGCTGAAATGAAAGTTATGGAAACAGAAACCACTTCCATCAGCAATTATGCCAGGAGGCAGCACACTGACAGTTTATTGGGCTGGAGGCGTCGGTTCAGACCACAGAAGCCACAGAGCCAGTGGCGACACAGATCCGGCGGGTGGCGCGGGCCATGCACCGCGCTGGATGGAGAGGTCCCTGGACACACGGCCCCCCTGACACGCGGCCCCCGGACACACGGCCCCCCTGACACACGGCCCCCCTGACACACGGCCCCCCTGACACACGGCCCCCGGACACACGACCCCCCTGACACACGGCCCCCCTGACACATGGCCCCCGGACACATGACCCCCGGGACACACGGCCCTCTGACACACGGCCCCCGGACACACGGCCCCCGGGACACACGGTCCCCTGACACACGGCCCCCGGGACACACGGCCCCCGGACACACGACCCCCTGACACACG